>JAVJIF010001679.1:0-497423 GCA_038442645.1 Agave tequilana | reverse complement strand
AGGCGGGGGACGTAAAGCTGGGTGCTCGAACCTCTGAAAAATTCTCTGTGTTTGCGATTGGTTTACTTGCTTCATTACTTGCTTTATATTCATTGCTCTATTACTTGATTCATATTCATTGCTATATTGTCGATCAATACTCACACAATAAGATTACATTGCGCACCTCAAACTCTTATCTAGAAGAATCACGATGAAGGAGTTCAGAGCCCTTCACGGGGTATTCGACTTCTAGTCTTGTTTTCGGGTGATCGTTGCATCATATCTTTTAATTTGTGCATTGATTAGCATTATCACCTATTCACCCCCCTCTAGGTGATTTCAATTGTATCAGAGCTAGGACTCTAGTTTTTGGCTTCACATCCTTAGAGAGATCCTAAAATTTGCTAATCATTATTTGCATACTTTCATTCATACACTAGTAAAGATGGCCGATAACATTAAGACCCCTCCCAAATTTAATGGACTTAACTTTCCCATTTAGAAAGTTAGGATGACTATTTTTCTATAATCTCTAGGTAGTCTAGTTGCTAAGTCCTTGACCAAGCCTTATAGTAGACCGGAAAGTGAGGAGAACACTTGGTCCAAATTTACCTACAAGGAATATGAGGCTAATTCTAAGGCTCAAAATTCCCTTTTCACAGCCTTGAATGAAGATGATCTTACACGGGTTATCCATTGCAAATTCGCCTATGAGATTTGGCAACACTTATTGGTCACTCATGAGGGGACATCACAAGTCAAGTGAGCCAAAACAGATCTCTTGCGTTCCAAAATGAAAGTTTTAAAATGCTAGAAGATGAGTCTATTGATACTATGATTATCAAGTTTACTAAGATTACCAATGCTTTTCTTTCTAGGTGATGATATAAAACAACGACCAAAAGGTGCGCAAAGTGATTCGTGCTCTTCCTTTGTCATGGGAGATCAAAACTACCACCTTAAAGGAGTTGAATGATAAAGATGAGATGGAGCTCATAAGTCTTATTGGAAACCTTAAGATTCATGAGATGGAGAAGAATGCAAGAGAAGAAGCGGTACCTCAAAAGAAGAAGTCCATAACTTTCAAGTCTTCCTCTTCCAACTACGATGATGAAGAAGATGAAGAAGATGATGAAAAGCTATCTCTTTTGTAAGAAATACAAAGAGAATATACCGCAAGAATAAGCTCAACTATAGAAGACAATGGGAAGGGAAGGAGGAGAAAAGGATCATATGCTACAACTGTCGGAAACCCGGACACATCATGGCCGATTGTCCCGATTTCAAGAAAAAGATGATCTCCTCCTTGAAGCAAAAGAGGCCGGTTGAAAAGAAGTATACAAAGCTACTTGGGATTCGGAAAGTGAATCCGAAGATGAGGTCGACACGGCAAATATGTGTTTCATGGCAAACACACCTAAGGTAACTTCTCAACCACTTGATGTTGAAAATGAAATAAGTAGAGAAATGTTAGATCATGCTTTATTGAACTTTCAGAAAGTTATGATGATAAAAAGGTAGAGTGTTCAAAATTGAAAAAGAAAATTGAGATGCTTAAAAATCAACTTGCAATTGTTTCAAAAGAAAAGGAAGAACTTCTTCTAATCTATTTCAACTAAAAGAGAGTTTGATGCTATAAAGTTGCTTGTAAAGTTAAATTTCCAAACATTGATGAAAATGAATTATCCTTGTTAAAAACTAAAATCAATGATTTTGGAAATGTTTTAAAAGAATGTGCTTTTAATACTAATAAATTAGAGGAAATATTTCAAAGAAGCATTTGCACACTCCACATGCTAAGAATGATAAATCTACTCATGCCAAAATTCTCATGCTCATCATGCCAACACTTCACATGACACTCATGTTTAAAACTACTCATGCTCACAATTCACATGTTCGTAAGCCACACACTCATATACATTTAAATATGGAAGAATATAGATGCACTTATTGTGGTCGGAATGGCCATTTAGCTAAATTTTGCTATGATCATATAAATAGGACAAATAATCTTGTGTGGGTTCGTGACACTAACTCTTTAGGACCCAAGAAAATATGGGTACCAAAAATTAAGTCCTAAATTATTTGATGTAGGTACACACCAAGGCTCCAAGACGTAAGGAGCGGTGGTACCTTGATAGTGGTTGTTCAAGACATATGACATGGGATATCAACAACTTCACAACCCTATCAAGGTACGTTGAAGGTGGCACCGTCACCTTCGGAGAAGACTCCAAGGACATCATCATCGGTATAGGTAACATTAAAATTGGTGCATCTCCTTTAATAGAAAATATTGTTCTTATTGATGGAATTAAACATAACTTGCTTAGTATAAGTCAACTTTGTGATCGTGGTCTTAAAGTTGTGTTTGATGAATCTACTTGCAAAATTTTTGATTGTAAAACTAATGATTGTATTCTCACCGGATTTCGTGATAATAATGTCTATATTATTGACATGCTTAATTTCGATTGTTCTACTAAATGCTTGAATGTTTTTGATGAGATTTCATGGCTTTGGCATAGAAGATTAGGACATGCATCTTTTGATCATCTTGCTAGAATTAATTCTAAGGAATTGGTGAAGGGTATTCCTTACTTGAAGCTTGAAAAAGACCGCATTTGTGGTGCGTGCCAACTTAGGAAACAAACTAAGTCTTCTTTCAAACCAATCAAGGATATAATGTCAACTAGGCCATTAGAATTGATTCACATGGATCTTTTTGGACCAACTAAAAACTAAAAGTTTAAATGGAAGTAGATATGTTTTTGTTTTAGTTGATGATTTTTCTCATTTCACTTGGATTTTCTTTTTGGAACACCAAAGATCAAACTTTTTCGCATTTTAAGATTTTTTGAAAAAGGGTTGAAAAAGAAAAAAGATTTTCGATTTAAAAATAAGAAGTGATAGAGGTGGTGAGTTTGTTAACCAACTCTTCATGATTTATTGTGATGAAAGGGAATTAAGCATGAAATGTCATGTCCTAGAACTCCACAACAAAATGGAGTAGTTGAAAGGAAGAATAGAACTCTTCAAGAAATGGCTAGGACTATGATAAGTGAATATGGGCTCCCTCAATACCTATGGACCGAGGCCGTAAACACCGCATGCTACATATCAAACATATTTATTGTGTAAAAATACTTTCAAAACCTCTTTTGAAATTTATAATTAAGAAAACCAAATGTTTCATACATTAATGTTTTTGGATGCAAGTGTTTTGTTTTGAATACTAAGGATAATTTGGGTAAAATTGATGCTAAGGCCTATGAAGCAATCTTTGTTGGATATTCTAGTACTAGCAAAGCATATAGAGTATTCAATAAAATATCTCATACTATTGAAGAATCTATGCATGTTAAATTTGAAGAATCTAATACTATTGTTGAGAATGTTGTAGAGATTGACTCATTAGGTGAGGACATGGAGAAAATTTCCTTGAAGGACTCACCCATTCAAGAAGACAAGCAAGAACCCATTGGTGAAGTTTAAAAGGATGAAGTGGAAAACTCTCAACCACTTCCTAAAGATTGGAGATACGCTACAAATCATCCCAAGAATCTCATCATAGGTGATGTATCTAAAGGGGTAACAACTCGCTCAAAACTCCATGAATTGTGTGATAATTTTACATTCATTTCTCATTTTGAACCCAAAAATATTCTCGAAGCCGAGGGTGACTCATATTGGTTGCTAGCTATACAAGAAGAGCTCAATCAATTTGAGCGCAACCAAGTTTGGCACCTTATTCCTAGACCCCACGATAGACCAATAATTGGTACTAAGTGGATTTTTAGGAACAAGATGGATGAGTCAGGAAATGTTAATAGGAATAAGGCTAGGTTAGTGGCCCAAGGTTACACTCAAGTTGAAGGAATCGACTTTGAGGAGACCTTTGCACCCGTAGCACGGCTTGAAGCCATACGGATCACACTAGCTTATGCATCTTTAAAAATTTTAAACTTTTTCAAATGGATGTAAAAAGTGCATTTTTAAATGGTTTCATTGATGAGGAAGTTTATGTTGAACAACCTCCCAGTTTTGTAGGTCATGTTCATCCTAATTTTGTTTTCAACTTGATAAAGCTTTGTATGGATTAAAACAAGCTCCAAGAGCTTGGTGTGAAAGGCTTTCTAGTTTTCTTCTTTCAAATGGTTTTGTTAAAGGTAAAGTAGACACCACATTATTTACTAAGCATGTTAATGGTGACATTCTTATAGTTTAAATATATGTTGATGATATAATTTTTAGTTCTACTAATGAGTTTCTTTGCAAGGAGTTGAACAGTGTATGCAACGTGAATTTGAGATGTCATTAATGGGTGAATTAAATTATTTTCTTGGACTCCAAATCAAGCAAATGCATGATGGGATTTTATATGTCAAGCCAAGTACTTCAAAGAACTCAACAAGAAATTTGGGCTTGAAGGTTCAAAAATTTGCAACACTCCATGGCAACTACCACCAAGCTTGATAAGGATGACCAAGGTAAGTGTGTTGATATTAAATTATATAGAAGCATGATTGGTAGTTTGTTGTATTTAACTGCTAGTAGGCCGGATATCATGTTTAGTGTGTGTCTTTGTGCTAGATTCCAATCGTGTCCCAAAGAATCTCATTTAATTGCGGTAAAAACACATTATTCGTTATATTAAAGGCACTATTAGAATGGGTCTATGGTATCCGAAAATCGGAGATTTTTCAATGACGAGTTTTTTGGATGCCGACTATGCGGGTTGTAGAGTGGATAGGAAGAGTACTAGTGGAACATGTCAATTTCTTGGTAATTGTCTTGTTTCATGGTCTTCCAAGAAATAAAATTCGGTAGCCCTCTCAACCGCCGAGGCGGAGCGGAGTATGTTGCGGCGGGGGCTTGTTGTGCACAAGTCCTTTGGATGAAAACACTCTCCTGATTATGATTTGCATTTTGACCAAATAAAATATTTTTGTGATAATACTAGTACTATTCATATGACTAAGAATGCAAATCAACATAGTAAAACCAAGCACATTGAGATTAGATATCACTTTCTTAGAGATCATTTTGAGAAAGGTGATATTGAGATTGATTATGTTTCTTCCGATTTGCAACTTGCCGATATTTTCACTAAACCACTTGACTTTAATAGATTTTCTTTTATATGTGGTAAACTTAATGTTTGTGTTATTGAATAAGGAAGTTTTCTTGCTAAAAATATCCCTTTTTGATGTATGACAAAAAGGGGGAGAAATATGTGTTTTTATGGTTTTATGGTTGGTTTTATGGTTGCTTTGTTGCAATTTCAAAATTCAAATTGTTTTATACTTGTTTAATATAGCATAATTTGAGGGGGAGTTTTTACCTCTCTTTTATATTTTATGATATAGCCTATCTGTTTTGTCATCATCAAAAAGGGGGAGATTGTTGGCCCAAAAGGTTACACTCTCCATTTGTTCAAGTTTTGATGATAACAAAACACATAGAAACTATATGGTACTAATAAGTTGTTTAAGATGAGTTTCAGGTTAGTACCATTCATGATGGCCATTACTTAGCTATTGCAAGTTTTATGGTGCTAAAAGGGCAAATGGCGCAAGAGGAAGTGTTCATAGAAGAGAAGGCTCTAGCATGGTATAGCATGGCTCAGAGACTTCATTGTGGCTCAGAGACTTCATTATTTGTTTTTAGTTTTATAGTTTGTTAAAGAATAGTGAATAGGTTTGAAGCTCAAATCCCTACACACAAGTATTTGTGCACATGATTTTTCTAAAAGAAATTTCTCCTATATATACAAAATATTTTTAAACATAGTTTATTACTTACACAAAACTCCATTTTGTTTATTATACCAAGTCTTGATCAAAACTATTTTGAAAACTATCAAGATTTTCAAAACTTTTTTCAAAAGACTGATTTTTGGCCTGCTGCGGTTGACCGGCTCTGTTTCAGATCAGATCGGTCGACCGACCGGTCGACCAGGCTTCTGACCGTTTGGGTGTGTGCATGTGTGCACATCTCCCGGTCGACCGGGCGGTCGACCAGACCCCATTTCGCTCGACCGACCTTCGGCCAACTGAAAGTCCTCTAGTCTCTGTTTGTTCGGTCGACCGGGCGGTCGACCGTAGGCCGGCAATGACTAAATTTTTTGAAAACCCGGTCGACCGTGGCTGGATTTCAGCCTTAACGGCTAGTTTATTTAACACGTTTTAAAACGTGTATTTTGTCTCTAAACGAGTTTAGGGGCTGGTTTTTGGGTCAAATATTTCCTAATTACTTATTATATTAGTTTACTCTTTAATCCCTAACCTTATCCTATAAATAGGGATGATTAGGGTTGAGGTGATGACAACAATCTTTTGCAAAAAGAATTCAAGTTTAAAGCTTTCAAAAGAAGTTTTTGTTCTCTGTTTTTGTGCTGAAAAATCTCTCTCTTACTGAAGTTTTTGTTTCAAAACTCTCTTCTATTTCATTTTTCTTTTTCACTTACAGTACTTGAGCTTTAATCCTACACATTGTTCTATAGGGTTTTTGTAAGGGAAAAAGGTTTTTCAAAAGAGAGTTTGTGGTCTTTTGATCACCAAGAGATTCTTATATTTGTGGCTCCACTACCTCTGGACTAGAGGAGTGTGATTGAGGAGTTGGGTACTCCGGTGTGGTTGTAACTCTTTGTGAAAGTTATAGTGGTTAGAAATCCTTCTGGGTGAAGGCAGGGACGTAGAGCTGGGTGCTCGAACCTCGAAAAAATTCTCTGTGTTTGCGATTGGTTTACTTACTTCATTTACTTGCTTTATATTCATTACTCTATTTACTTGATTCATATTCATTGCTATATTGTCGATCAATACTCACACAACAAGATTGCATTGCGCACCTCAAACTCTTATCTAGAAGAATCACGAGGAAGGAGTTCAGAGCCCTTCACGGGGTATTCGACTTCTAGTCTTGTTTTCGGGTGATCGTTGCATCATAACTTTTAATTTGTGCATTGATTAGCATTATCACCTATTCACCCCCCTCTTGGTGATTTCAGAAGCTTTATCCCTAACTTCGCTAGAAAGAAAAAAGGGTGCAGCTCCGCTAAAACTGAGTCGTAGCTCCGCCATAAGCTGAAGCTTAGCTTCGCACAAGGCTCTCAAAGTAACTTTGCCTGAAGGTATAAGCCAAGTCTTGGCTTCACATGACTTAGCTCCGCAGTGAGTGATCAATCGCTGATATTGCATAATTATTATATATTTATACTTATTATATAATAAACTCTTCTTTTAATCCTAATTTTTGTCTAATTTATTTGCAGTCCCATGGCTAAAGAAAGGAAAGAGAAACAATCCCAAAGCCCATCAAAATTCTGATTTAATTCAAAATTAGAAAATCAGGACAAATCAGATCGGTTGAAAACTAGTTAGAACAAATCTCTACAAATCTATTGTTAAAGCCCAAGATAAAAGGAAGATAAAAGGCAGTTTCGTCAAATTCAGAAGCTGAAACGAGAAATCCAGAACAAGATAAAAGCAAATCGCGAAGCCAGAAAGTACCACCAACAGGGTGTGGCCACCTGGCCACACCCTGGCCGCGAAAACATGGCAAAAGCCACATTTTCATGGCTTGTTGGAGGTTGTTGGGGGAGCGTTTGCTCCCTATCTTCGTACGCCTCTCCCAGTTGGGTTTTGCCTATAAATACAGGGTTTTCAGAGACCACAGGGAACGACCAAGCAAAGAGTAAATTTTAATTTGTAGTTTGTAACTTAAGTTTTTATTTTCTTTCATGTAATTTTTATTTTCTTTATGTAACTGAGAGGAGAGGATACTTTCATGGAGGAATGAGAGCAGCTTGTACTGAAGGTGACATCGATGTAAGTGATCTTTCTTCCATTGTTATTTGAATCGAATCAAAGTTTTTTTTTCTTCTTTACTCTTGTTTTCATTTACTTCCCTCTTCTGTGTTTGTGGATCCAAATAAAACCGATAGCCTCGAAGTTGCCTTGCCCTTGCATGTGTAGTTGATGGCTTATGGTGATGGATATCCATTTCTATGATAGTGTAGCTTGCCCCTTGAATTCATAGTGTAATACGAGAATGACCAAGGTCCTATTGTCATACTTCGCTCTCCTTCAAGCAAAGGTACATCGTCGATACGGATCAAAGGTAAGCAGGCGCCGAAGAGGTAAGTAACTTTTTATATTTTAGTTTCTTTTCTTTTAATTTTAGTGTAAATTACAACACCACAATCTTTCAAATCTCTTTCACTCTTTTTCAACTTCTTTATACATATCCACTTACATTATCTCCACCTTCTCTATTTACCACCTTCTTTCTAACTTAACTTTAACTCTATTTTTCTCTTTCTTTTAAAGAACTAAAGAAGAACTTTAACTATTGATTGTAGCCTAAAAGAGAACTTGCTAAAAAAAGCTTCCATCGCTAGTCCTCCTTGTGAATCATGACCCGCATAGCCACTTGCTATTGCAGTAAAATTGAGCATCTTGCACTCCTGTTTTAAAAGTTCTGAAATTCTGTATTTTTGTGCAGGTAAAACTTCAATCAAATTTTAAAGCCATTACCGGGGAGGGACGGTAAGTTATTCTCTTTTTGAAGTTTACATTTTGGTGAACCTTCTTTCTTGTTCTTGGTATACAGGTTTAACAACAAGGAAATTTTGGCTGCAGTGGACATATAAGTGGCCCTGGACTCTGCTCTAGAAAGCAGAGCCCAGAAGCCCTTAGATTTTCTACATTCCAGTAGCAAAACTGAGTGAACTACTAACCTGTATTTATGCAGGTTGGCTGAATTGAAAACTGAATTTTTGTAGTTTTTATTTTCTTGTTTGTCTCACTGTATATGCTTTCTAACCTCAACAGTAAAATGATATTTGTTAAATGCTAAAAATGGTTTAGACTTTGCATTTAGGCACGTGTCTAATTCGTTTACATTTATATTACTATTGAAGAGTGCTGGAGCAAAAGGTACATTTGCATAGCATATAGTTTAGGAAACATTCTTGGGTGATATTTACTTGTGAATGTTACTTTTCTATATCTTGCACACATTGCACTAAATTGTTTAAGGGCTTGTCCTATAAATAAGATAAGTTAGAAAAGTCATTACTCTCTCTTAGCCAATAAACAATCTCCTAACTCACTAACCCAAGCCTAACTAAAACTGAGTAGACGTTGGCCCTAGAGACATCTCAGGCTCAAATAGGAGACTGACCTAAAAGGAAAGTTGATTTGAATATGACTCTTGCCAAATTAGTGTCTAAGGTTGGGGATTGAGGGGCAAAACCCCGAAGGCTGATGATTGGCTTAATTAGGCCCGTCGCTTTTGTGCGGATACCTCCCACTAGTCTTGCCCCTATCTGGCCGATTAACTTGTGGTCAGATTCGGCAATATACCCCCTATGGACAGTCTAACCAGTTAGGAGTCGTATAGGTCTAAGGTCTACCCTAACTTAGTTTAGAATTTTTTTCTTTTTATTTGTTTGGTTATTTGTTTGTTTTTCTTTGTTTGTGTTTGACATTTCCTATGTGATATGGCTTGTAACAATAATTTTTTCAATTATAATGGTAATCCATATGACACCCCGACCTTTTTCGGATATTACCAACCGGACATATCATAACTTTAACCAACATAGTGTGCTGGATTGGTCTTATTCGAAACAATATAACCCATGCCCCCAATCTGATGACCATAATTTCTAAAATTATTTCAACTCTTCACAGAGTCAATGGCGATTCACCTCCCCCGAGTCCAATTTTCAACCAACTTGTCCTCCTTATCCACCTTATCTACAATATTTTCAAGATTCATACTCAGTTCCACCAGTTCAAAATGGAAAACCATCAATCTTAAAAATGAGTATGCGTGAGTTTAAGCAACAATCACAAAATCTGACAGACTCACAATTTCACCACAAATTCTAAAACAATACTTCACTTTTCAAGTCCACTCGCAACAAAACGATGAACCAATCGACTATAAAAAGATGCTTGAAGCTATGACTCAGGTTCAAAGCGCTCGTAATCATAACATAGATCTAATGTCCAAACTCTCCATTCTCACCGTTTGACCATTTTTGATGTCGCTAACCATTCTGTTAGAGTCGAAGAATCATCTTGTTTTGGAAAACAACATTCCACTTTAGCACACCCATTTGAACTTGCCCAAACTCTAAATTTTGAAAATGACATTAACAGTTTGGTAAGTTATCCTTTCCTGAAATTGAACTTGAGAATGAATATGATCCTAAACCTAAACTTGGTAATTCAATTCTACTTCCTGATTCAATAATGACTCCGGTGTCTTTACCTGATTTCAATCCTTTTTCGAGTCAACATTGGATCCTATACTAATTCATCATGAAATTGAATCGCCAATCTTTTATGATCGTCATGTTGAACTTGACCAATTTCATACTTTTAAAAGTCCCATTGACAAATTGGTAAGTTCTCATTTTTATGAAATTGAACTCAATGAGAAATGTGACCTAAATCCTCAAATTTGTGATCCAGTTTAAATTTTGAATCAATATTGACTCATGTTTTGTTATCTAACTTGAGCAATATTTTAGAGTCAGTTTTTATTCCCACACCTATCATTGTTGAACTTGAATCACCAATATTAAGTCGCATTCTATTGTGGAAAAATGAATGTGGACTTGAATTTCAACTTCTTGATTTGGACCCTCTTCTTAAACTAATCTCAACTCCTGAACCTTTACTTGACATAAGTCACTTTTTGAGTCTGTATTAGTTCCTGTACTTCTTAAGTCCAAGTCAATCATTCCATCTTTTCACACTCCATTTTGGGACAAGAGTGTTGATAAAATTGACTCTGAAATTATTTGTGAAATTTGAAAATTAGATGGGGTAAATTTTTTAATAAAAACCGTTCATATATACATCATTTTAGTGGGTTATATTCGAGAAGTTTCTGGTGAGTTCCTTCGAACTCCACGTAAATTAGATTAGGCGCATTTCGTGGACCAATCAGACCATCACCGGAACCACCACCTTAAGGTAATATTTTCCTTCCCTTTCTTCTTTTTCATGCATCTATGCATTAATTCATACATTGAGGACAGTGCATGAGATAGGTGTGGGGAGAGTTCTAACATAACTTAGGTTTTCCTTTTTATTAAAAAAAAGAAAAGAAAAAATAAACATTTTCTTTACCTTAAAAACTTTTTGAAAATAGAAATAATATTTTGACATATTTTTTTGTAAGAAATTAAGTCAATTTTATGGAATAGCAAAATCAAAATTAAGATTTCTTATACTTGGTCAAAATAAGATTATTTGTTTGATTTCTAAGGTTAGGAAGAAAATTTATGAAAGTAATTTAGTCTTGATTTTTACCTTGATGAAATATGCACGCTTCGTACACTTACACGCTTAGGGCTCAAAAACAAAGATTCTTATGCCTTATTATAAAAAAGAAAGAAAATAAGAAAAGAAAAAGAAATATATATATATATGTGTGTGTGTGTGTGTGTGTGTGTGTGTGTGTGTGTGTGTGTGTATATGTAATCCTCTGATTAAGCTGGGTATTTGTGCCTCATAAAGCATAAGTATTCACGCCTAAAGGCGGTTCATATAATAAAATCTTTAGCTTTGTGGCCTTATTTGCTCGAGTCCTTAAATCCTTGGGGTGTTTTCTCACCCGGTGCCCTAAGACCATTTAATTTGAGAGTCACCGATTAAAGGCTCGTTACATGGGTAGATTAGAAAGCCTAATAAAACTAAGAAATAATACCATCAAAAATAAAATAAAAAATATATATAAATAAATAAATAAGGCATAAGAGTTAGAGTTAAAGAACCCTTAGTCAAAACTTTACGGTCACGAAGGTGCATATGACTTAGGATAAAATAATAGTCTAGATGAGAAGTACAATTTGACTCCTTACTTTGATTGATAATAAATTTTTGAATAGAGACTAAGTTTAGGAATGAAAAATTTGATTTTCTTATAACTTATAGATTACTTAAATCTTACAATAATATTTCAAATATTTTTCTTTCAAAATGTGTTTTCAAAATACTAACATTTTTCTCTTTCTTTATAGATTTTGTGGGTGCAATCCACTGAAAACCCTCACGAGACAAAAACGTCCTCTAGGGGAAACCTAGAGGTTTAACGACTTGTTGCACATGCTCAGTGCAATCGCATGACCTGTGAAAGTGGTCTAATAAATCTTTGGTTTAGTTTTGTTGTTTTGCTCGAGGATGAGCAAAAGATAGGTATGGAGGTGTGATCGGTCGTTGATATTACATAATTATTATCATATTCTCATACTTATTATATAATAAACTCTGCTTTTAATCCTAATTTTTGTCTAATTTATTTGCAGGCCCATGGCTAAAGGAAAGGAAAGAGAAATGAGCCCAAAGCCCATCAAAATTCTGATTTAATTCAGAATTAATTCGAAATCAGAAAATCAGGACAGATCAGGGTAAATCAGATCGGTTGAAAACAAGTTAGAACAAATCTCTACAAATCTATTGGTTAAAGCCCAAAATAAAAGGCCGTTTCGTCAAATTCAGAAGCTGAAATGAGAAATCTAGGACAAGATAAAAGCAAATCGCGAAGCCAGGAAGTATCACCAACAGGGGTCGCAGAAATGCGACAAAAGCCGCGTTTTCGCAACTTATTGGAGGTTGTTGGGGGAGCGTTTTCTCCCCCTATCTTCGTACGCCTTTCCCCATTGGGTTTTGCCTATAAATACAGGGATTTTCAGGGATCACAGGGAACAACCAAGTAGAGAGTAGAATTTAGGCAAATTTATAGTTTGTAACTTAGGTTTTTAATTTCTTTCATATAATTTTTATTTTCTTTATGTAACTGAGAGGAGAGGATACTTTCGTAGAGGAATGAGAGCAAGCTTGTACTGAAGGTGACACCAGTGTAAGTGATCTTTTCTTCCATTGTTATTTGAATCGAATTGAAGTTTCTTTTTATTCTTTACTCTTGTTTTCGTTTACTTCCCTCTTCTGTGTTTGTGGATCTAAATGAAACCGATAGCCTCGAATTTGCCTTGCCCTTGCAAGTGCCGTTGATGGCTTATAGTAATCGATATCCATTTCTATGATAGTGTAGCTTGCCCCTTCAATTCATAGTGTAATACGGGAATGGCCAAGATCCTATTTGTCATACTCCGCTCGCCTTCAAGCAAAGGTACATCGTCGATACGGGTCAAAGGTAAGCAGGAGCCGAAGAGGTAAGTAACTTTTTTAGGTTTTAGTTTTCTTTTCTTTTAATTTTAGTGTAAATTACTAACACCACAATCTTTCAAATCTCTTTCACTCCTTTTCAACTTCTTTGTACATATCCACTTCCATTTTCTCCACATTCTCTATTTATCACCTTCTTCCTAACTTAACTTTAACTCTATTTTCTCTTTTCTTTTAAAGAACTAAAGAAGAATTTTAACCATTGATTGTATCCTAAAAGAGAATGCTAAAAAAAAGCTTCCATCGCTAGTCCCTCCTTGTGGATCACGACCCGCATAGCCACTTGCTATTGCGGTAGAATTGAGCACCTTGCACTCCTATTTTAAAAGTTCTGAAATTTTGTATTTTTGTGCAGGTAAAACCTCAATCAGTGAGCTATACCAGGTCAGGAAATTGACCGTTTCAAAATCCCTCGAGGGATTAATGGGTAAACCCCACTAATTTAGTGGGATTAACGCCACTTTAAGTGAGCGGTTACACCCGTCCTCTTCGTCCCATATTAAGTGGAGACAATTAAGCCATAACGGCAAGGAGGCATTCGCATGAACCCTCTAACTTCACAAGAAACTCGCGAGTAGCTCCGCTGCAAGGTCAATTACAACCTCGCGTGAATTCAAGGGGGGCTGTCGCCCCGCTTCCCAAAATACGCTGGAGCGGAGACACGACACGAGTCGGCGACGCATATACGCAAGGAAAATCCCTCACGTATACGCGCTAAGCCTTAAGTAACCTGAAACAAGCTATGTATCTAACTGAAATGAATACTGCAATGCCACATATAAACAACCAAGCATGATATCATATGAATCAAGTAATAGAGTAATGACTGGAATAAGAACAACCAAGCATGATATCATATGAATCAAGTAATAGAGTAATGACTGGAATAAGAACTGAACTGATATAACAAGAACAGGAAATGATACAGAAGCAATAAAATGTAAGAGTACCAGATAGACTAGGAAGAAGCTCCAACTATTCGCAGAAGCATACAGCCTCAACGAACACCTGCACAAACGAACCGTCCAATATCTGGACGTGCAAACCCAGGGTCGTCAGAATGCGACCATGGTGAGTGTGTGTGTAAAGGGGGAAAAGCTCGTGCTTGAGAAACAGTGCATAAGGAAATATCAAGAATAACTGCAAATATCATATAACTGAATAACAGATAAACAATTGCAGATATATGATAAATAAATATCATGACATGATAAACATCTGAACTGAAGCATATCTGATAACAGCATGAACAAAGATATAAGACAACTATCACAACTGTAACTAACAACTGATATAAAGGTCAACTATCTCAAATGTAGACTAATAGCTGATGTCTGATGTGTAACCTATATGTCACTAGTCTGGTTGGTTATTATTAACCTAACTAATGTAGTACTTAGCTGTTGTTGGCCCAATGGCCTTCCACTCTAGTTTTGATGATGATCAACACTCATGTAGTTATGTCTACTAATATTCTTGTGTTTCTAAGTTTCAGATCATTAACAGGATATTAGTTGGTGATTAGCTTCAACGAGGTGTTTAGAAGCTATTCATGATGATTCCGGTGCCAAAGCTTAAAGATTATACCCTTGCACTTGGAGAATCACGGGAGTTTTGGGAGCAAGTCTACTTGAAGATGGAGTTCCTCAAGAAGACTTAGGTATCCTAGTTTAGATAGAGTTTTTAGATCCATTTGTAAAAGCTTAGTTTAGTTGATATGCTCAAGTGCACAAAACACACACGATTTATGATTTGGTTTTTGATTTTCATGAATAGTAGTTCAAAACAAGTTTTCATATGTTATATGTATAGTAGATGTTTTCTATTTATACATACATGCTTTAACTTGGTAAACAAACTTATTTTGACTATCCTATTCATGTTTTGGAAAAATCAAGTTTGACAAAATACAGTTTTTGTTTTGATAAAATTTGCAAGACTCTAAAATGAATTGATATGATTGATATATGTCTTGAAATTTTTATCACAAGTTTAGTTATCAAGTAAAATGATAAAACATATTTTTGTGGATTTTTTAGAAGTGTTAAAAGAATTTTTTACAAAATTTTCTATCTCAATTTCTGCCCAGAAAAACTGTTTTCCAGGCAGACCGGTCGACCGGCAGTCGACCGGCTGCTGTGCCCGGACATGCACAAGTTGTGCATGTCTGTCGGTCGACCGGTGCTTCAGACCAGTCGACCGATATAGAGAGTCTGCTCTCTGTATCTTTTCGGTCGACTGGGTCGGTCGACCGATAGAAGAAATTTTGTTTCTTTTGTTTGGTCGGTCGACTGGCAGTCGACCGAAGCTCCAACGGTCATATTTAGACCGTTGGCGGTCGACCGGGCCGGTCGACCGGTGGCTGTCAAAATTGCCACATCAGCCTAACGGCTAGTTTTCTGTTTTGGCCTATATAAACCCCATTCCTTTGGGATTTTGGCCAATGTTTTACAAGAGAAAAATTCTGGTTTTCTGAAGGTTTTAAAAAGAGTTTTAAAAGAGTTTTAGTGCTAAAAAGATTTAATCTTTATTTGTTTTGGGTTTTTGGAAAAATCAAAGAAATAGGAATTTGGGATATTTGCATTGGTTTTCATTCTCCATCTTTTATAAGAATTTCCCAAGTGTTTTCTTTGTTGCTTGTTTTCCAAAAAAACCTTAGTTTCCACTTGAGCTGTATCTTCTATCCTAAGTTATTAGGATCTTTGTTTTGTGTGGAAAAGAAAAGAGAAAAAGAAAGAAAAGAGAGTTTGTGGTTTGTGGAACCACTTGTTGTAAACCCTCCTTGCTTTTGTGAATCCCTCTTCGGTAGAGGTGATCGGAGTGGTATTGTGATTGGTTTGTGAGCCTCTTAGGTAGAGGTGGTTGTTGTATTTGGCTACGGGCCGTATCCCTCTTCGGTAGAGGTGGATCGTGGTTGTAATTGCCTCGGTGGCATTGTAGGGGATCCTACGGGGATAGTGGAAATCCTACACGGTGGTGTAGGCGGGGATGTAGAGCTAGGGGCTCGAACCTCGAAACAAATTTTGTGTGTTTGCGTTTGATCCAATTTCTCTCAACTCTATCTCCTTAATTTGTGCAAGCATCATTCATTCATAGCATCATATTTACTTGCTTGTGTTTGAGCATTGTTTCATATTGCCTTGCATATCTCATATTGCAATTCATCTATAATTGCTTGGCTTAATTGTGTGTGATTCATATTGCCATATCTTGTGCTTGCTTGTGTGTGTGTGCCTAACTTCTACTCATCCAACAAGAGCTTCACATAGCGCCTCAACCCATTTCAAGGGGAATCAAGAGGAGTTAGTCCAGAGCCCTTAAGGGGAATTCGGCTACACTTGTTGAATTGTATTACTTTGTGCAACATTTGCATTAGCTTCCGCACTTAGCGCACTAGTTTGCAATTAGTTTCTTAGATTAGCATTTACACCTATTCACCCCCCCTCTAGGTGTACTTTCAATTGGTATCAGAGCTAGTGCTCCTGATATTAGGCTTAACATCCTAGGAGTAAGATCCATTTGCTTGCTAATCTCATTTGCATTTGCTTGTTTGCACATATAGTTTACCCTGGACTTCATGACCCCACCTTTGTATGATGCTTCCAACATTCTTGTTTGGAAGACTAGGATGTCCATTTACCTACAAACCCTAGGTTTACATGTTTATCTTGCGGCTACCAAGAAATGCTATCTTGGTAACCTCATTCATATAAGGGCCAATGCACAAGCCCTTGAGGCTATTAGAAGCACACTTTCAAAAGATTATCTTTTACATGTTTCTAATATTGATTCCGCTTTTGTAGTGTGGAACAAATTGACAACCACAACCAACACCTCCGAGCTTCAAGTGCAAATCCAAAAGGAAGAGGAATCTAGTGGAGACTCCGAGTCACAATGCTTCATGGTCCAAGGGAATGACTCCCTTGAGGTACATTCGGAATCCCACCTAGATAGTGATTATGATGCTAGTTCTTCATGTAATGATATTGTTGATCCCCATGCCTTGAATGAAGAACTTTCAATTGTTTGTGAAAAAATTAATTGAAAAGTATAAGATTTTGAAAAAGAAAAGTCTAGGAATTGAAATGAAAACAAGTGTTTGCATTCTAGACTTGATAATGTTTTACAAGAGAAGGATGAGGTTTCTAGTGAATGTGACTCACTTAGATCTCAACTAAGTCTTGCACTTAAAGAAAATGATTTTTTAAAGTCTAAAAATAATTGTGAAAATGCCTTGAAAAATAATGATACTTTATCTTCAAAGGTAGAATTTGTTTTAAAAGAAAATGAGACTTTAAAAAGAGAAATTGATTTCATTTCAAAAGAATTAGAAATTTGTTTAAGTAAAAATAATTCTTTGAAAATGATATGTCTTCTCATGTTTGCCATGCTAGGGTAGTATCACACACTTCACCTATTGCATGCCACACCTCTTCTTCAATCAACAATGATATATCCATGCTTAAGAAGAGAGTAGATTGTTTGGGCTCCACTATGAGCCAATGTGCCATGAATCATACACGGTTGGAAACTTTGCTTCGAAAGAAACAAGTTCCATCTTTTATGCATGCACACCCTCCACGGCATACACATGCTCCTCACGGACACCATCAACACATGTATGCTCATGTGTACACATGTACACATTGTGGTCGTAATGGCCACCTTGCTAAATTTTGCTTTGATAGATTAAATAATGTAAATTTAGCAAATAAGTATGTTTGGGTTAGAGAAGGGACTAACCCCCATGGACCCAAAAGACAATGGGTACCAAAGACCACCCCTCCTTTTGTTTATGATGTAGGTGTGGGCTCTCACATGACGTGAGAGTGTTGACACCTGGAGTGGATGCGTTCCGGACTTAAAGGAAATTATATGGATGCATCACTTTCAAGGGAAGAGTTGGTGGGAGGACCACCTTATTTTGGAGAATTAGAGAAGTGCCCTCATTGGTTTTGGTATAAATCTCTAACTCCCATATTATTTGTTTACATGCTTTTATGATTCATCATTTATAGCATGTCTCATTTGTTTAAGCATATTTTTGATGTCTTTGGATTAGTGTGTAAATTCCATGATTATTAAATCCATGACATACATGTATAGTATTTGAGACACACATGCTTATTTGATTCATATTTAGTGTTCTCACCGTTTGTTTAGCTATAATGTACATCATGAATCTAATACATGTAAATTTACATATTAATCATGTTTTAGTTTTATCATGATGTTCTTTTATCATGCTTTGATGCTTCTTGTGGTAATAACATGTTTGAATGTTGATTTTATTAAAACTTGTGTTATACATGTACAAATAGTGAGCTACATTTGTTTCTTATGTAATTGAACTTCATGCTCATTTGTATTCACTATATGCACACGTATAAGCTAGTTTTGGTGATTTGCTCATTCTAACTTGTTATGCCCATTGTCATGTATTTAGATCATGTTCATTTAAAATAAAAGAATTATGATGAATTTTGTATGTGTTTTAGTTAGAAATATGGTATTCGTGTTTGTTTTGATGCTTCATGACTTGATTACATGTTTAGATGTTAGTTTTCATTAAGACTAGTTATATACTTGTACATAGAGTGGGTAACAAATAAATCTATATATGTTGAGCTTAAACGCTTATTTGAACCCATTAGATGTGCTAGTATAGTCTAGTTTTGATGATTCATACATTTTAAACTTGTATTCCCATTTTTGAATTTGTTTTGATGAATATGAGTTTCCATTTCATGTATATGTGCATTTTGCCAAAACATTAAGATATACATGTATACCCCTTGAGTCATTTGCTTCACATGCAAATCTACTTATGGACTCAATTGTGTTTAGGGATATGTATGTATACTTATTGTGTTGACATTACATACATATACCTTGAAATGAAAATTTGGCTTTTCGTGTTTTAAGATTATATGTTTAACTTTATGTATATGTCTATCTAGTTTAAACTAATCTTATACATATACATCCTTTTTGAGCCACGTGTTTTCATGCATCTACTCTTAGTGGACTCGTTGAGTTTTGGATATGTATGTATATTTTAGTTTGCATCAGACATACATATGCCATTGAAGATTAAACTAGTTAGTTTTATGATTTTCTAATTTTGATATTTAAAGGAATAGTTGAGTTTAATGAAATATTTTTCATGATTATGATCTTCACATTTTATTTGTACACTCATATCTATTACTCATGTTTTGTTTCTCATGAGTTGTGCTTAATTGATTAGAGTAATAATTTTTATGTGATTTTCATTTCTATGAAAAATAATCTTGTTTTATTCCTTGCTTGAAGAATTTCGTACTAGTTAACAAGTTTTCCATTTAACTAGTTGCGATGTTCTTCACTTTGGTAGATGTTTTTTTCAAAACTAAACCTAATTTTCAAATCTATTTTTGAAAACCCCTACCATCGAAGGGCGGTTGGAAGGGAGATCATGGTCTTGTGAACTTAATATGAAAATCTTTTAAACTTGTACCTTGATTGGGTGGTAGTTATGAGATATACACATGTTTTTATTGATTCAATTGATATCATTGAACTCTTTCAATTGGTATCAATTTTTGATCTTTTTGTATACTCATATGTTTATTGTGTATGTATGTTTTCAAATTGGTATCATCTATTGTGATTGGTACATATTCTATTTCATACACATATACTTGTCTTATTTGTGCCTACTATATTCCTATATCTTAGAGCACAAATAGTTGTTTATACTAGAACTTGTTAAAATAAAAGTGTTCTATGTTTCTTTTGGTATTTCATAAAGGGGGAGAAAATGTGTACTTCATATTTTTTATTTCAATTGGTACTTGATTTCCACTCCTTGCTTTATGATAGAAAATATTGAATTTCAATTTGGTATCATATGTTTAAAATGAAAAATATTTACAATTGGTATCATATTGAGAAATTCAAAATTTGGTATGTTTAATTACAATTGGTATTTCCAAAATGTTGTTTAAAGAAAATATTCAAGTTTTAGATTTGTATTGACTATATGCAAGGAGAGCTTAACATCTCTCCATATAGATTCATGTTGAGTGTATTGTGTATTGAAGAGCTTAACATCTCTTCTTTATATGGTACACGTGTGTAGGGGGAGCTTCACATCTCCTCTTATTCATTACATAATGTGTGTTATGTGAATTAGGGCTTAACATCCCTCCTTCATGTAATGCATATGTGTAGGGAAGCTAACTTAGCGTCTTCCTGTTCATGAATATATATAGCATATAATATTTATTGATCTTTGTTTACTTTTATTGGTATCAAGATGCTTCATTGCCATATTTTCAATTGATATCATTTTTTTAAAGTCACCCCTTATTGACTTTGTTTTGTTTTAGACAAAAAGGGGGAGAACTTTGTTTGTATTATTTTGATTGACAAAAATAAAAAAAAGGGAAGTAAAATTTTTACCCCTCATTGAGTTTTGATTGTTTACCCCTTTGTTGATGATTGACAAAAAGGGGGAGAAAGATTTATGAAGTTTTATATGCATCCTTATGTTTTTTTATATGCATATATTATGTTTTAATATTTTGTTTATTAAGATTAAGTTTAAAGCTTGATTTGTAATTATTGTTGTAATTGGTACCTAGAGCATATTCCATGATGTTTATTTCCATTGGTATCTAGAGCACCTTGTTTATATGCATTGTCATGCATTGCATATTTATGTTTATCTATTTATGCATGAGTTAAGGGGGAGCTTCTTTGAAGCTTAATCTTAATCCATGCATATATAACTCCATGAGTTTTGTCATCATCAAAAAGGGGGAGATTGTTGGCCCAATGGCCTTCCACTCTAGTTTTGATGATGATCAACACTCATGTAGTTATGTCTACTAATATTCTTGTGTTTCTAAGTTTCAGATCATTAACAGGATATTAGTTGGTGATTAGCTTCAACGAGGTGTTTAGAAGCTATTCATGATGATTCCGGTGCCAAAGCTTAAAGATTATACCCTTGCACTTGGAGAATCACGGAGTTTTGGGAGCAAGTCTACTTGAAGATGGAGTTCCTCAAGAAGACTTAGGTATCCTAGTTTAGATAGAGTTTTTAGATCCATTTGTAAAAGCTTAGTTTAGTTGATATGCTCAAGTGCACAAAACACACACGATTTATGATTTGGTTTTTGATTTTCATGAATAGTAGTTCAAAACAAGTTTTCATATGTTATATGTATAGTAGATGTTTTCTATTTATACATACATGCTTTAACTTGGTAAACAAACTTATTTTGACTATCCTATTCATGTTTTGGAAAAATCAAGTTTGACAAAATACAGTTTTGTTTTGATAAAATTTGCAAGACTCTAAAATGAATTGATATGATTGATATATGTCTTGAAATTTTTATCACAAGTTTAGTTATCAAGTAAAATGATAAAAACATATTTTTGTGGATTTTTAGAAGTGTTAAAAGAATTTTTTACAAAATTTTCTATCTCAATTTCTGCCCAGAAAAACTGTTTTCCAGGCAGACCGGTCGACCGGCAGTCGACCGGCTGCTGTGCCCGGACATGCACAAGTTGTGCATGTCTGTCGGTCGACCGGTGCTTCAGACCAGTCGACCGATATAGAGAGTCTGCTCTCTGTATCTTTTCGGTCGACTGGGTCGGTCGACCGATAGAAGAAAATTTTGTTTCTTTGTTTGGTCGGTCGACTGGCAGTCGACCGAAGCTCCAACGGTCATATTTAGACCGTTGGCGGTCGACCGGGCCGGTCGACCGGTGGCTGTCAAAATTGCCACATCAGCCTAACGGCTAGTTTTCTGTTTTGGCCTATATAAACCCCATTCCTTTGGGATTTTGGCCAATGTTTACAAGAGAAAAATTCTGGTTTTCTGAAGGTTTTAAAAAGAGTTTTAAAAGAGTTTTAGTGCTAAAAGATTTAATCTTTATTTGTTTTGGGTTTTTGGAAAAATCAAAGAAATAGGAATTTGGGATATTTGCATTGGTTTTCATTCTCCATCTTTTATAAGAATTTCCCAAGTGTTTTCTTTGTTGCTTGTTTTCCAAAAACACTTAGTTTCCACTTGAGCTGTATCTTCTATCCTAAGTTATTAGGATCTTTGTTTTGTGTGGAAAAAGAAAAGAGAAAAAGAAAGAAAAGAGAGTTTGTGGTTTGTGGAACCACTTGTTGTAAACCCTCCTTGCTTTTGTGAATCCCTCTTCGGTAGAGGTGATCGGAGTGGTATTGTGATTGGTTTGTGAGCCTCTTAGGTAGAGGTGGTTGTTGTATTTGGCTACGGGCCGTATCCCTCTTCGGTAGAGGTGGATCGTGGTTGTAATTGCCTCGGTGGCATTGTAGGGGATCCTACGGGGATAGTGGAAATCCTACACGGTGGTGTAGGCGGGGATGTAGAGCTAGGGGCTCGAACCTCGAAACAAATTTTGTGTGTTTGCGTTTGATCCAATTTCTCTCAACTCTATCTCCTTAATTTGTGCAAGCATCATTCATTCATAGCATCATATTTACTTGCTTGTGTTTGAGCATTGTTTCATATTGCCTTGCATATCTCATATTGCAATTCATCTATAATTGCTTGGCTTAATTGTGTGTGATTCATATTGCCATATCTTGTGCTTGCTTGTGTGTGTGTGCCTAACTTCTACTCATCCAACAAGAGCTTCACATAGCGCCTCAACCCATTTCAAGGGGAATCAAGAGGAGTTAGTCCAGAGCCCTTAAGGGGAATTCGGCTACACTTGTTGAATTGTATTAGTTTGTGCAACATTTGCATTAGCTTCCGCACTTAGCGCACTTAGTTTGCAATTAGTTTCTTAGATTAGCATTTACACCTATTCACCCCCCTCTAGGTGTACTTTCAGCTGTGTCCCATACCACAGCCGTTTTCTCACATATTAAACAATGTTATCGTTGTTGTAACTGCCTACCAATGTAGTGCATGTGTTTTGGAAGAGTACCGTGCATGCCCGGTACCACGGTCTAACACCCCTGGCACTGAACCAGGACAAGCCGCAAGGCTCTGACAACTGAAGACCACAGCCCCACACGAAAAGACAACTAGTGTGGCGCCGTAATCCGGGCATAGCTCTGGCAACTGACAACTGAATAGGTAGCCAGTACTACCCTGGTTCCCCATGGTTGAAACCCACAACTCGGTACCATAAGAATCCTTCTAAAATACACGACATGCATCATCAGGCAATTACCCCTGTACCCCGGGTTATGGTGTCTTTTATTAATAAGCATTCAATGTGACTTAATATGTAATAGTAACCAATATCTCCAATAACTGCTGATGTCAACACTAGCTGATAATCTGACAACTGACAACTGTGATATCTGACAACTGTGATATCTGACAACTAATACCTGACATCTGAATAGAATACTGGAGATATAGCCACTAACACAATAGTGTCATAAACAACTGGTAACTGATACAGATATCTACTAACTTAAAGAAACACTGAAATACATGATCACTGATCACTAACACAAATGTATCACTGACAACTGGTGTCACTAATAACTGGCAAGCTGATAACTGGTACAGATCTCCGCCAACTCATATAACTCTGAAGTACATATCATATGATCACCAACAAATAGTCTCGCCAATAACTGATAAACTAATAACTGATATCTGGTAACTCCGAAGTACAACATCACTGATATCAAATAGATCACTATCACCGTGACTCATCTCTACGAATCAAAGTAATCAATAACCATATCAATATCTGAATAAGTCATCACCAATAAAAGAATATCAAATCTGGAAAGTCCTCTACATGAAATATATCAAGCTCATCTTAATGCATATCAGGTTTAACCATAAAGAATGTAAATCCAATATCATCTATAACTCAAGTTCAGTCCAACTCTGAATAAGTCCATATATCAATCCAATCGTCATAATCTTTTAGTAAAGTAAGATCACCTCCAATATGTCCTTGATCAACTACAATATAGAATAGCTACTACTGATATTTAACATCGACGACATATCATCTGACAGATCCCAAATGCCAACAATGTCCATCTCATCTCAATATCAGTCAGGCTCCAATAAAAAAGGAATATAGATTCTGGATAACTTCTAGCTCAAGATCAATCTAAGGCACAACTCAACTAATCCAGTCATATCTGATATGTCCTCAAATACTCAACTAAATAAGTCATGTCTAATCACTGAACATCATTCAATGTAAATAACATAAGTCCAGATCAATCCGAAGTCATTACAACTAACTCATAATTTCAATAGTTCCATAACAATCGAGTGTCAATACACTTCAAGTATTTCGATACATTAATCACCGTTCCAACATATATCCATAATCAGGCACAGCTTTCTCACTCTAATAATCTAATCTGATTTCCAAGTCTTCACAATCACTACTTCTATTAAGATCATTCACAATATCCCAACACTCGGTATCACAACATATTCATGCATATAAGTTCTATCATGATATCTCAATACTAGGTACTATGACATATACATGCATCTATATCCAATACACAACTCATGGGTGAAGTCCACAATCTATCAAGTAACCATACACAGCTGACAGACTCATATTAGTCGACTAAGGCTATATACAAGTCGACTAGGGGAAAGTATAGTTGACTAATCAAGTGGGCCAAGTCGACTAACTCCCCTGCTAGAACAGAAATCAGAGATACATCATCACCTATCCCTTTGTGCTAATATGTGGATTCAAGCCTCTCTCTTACAAACACTAATATGCACAATCTCTACACTAATGTAGGTACACATGGAAGAATCATAATAAGAATCAAGTGCATTTAATAAAAGGAATCGAAAGGAGCAAACACTCACATTGGGGAATCTGCACGTTACCGGGCGAGTCGCCGTTACGGTCGCTGTGGTGCCGCTCTTAGCTGTCGGACTGCATAGGATGGTAGCCAGGGTGCTGGGGAAGACCTGACTGCAATCTGGGGATCTCTCGCTCACCGGAAGGGCCTAGAATCGCCGCTCGCTCGCTGCCTGTGCTGCCGGTTTTGGTGGAATCTGCTGTGCGCGTCGCCGGGCGAGTCGCTGCCGCAGTCGCTGTGGTGTCGTTCCTCGCCATCGGACTGCACGGGAGGGTAGCCAGGTTGTTGGAGAAGACATGGCAGCAAGCTGGAGATCTCGCGCTCGCCGGAAGGGCCTGGAATTGCCGCTCGCCTGAACTTGCGCAGATCTGGATCTGCTGCAGATTTGGGCTTTTCCTCGCTGTTGTGGTAGCTGTTCGTGCCCGGCTGACGGGTGGTGGCCGCCAAGTGGTGTTGCTGCTGTTGGTGGTGTTGCCGAGTCGCCGTGGTGGGGATCCGGGGCCCGTCGAGGTGCTGATCTGCTGTGCACGGCCTGGGGAACACGCCTGCAGATCCCATCTGCAGGCTGCTGATCTGCTGTTGCTGCCAAGTGCTCGCTGCCACCTTTGCTGGTGGCGCCTGGGGCTGGTGCGGCTACTGGTGGATGCGCCAGGGTAGGAGGACAGCAAGGGGGTGACCCGGCCTGATGATGTTGGCCGGCCTGGGTGCTAGGGTTCTGGTGCGGTTGTGAAGCCAGCCAAGGGCCGCTGCTGCTGGTTGCTTTTGGCTCCGAGATGTGCGGCAGCTACTGATTGGGGGTGCGGCTGGATGTGGGGGGGAGAAAGAGAAGATTAATTAGGGTTTTGTTTAAGATTAGGAATTATATGATAAGATGGGTATTGGGTTTCGGGTAACGGGTTAGGATCCAAATAGGTAAATATTGGGTATTGGATTTGAGGGTAATGGGTATAGATTCTCAATAGATGATGGGTTTGCTATTGGGTAGAATCATGAGAAAGAAGAATACTACAAACAATAATAAATAAATACAAACTATAATAATATTAATAATTAATAATGACACTAAAAATAATTAACCATAACATAAATAATCATAATGTTAGCAATCACAATAAAAATTAATCAACATAATTAATAATACTAATATTAAAATTAATAAATAAAATAATAGTAGAACTAATAATAATAATAATAAATAAAAATATTTGGAACACTATTAATAATTTATAAACACTAACAATATTAATAATATTAATACTAATGGTAATAAGTAATTAAAAATACTGATAAGAAATAATGGTAATAGTATATAAAGCCAAAGTCCATTTATTATCTTTAAAAATAAATTTGCATATTTAATAATAGTAATAAGTAACTAAAAATATGATAATTAATATTGGTAACAATATTTAAAGCTAAAATACCTTTTATTATCTTAAAAATAATTTCTATATTTAATAACAATAATAATCACAAGAAAGAAAATAATAAATCAAGTTGATGAAATAAAAATAATCAGTAATTCAAAATAAATACTTTTAGAAAAATGAAAATACTGTATTACTAGCTAGGGATCTTACACTCTACCCACCTTATTACAAATTTCGTCCCCGAAATTCAAATAAAGTAGGAAATGGCAAAAATAATCCCAAAATCAAAGGAGAAAACAAACAAACTTCACATCACTTCTCGACACATCATAAATCCACCACGCTTCCGCTGCACTACTCTGATTCTGCTACCAGCTTCAACATGAAGTAACCACTCCCAAGAGATAGAATGGAAAGAAATAGAATAGAAAGGAAGGATGAAATCAAGATGGGAATCCAAATCACTCAAAAGAAGAGTATAGATCAAGGATATCGAAAGATCAAATATGAGAATTTCCAAAGGAAGGATGGCCAATTCCAAATGGACTGAATATCATAATGGATAGTATATGTATATTGCAGTATAACAATAGCTTATTTTCAAGTTATCGGTAAGAGCTAGGTCTCTCTTGTGAAACAAAAGTCAAAAATTTCACATCGCAAGTCGAAAACCTAGGCTCTGATACCAAGAAAACCCTGTCACGCCCCGCTTCCTAAAATACGCTGGAGCAGAGACGCGACACGAGTCGGCGACGCATATACGCAAGGAAAATCCCTCACATATACGCGCTAAGCCTTAAGTAACCTGAAACAAGCTATGTATCTAACTTAAATGAATACTGCAATGCCACATATAAACAACCAAGCATGATATCATATGAATTAAATAGAGTAATGACTGGAATAAGAACTGAACTGATATAACAAGAACAGGAAATGATACAGAAGCAATAAAATGTAAGAGTACCAGATAGACTAGGAAGAAGCTCCAACTATTCGCAGAAGCATACAGCCTCAACGAACACCTGCACAAACGAACCGTCCAATATCTGGACGTGCAAACCCAGGGTCATCAGAACGCGACCATGGTGAGTGTGTGTGTAAAGGGGGAAAAGCTCGTGCTTGAGAAACAGTGCATAAGGAAATATCAAGAATAACTGCAAATATCATATAACTGAATAACAGATAAACAACTGCAGATATATGATAAATAAATATCATGACATGATAAACATCTGAACTGAAGCATATCTGATAACAGCATGAACAAAGATATAAGACAACTATCACAACTGTAACTAACAACTGATATAAAGGTCAACTATCTCAAATGTAGACTAATAGCTGATGTCTGATGTGTAACCTATATGTCACTAGTCTGGTTGGTTATTATTAACCTAACTAATGTAGTACTTAGCTGTGTCCCATACCACAGCCGTTTTCCCACATATCAAATAATGTTATCGTTGTTGTAACTGTCTGCCAATGTAGTGCATGTGTTTTGGAAGAGTACCGTGCATGCCCGGTACCACGGTCTAACACCCCTGGCACTGAACCAGGACAAGCCGCAAGGCTCTGACAACTGAAGACCACAGCCCCACACGAAAAGACAACTAGTGTGGCGCCGTAATCCGGGCATAGCCCTGACAACTGACAACTGAATGGGTAGCCAGTACTACCCTGGTTCCCCATGGTTGGAACCCACAACTCGGTACCATAAGAATCCTTCTAAAATACATGACATGCATCATCAGGCAATACCCCTGTACCCCGGGTTATGGTGTCTTTTATTAATAAGCATTCAATGTGACTTAATATGTAATAGTAACCAATATCTCCAATAACTGCTGATGTCAACACTAGCTGATAATCTGACAACTGACAACTGTGATATCTGACAACTATGATATCTGACAACTGTGATATCTGACAACTAATACCTGACATCTGAATAGAATACTTGAGATATAGCCACTAACACAATAGTTTCATAAACAACTGGTAACTGATACAGATATCTACTAACTTATAGAAACACTGAAATACATGATCACTGATCACTAACAGAAATGTATCACTGACAACTGGTGTCACTAATAACTGGCAAGCTGATAACTGGTACAGATCTCCGCCAACTCATATAACTCTGAAGTACATATCATATGATCACCAACAAATAGTCTCGCCAATAACTGATAAACTAATAACTGATATCTGATAACTCCGAAGTACAACATCACTGATATCAAATAGATCACTATCACCGTGACTCATCTCTACGAATCAAAGTAATCAGTAACCATATCAATATCTGAATAAGTCATCACCAATAAAAGAATATCAAATCTGGAAAGTCCTCTACATGAAATATATCAAGCTCATCTTAATGCATATCAGGTTTAACCATAAAGAATGTAAATCCAATATCATCTATAACTCAAGTTCAGTCCAACTCTGAATAAGTCCATATATCAATCCAATCATCATAATCTTTTAGTAAAGTAAGATCACCTCCAATATGTCCTTGATCAACTACAATATAGAATAGCTACTACTGATATTTAACATCGACGACATGTCATCTGACAGATCCCAAATGCCAACAATGTCCATCTCATCTCAATATCAGTCAGGCTCCAATAAAAAAGGAATATAGATTCTGGATAACTTCTAGCTCAAGATCAATCTAAGGCACAACTCAACTAATCCAGTCATATCTGATATGTCCTCAAATACTCAACTAAATAAGTCATGTCTAATCACTGAACATCATTCAATGTAAATAACATAAGTCCAGATCAATCCGAAGTCATTACAACCAACTCATAATTTCAATAGTTCCATAACAATCGAGTGTCAATACACTTCAAGTATTCCGATACATTAATCATCGTTCCAACATATATCCATAATCAGGCACAGCTTTCTCACTCTAACAATCTAATCTGATTTCCAAGTCTTCACAATCACTACTTCTATTAAGATCATTTACAATATCCCAACACTCGGTATCACAACATATTCATGCATATAAGTTCTATCATGATATCTCAATACTAGGTACTATGACATATACATGCATCTATATCCAATACACAACTCATGAGTGAAGTCCACAATCTATCAAGTAACCATACACAGCTGACAGACTCATATTAGTCGACTAAGGCTATATACAAGTCGACTAGGGGAAAGTATAGTCGACTAATCAAGTGGGCCAAGTCGACTAACTCCCCTGCTAGAACAAAAATCAGAGATACATCATCACCTATCCCTTTGTGCTAATATGTGGATTCAAGCCTCTCTCTTATAAACACTAATATGCACAATCTCTACACTAATGTAGGTACACATGGAAGAATCATAATAAGAATCAAGTGCATTTAATAAAAGGAATCGAAAGGAGCAAACACTCACATTGGGGAATCTGCACGTTACCGGGCGAGTCGCCATTACGGTCGCTGTGGTGCCGCTCTTCGCTGTCGGACTGCATAGGACGGTAGCCAGGGTGCTGGGAAAGACCTGGCTGCAATCTGGGGATCTCTCGCTCGCCGGAAGGGCCTGGAATCGCCGCTCGCTCGCTGCCTGTGCTGCTGGTCTGGGTGGAATCTGCTGTGCGCGTCGCCGGGCGAGTCGCTGCGCGGTCGCTGTGGTGTCGTTCCTCGCCATCGGACTGCACGAGAGGGTAGCCAGGTTGTTGGAGAAGGCATGACAGCAAGCTGGAGATCTCGCGCTCGCCGGAAGGGCCTGGAATTGCCGCTCGCCTGAACTTGCGCAGATCTGGATCTACTGCAGATTTGGGCTGTTCCTCGTTGTTGTGGTCGCTGTTCGTTCCCGGCTGACGGGTGGTGGCCGCCAAGTGGTGTTGCTGCTGTTGGTGGTGTTGCCGAGTCGCCGTGGTGGGGATCCGGAGCCCGTCGAGGTGCTGATCTGTTGTGCACGGCCTGGGGAACACGCCTGCAGATCCCATCTGCAGGCTGCTGATCTGCTGTTGCTGCCAAGTGCTCGCTGCCACCTTTGCTGGTGGCGCCTGGGGCTGGTGCGGCTACTGGTGGATGCGCCAGGGTAGGAGGACAGCAAGGGGGTGACCCGGCCTGATGATGTTGGCCGGCCTGGGTGCTAGGGTTCTGGTGCGGTTGTGAAGCCAGCCAAGGGCCGCTGCTGCTGGTTGCTTTTGGCTCCGAGATGTGCGGCAGCTACTGATTGGGGGTGCGGCTGGATGTGGGGGGGAGAAAGAGAAGATTAATTAGGGTTTTGTTTAAGATTAGGAATTATATGATAAGATGGGTATTGGGTTTCGGGTAACGGGTTAGGATCCAAATAGGTAAATATGGGTATTGGATTTGAGGGTAATGGGTATAGATTCTCAATAGATGATGGGTTTGCTATTGGGTAGAATCATGAGAAAGAAGAATACTACAAACAATAATAAATAAATACAAACTATAATAATATTAATAATTAATAATGACACTAAAAATAATTAACCATAACATAAATAATCATAATGTTAGCAATCACAATAAAAATTAATCAACATAATTAATAATACTAATATTAAAATTAATAAATAAAATAATAGTAGAACTAATAATAATAATAATAAATAAAAATATTTGGAACACTATTAATAATTTATAAACACTAACAATATTAATAATATTAATACTAATGGTAATAAGTAATTAAAAATACTGATAAGAAATAATGGTAATAGTATATAAAGCCAAAGTCCATTTATTATCTTTAAAAATAAATTTGCATATTTAATAATAGTAATAAGTAACTAAAAATATTGATAATTAATATTGGTAACAATATTTAAAGCTAAAATACCTTTTATTATCTTAAAAATAATTTCTATATTTAATAACAATAATAATCACAAGAAAGAAAATAATAAATCAAGTTGATGAAATAAAAATAATCAGTAATTCAAAATAAATACTTTTAGAAAAATGAAAATACTGTATTACTAGCTAGGGATCTTACAGGGGCGGTTACACCCCATTTTTGCTATAAATAGTCCCTTGCTGAGCCAAGAGACAGGAGAGAGACGCGCAGAGGGAGAGACGCGCAGAGGGAGAGACATGCACGGATAAAAAGAAAAAAAAGAGGGCTAACGGGCTAGAGAAAAGAGAAATTCAACCAGAAATTCTAGAGAGTGTTCTCTTGTTCTCCTACTTCCGAATACTCTATTCCTAGAAGCAAGCGAGAAGAGAATCCTATTTGGAGGCAACTTGATCGTCTGATTGATGGAATCATCAAAGGGATAAAGTGATCGCGCGCTGATTAGATTCCTACCGGCAGACTTCTCCAGAAATCTCAGAGGAGATCTACTTGTAATTTTCTTTTTCTTTCTATAAAGAATTACTGTAATTTTGCTCCTCAATTCTTTTTTGTAAGTTTTTCCTGAACCAATTTTCAATGAAAAACAAGATGGCAACTCCGTTAGAGAAATCAGTCTTCTTTCGCAACAAGGAGGCAATGTCGTAATGCAACGGTCAGAGTCTTGAGCCCGTCATTGTCGAAAACTTGGTCATTCACTTTGACCAAGAAAATTTTGAAGAATTGCTCTCAGGGATAGCCCAGTGCTCCATGCGCGGAAGCACAGGAAGGTTTCCGTGGCCAAGGCTTCAGTTCCCATAGAACAGAAACCAGCCTTAGCGAGAGCGAGCAACTTAACAAGCGTCTTCCCAGTTCCTCTCTGCCTCAACCGAGTCTAAAAGTGCTTCGCGCGATGCTGAACAGGTTCCCTACGAACCTAAAACTTTACTCCCAAGCAGATGTGGAGGGCGAAGCAGAAGGCTCAATGTGAAGTTTCAGGCGATGTTCCAACACAACTTCACCTATCACGTGAAGAGAAAGGCAAGATGCCTATACGGTTTGGCACCACTACGAACACTAGCCGCAAGGCCAAGTCGATGCCACTATCTTTGCCCAGTTTGGAAGCATTGGCCCCTAGTGCCAACCTAATTCCTACGAGCGAAGTTCTCAGCTGCGAGGCTGGAACAGAAGCACTATGTAGTGCTAAATACCTTCGCAGAAAGGCGAAGCACAAAGCACCACAACGTGCTAAAATGAAGTCACCATAACTTCGAGCGAAGTTACTGGTGGTCTGGCGACTGCAGTACGATGCCTAAGGATACTAATAAAGTTCTCAGCCGCGAGGCTAGAACTGATGCACTCTCCAGTGCTAGCCGCTTTTGCGGCAAAATCAAGAACAAAACACCACAACGTGCTAAAAGCGAAGTCACTATGACTTCGCTCCCAAAATCCTCCAGCGCTAAGTTCGTGCCTTGCGGCGGAGCTCTAACTTCACCAAGCGAAGTTAATATAACTAATAAGGTGATTTTCAAATCACCTAAAAATAGAAGCCTCAAGGCTAGAGTCTCCAACCCGAACAATCTCTTCAAGTATCCGAGCAAGATCGTGTAAGCTTTGTTAACACGGATCTACGAGAATTTCTTACTAACAAGCGAAAGTTAGAACTACTCCATACTTCTCCCTCTTATTGTAAACAAGTAGGATGTCAGTTGGTGATGGTCTATTCAGTCCATTGCTGGCTAGGACCAGTGTCTGACACTTTTCCAGTCTGACGGTCGATTTTTAATCGACTATTAGTTTGAGCTCCTATCAAGCATCACAGAAAGAGCAAATCACGAATCTACCAGATTTACCCTTTGCATCTGTCAACATGATAGGAAGGGGACGAGAACTGCTTAGGAGCAGACGAGGGTGACATGATGCTAATTCCCCTTCGTTTAGTTCTCCGAACTTGGACTATAGCCCTGGCTTAGGCCAAGTCTTGGTAGGAGAGGAAAGTGTGTTCTGAAGCACCAGATCTAGGGTGGCAATACCCTACAACTATGAGCAGCCATCCTCTTCGACTGGAGTGATATCACCTGAACCATTGAAAAGTTTATTCCAATAATTGGACAATGAAGGAGAAGCTATCAGATATACCTCTTCAGCAACGGTCAGCTCGGTGAGAACGGGCAGAGTATCAGTGCATATGGCCAATAACGGCAATGATGACCTTTGCCGACGAATGGAAGCTCAAGAGCAGACCTCTAGGCTCAACAAGAAGCCTTGGATAACATCCAACAAATGCTCGCTCAGCTCCTCACCAACCCGAAGAATAATGATACCGGGAGCAATCATAATGAGGAGGAGCATAATGATGATGAGCAACCAAAGACTTGTCGGCCCAGAGGCCCTTCACTCTAGTTTTTGATGATGATTAAACACATGTTGTTATAGTTTACTAATAATCTTGTGATATTTAGTTTCATATATTTGATTAAAATATTAGTAGGTGTTTAGCTTCAACAAAGGAGTTTTGGAGCTTTCACATGTAGATTCAAGAGCTCGCGCGTCAAGATCGCATCTAGCACTCGGTTGGAGTCAAGCTCGTTGGATCGCGTTTGGATTGAGTCGACTTGGAGAAGGAGTTCTACAAGAAGACCTCGGTCTGTTTAGTTTAAGATTATTTAGATCTTGTGTAAAGATTAGATAGTATTGATATGCTCAAGTTCACATACACACACAAGTTTCAAGTTTATTGATTTTGGTTTTCATGTCAAAAACATAGATATAATATATATATATATATCTTTTATGTATATTGGATTCTATCCATATGCAACATGCTTCAAAGTTGTTTCAATATCATGTTTTTATATTTACATGAGTTTTGAGAGAAAACAGTTTTCCATTTCAATGTTTAGTTTTTGGAAATACCGATTTTGAAAGCCAAATTTGAAGATCACAAAAATGGTTCAAATAGTTTGTAATATGTGTTGAATTTTAGTCACACATATTTGTATTTCAAAGATCTTATAAGAACTTATTTTTTTGAAATTTATGTAATTTTATGGGATTTAATTGAAGTTAAAAAGACCGAGTTTCAATGCCTATAACTATTTGTTCTGGCCTTCTGCCGGTCGACCGACGTGCACAAAACGTGCATGATAGCTTAGGCTGGAAGGCCGGTCGATCGACCCGGTCGACCGCCAGAGAGCTTTGCTCTCTGGATCTGGCCCTGGTCGATCAGGCGGTCGACCGGCAGAGAGCCTCTGCTCTCTATTTCCAGGCCTCGGTCGATCGGTTGGTCGACCGATGGTACAACGGTCAGAAAAATGATCACTGGCCAGTCGACTGGGCGATCGACCGTCAGCAGAACTTTCTGCTGAGTTGGCCCAACAGCTAGTTTTCAGATTGGGTTATATATACCCATTCCTTGGGCTGTTTTAGAAGAGAATTTTAAGAGCAAATTTTCTCATCTTTAGAAGTGTTTTAGCAACAAGTTTTTAAAGAGTTTTTGGGTGCAAAAGATCTATCTTTATTTGTTTTAAAGGGTTGAAAAAATCAAAGAAAAAGAGAAGTCTTTGAAAATTATTTTAGTTCTTCATTTCTATTTTATCCTAGAAGTTTTCCCAAGTTTTTCTTTGTGTTTTTGATTTTCAAACTCTTTATTTACTCACACTTGAGCTATCATATCTATCCTATCTATTAGGATCTAGTTTGTCAGAAAAATTAGTTTGTGGTCTTTGAGATTACCAAGTGTTGTAAACCTCTTTACTTTGAGATTGAGAGTATCCCTCTTGTGTAGAGTGATTGTGGAGGTTGTGTTTAGTATCCCTCTAAGTGTAGAGGTGATAGTGGTTGGAGTGTTGGCTTTGAGCCTAGTCCCTCTAGTGAGAGGTGATTGTGTTGGCTTTGTACCTTATCCCTCTAGTGAGAGGTTGATTGTTTTTTGGCTTAGTGCCCATCCCTTTAAGTGTAGAGGTGTTTGTTGTTGCGCCTTGCCTCTTGTGTAGATGTTGTATTTATTAGAGAGAGGAGTTGTGTACTCCTAGTTGTATTGCCAAATCCTCAGTGGAGGTTCCCTGTGTGGCAAATCCTGTGTGGATGATATCGTGTAGAAATCCTTTTATGTGAAGGTGGGGATGTCGAGCAGTGGCTCGAATCTCGAGACATATCTTGGTGTTTACGATTGATCCACTATCTCTAAACTCTCTCTCTTATTTACCTTGAATTATTTCATATTGCTCATATCATATTATACTTGGTTTATTTGTGTGCCATACTTGTGTTCAACCAAGAGAGCTTTACATAACACCTCAACTCTTATTTAGAGGAATATAAAGGAGATAGTCCAGTGCCCTTCACCGGAAATTCGGCTACACTCTTTGGTTACACTAAGTGTGTTGTAATTAGTTTTTAATTCCGCATTATTTGTCGTTAGATTAGCATAACACCTATTCACCCCCCCTCTAGGTGTTTTTCAATTGGTATCAGAGCCTACGCTCATGATATTAGGTTTAACCACCTAGGAATGAAATCTTGATTAGCTAATCTAAATTTATATTTGCACACATATTTGTTTACACACACTCATGGATTGTTTGACCCCTCCCATGTATGATGTTTTCAATATTGACATGTGAAAATTTAAGATGAGTATGTACCTCGAAACCCTAGGAATGCATGTTTACCTGCCCTACCAAGAAATCTTATCTTGGTAATAGCAAGCATATAGAGGCCAATGTATAAGCCCTAGAGTACTTAGATGCACTCTAAGTAAAGAATATTTGTTTATGGTTTTCATTGTGATTCTATTTTTACACTGTGGAACAGTTCGACCTCTCCCAAGCTTCCAACGCCAAAATATGTGGAGGAAGAATCTAGTGAAGATGAGTCCGACCAATGTTGTTACATGGTCTAAGGGAATGACTCTCTTGAGGTAAACTCAGACATCCAACTAGATGATAGTGCTAATTCTTCAAGTGATGATTATATGGATGCTGATGCTTGGAATGAAGAACTCTCTATTGTGTGTGTGAAAACCTTTTAGAAAAATATAAACTCTTGAAAAAGAAAAGTTTTGCAGTAAAAGAAGAAAATAAAATTTCGTCTTCTAAACTTGATATTGTTTTGCAAGAGAGAGATGAGATTTCAAATGAAAGGGACTCATTAAAATCCTTCTATATTGGAAATCCTTCGACCAAGAGAGCTTTACATAGCACCTCAACTCTTATTTAGAGGAATATAGGGAGATAGTCTAGTGCCCTTCACCGAGAATTCGGTTACACCCTTTGGTTACACTAAGTGTGCTACAATTAGTTTTTAATTCCGCATTATTTGTCGTTTGATTAACATAACACCTATTCACCCTCCCTCTAGGTGTTTTTCAAGACTGAGAAGTCAAAGGAAAGCTCTTCCATCGAAGCTGAAGTCCTTAAAGGCATCCAAGCTCAGATTGCATCCCTAACTCAGAGGGATGAGTTAAAAAAAGCAGGTATGACTCGTCCTTATCCACTTGAATAGGACTCAGTGCCATATCCTCTAAAGTTTAAATGACCTACGTTACATACGTATGATGGTAAAAGCTCGCCGAACCAGCATATCTATTACTTCCAGTCTCAGACTGGTAATGTTATAGATAATGATGCTATTATGCTAGACTGTTTTATCAGTACTCTCAAAGGATTAGCTTTTGACTGATTCAGAAGCCTTCCACTAGGCTTTATCAATTCCTAGATCGACTTGGAGACTCGGTTCCTTTCTCATTTTTATGAGGATGATACTGAGGTAACCATAGATAAACTCCTCTCTACTATAGAAGAAAGGAGAATCCGTCCGTGATTATATTAAACGGTTTAGAAACCTATCCCTGATGTGTCTAGCAGGGATGCCATTGCAATGTTGTTACAGACATACATGAATAACTTCCTAGACTAGGTGGATATTCTTATAGGAGCTGTCAAGGCTCATACCTAGAAAGAACTAGTTGAGCAAGCCGAAATAGCCGAGAAGTCAGCTAAAAAGTTCGAGCCATCCACCCTAAAGGCAAATAGGGCATGAATAATAAAGGGCGCGGCGAGATGGCACAATCTTCCCAAGCCAAAGGGAAAGAGACTATGTCCGTTGAGTTGTCAGGAGAAGCCCCTCCGAAGACCAAGAAGAGCAGCGATAATAATCAGGAGTTTAAGTTCCCTCCAAAATAGTACATCTTCAAAGATGAGTAGGTGGTTACAATATTTCATTTGCTCCAAAAGGGAATAAATTGAAGCTGCCAGAGGCTCGACGCCCTAATGAAGTGGGACACACAAACGATCCTAATTATTATCTTTTCCATAGGATGGTTCATCATCCTACTAATAAGTATTTTGTCCCCAAGGATAAAATTCATGTTTTAGTGGATGCCAGAGTACAAACTCTAAAGTTGGAACAAAAGAAAGTTATGCAAATATGGTGACTCTCGAATTTGACACTATGCCAAGGATCACAGTCCCTGATGGATCCTTTCCAATCCCTGAAGCGCGACTGGAGATAAATCACCTTTCAGCTAAACAGCAAGAGAGTAAAGGTCTTGTTCCTTTGACATTGAAAATAGGAAAAATCATATGGGTGCACCCAGACCTCGCCCAAGACGAACAGTGGGATTCAAAGAAATTCAAGTCAAAGGGGAGATCCTGCAACATTGTCTCTGTCTTGCCAGATGATGACAATGTGACAATAGCTTCTCTTAGCGATTCTAAAAATGAGAGGCATGCCTTCACAACACAGGCTGATGTACCCCAGCCAGTAGGTACTCGGTCAGAAAAATCATATTTAAAACAGTACGACAAAACTACTGACGAGATACAACAGCAAACGACGTCAGTAGAAGTACCCATTCTGGCCTCAATCCCGTCGTCAGGAAGAGAGAAGTAGAAAGAAGTTCAGTTTGACCGCATCCTGAAGAAGCCTTTAGGTCCGGGACTTGACATTCCTTTCCGCTTTGATATATTGGCACAGCTGGCTAATATTCCAGCCCGTATCACCATACATGAGCTGCTTCGCCTCTCGAAAGAAATAAGAGAAGCACTCAGGGACGCACTGGCTAATCAGAATCATTTTTGACACATATGCCAGAACCTTTGGAGATGATACTCAACCTTTGTGCTCTAAATGTCATCATGTAAAGTCAAAGATGTTGGCCTAGAGGCCTTCACTTTAGTTTTGATGATGATTAAACTCATGCAGTTATAGTTTACTGATAATCTTGTGATATTTAGTTTTAAATATTTGATCAAGATATTGGTAGGTGTTTAGCTTCAATAAGGAGTTTTGGAGCTTACACATGTTGATTCAAGAGCTCGTGCGTCAAGATTGCGTCTAGTACTTGGTTGGAGTCAAGCTCGTTGGTTCGTGTTTGGATTGAGTCGACTTGAAGAAAGAGTTCTACAAGAAGACATCGGTTTGTTTAGTTTAGATGTTTAGATCTTGTGTAAAGGTAGATAGTGTTGATATGCTCAAGTTCATATACACACACAAGTTTCAAGTTTATTAGTTTTGGTTTTCGGTTTAACCGATTTTGATTTCATGTCAAAAACATAGATATATATATATATCTTTCATGTATATTGGATTCTATTCATATGCAACATGCTTCAAAGTTATTTCAATATATGTTTTTGTATTTACATGAGTTTTGGAGAAAAGGGTTTTCCATTTCAAAGTTTAGTTTTTAGAAAATACTGATTTTGTATTTAAGCCAAATTTCAAGATCACAAAAATGGTTCAAATAGTTTTTAATATGTGTTGAATTTTAGTCACACATATTTGTATTTCAAAGATCTTATAAGAACTTATTTTTTTGAAATTTACGTGATTTATAGGATTTAATTGAAGTTAAAATGTTTGTTCTGGCCTTCTGCTGGTCGACCGGACGGTCGACTGCGGCAGAAGTCGGTCGATCGGTCCAGTTGACCGATGTGCACAAAACGTGCACAGCAGCTTAGGCTGGAAGGCCGGTCGACCGACCCGGTCAACCGCCAGAGAGCTTTGCTCTCTGGATCTGGCCCTCTGGCAGTCGACCGGGAGAGCCTCTGCTCTCTGTTTCCAGGCCTCGGTCGACCGGCCGGTCGACTGATGGCACAACGGTCAGAAAAATGACCATTGATCGGTCGACCGACAGCAGAATTTTCTGCTGAGTTAGCCCAACGGCTGGTTTTCAGATTGGGTTATATATACTCATTCCTTTAGGATGTTTTAGACAAGTTTTTCAAGAGCAAAAATTCTATCTTCTTGAGTATTTTAGCAACAAATTTTAAATAGTTTTGAGCTAAAAGATTTTATCTTTATTTGTTTTAAAGGGTTGGAAAAATTAAAAAAAAAAGAAGTCTTGGGAATTATTTTTGTTCTTCATTTCCATTTTATCCTAGAAGTTTTCTCAAGTTTTTCTTTGTGATTTTTGATTTCCAAACACTTATTTTCTCACACTTGAGCTATCTCTCTATTCTATCTATTAGGATCTTATTTTGTGAGGAAAATTGGTTTGTGGTTTAGTGAGACCACCAAGAGTTGTAAACCTTCTTTTATTTGAGATTGTGAGTATCCCTCTTGTGTAGAGGTGATTGTGGAGGTTGTGTTTGGTATCCTTCTAAGTGTAGAGGTGATTGTAGTTGGAGTGTTGTCTTTGAGCCTAGTCCCTCTAGTGAAAGCTGATTATGTTGGCCTTTATCTTATCCCTCTAGTGAGAGGTTGATTGTTGTTTGGCTAAGTGCCCATCCATTTAAGTGTAGAGGTGATTGTTGTTGTGGCTTGCATCTTGTGTAGAGGTTGTATTTGTTAGAGAGAGGAGTTGTGTACTCCAAATTATATTTACCCAAATCCTCAATAAAGGTTCCCTGTGTGGGAAGTCCTGTGTGGACGATATAGTGAAAATCCTTCTGTGTGAAGGCGGGGATGTAGAGCAGTGGCTCGAACCTCAAAATATATCTTCGTGTTTGCGATGATCCACTATCTCTAAACTCTCTCTTATTTATCTTGCATTATTTCGTATTACTCATATCATATATTTATGCTTGGTATTGTTTGTGTGCCATACTTGTGTTGAACCAAGAGAGCTTTACATAGCATTTCAACTCTTATTTAGAGGAATTTAGAGGAGATAGTTCAGAGCCCTTCACCGAAAATTCGGCTACACTCTTTGGTTACACTAAGTGTGTTGTAAATTAGTTTTTAATCCTGCATCATTTGTCATTAGTTTAGCATAACACCTATTCACCCCCCTCTAGGTATTTTTCAATTGGTATCAGAGCCTACGCTCCTAATATTAGGTTTAACCATGATCGTACACATATTTTACATTCTTTTCATTACACTCCTACATTTATCGTGTAATAAATCTGCTAATTTTCTTGTCTTAAATATCTATTTTGCAGAAGATAATAATGAAGAGAAAGAGGATTAAACCAAATAAATACCAGTTAAAATCAGATTTAACTGGATTTATTTGGTTAGCTGAGGATCAACCGAGGATAATATCAAATACAGAGAAGATCAACGGATGAGATGAAGCAAGTTTGACTCAGATTCTGACTGGATATATTTTAGTATTTGAATCATAACTTTCGCTACCAAATCTCAAATCTGATGATTCAAGATGATCCAGAAAGAAATTTAACGGGCTACAACTCTTATGTTGATCACTGTTTCAAATTCTATCATTTGTTAAGTAATATTCAGCAATCAACACTCCATCAAGCAGCAGAACAGAATTCTGGATAAATCCAGTTTGGAGATAAGAGGAAGATTGAAATTCAAAAAAAGCCAACTCTTCCTATCTCCCTACACTCTCCCTTATCATTATTTTTCCTATAAATACCTATATTCATTGAGAGATGAGGGACACCAGAGGGCTGAAAAACTAGAAAAAGAAAGTTTTAAGCGTTGTAATGCGAGATTGGAGAGGTCAAGAGCTTTGTATTTGATGCTTATGGAATAAAATTCAGAATTCTTCTTCATGATCTTGCGGCATTCAGTCTAAGTTTTTCTTTAATTTTCTCTTTATTTTTTTTCTCTTCTTTTCTTTCATATTTGATTCCATGAAGTCATCTCTTTTCTTTTATTAGCTTCTTTTGTTTTCAGCATCGCTTGGAGGAGGGAGACAACAAGGCGACGACAAGAAATAAGTTCACTGGTTCATCTTCCTCTTCCCTTCGTACCAATCTTTTAATTTCTTTTTTTTTCTTATTTTGGGTATTCAAATCTTCGCAAAAGGTTAGTATTTCTTTCTTCTTTTGCTTTCTTTATATTTTTATTTTTCTTTTGCTTTCTTCTACAAGATATTTATTTATTTATTTTTAAAAAAACAAAATTCCAACCTTCATCCAAGGGATTTCTCAACTAGAATAAGATAAAAGTGAGATTTTTAATAACTAAATTTTCAAGAAAAAGACCTTGTGGATTCGATCCTATACTTGCCACTACACACTTTGCTAAAACGATTTTAGTAAGTTTAGGTTTTATAACTTGTACGTGATTCAACAATGATGGAGTTTTTTATGAATTTCGAATCGCGAACAAACCACCTAGGAGTGAGATCTTGGTTAGCTAATCTAAATTTGCATTTGCACACTTATTTGTTTACACACACTCATGGATTGCTTGACCCCTCCCATATATGATGTTTCCAACATTGACATGTGGAATTTAAGATAGGATGTACCTCAAAATCTTAGGAATGCATGTTTACCTTACCGCTACCAAGAAATCTTATCTTGGTAATAGCAAGCATATAGAGGCCAATGCACAAGCCCTAGAGGCACTTAGATGCACTCTAAGTAAAAAATATTTATGTATGATTTTTCATTGTGATTCCTCCTTCGTAGTGTAGAATACCTTGACCTCTCCAAAGCTTCAAACGCCAAACTATGTGGAAGAAGAATCTAGTGGAGATGAGTCCGACCAACATTGCTACATGATCTAAGGGAATGACTCCCTTGAGATAAACTCGGACACTCAACTAGATGAGTATGCTAGCTCTTCTTATGATGATCATGATAGTATGGATGCTGATACATTAAACGAAGAACTTTCTATTATTTGTGAAAACCTTCTAGAAAAATATCAACTCTTGAAAAAGTAATCTTTTAAACTAAACAAAGAAAATAAAAATTTGTCCTCTAAACTTGATATTGTTTTGCAAGAGAGGGATGAGATTTAAAATGAAAGGGACTCATTGAAATCCCAACTTGAACTTACTCTAAATGAAAATAAAATTTTGAAAAATAAAAATGATTGTAATGATGTTTTGAAGAAAAATGAAGTTCTATCTTCAAAACTTGATTTTGTATTAAAAGAAAATGATTCTTTGAAAAATAAAATTATTTCTATTTCAAAAGAATTGGATTTAATTTCTAAAGAAAATAAATTTTTGAAAAATGATTTAAATTTTCATGTTTGCCATGCTACATAACCTCACCATTTAGTATACCCATTGCATGCTCCGCCTCTCTTCTCTTATTAAAATGATATATGTGATTTAAAGAAGAGTGTTGATTGTTTGGGCTCCACTTTGAGCCAATGTGCTATGAACCACATACGATTGGAATCTTTTTTCGCAAGAAACAAGTTCCACATATACATGCATACAACCACGGCACACACATGCTCCTCATGTTCACCCACATGACACTAGGTATGCTCATGTGTACACTTGTACACATTGTGGACGTAAGGGCTACCTTGTAAAGTTTTGTTATGATAAAATACATAATGTAAATTTTGTAAATAAATTTATTTGGGTTAGGAAAGGTACTAACCCTTATGGACCCAGTAGAGTATGGGTACCAAATCTACCCCTATTTTATTTGATGTAGGTATGGGCTTTCGCTTGACGTGAGAGAAATGGTGCCTTGAGGTGAATGCGTTCCGAGCTATATGATGACACTTTTGGATGCATCACTTTCAAGGGGAGTTTGGTGGGAGGACCACCTTGGTTGGAGATATAGAGATTAGCCCTATTGATTTTGGTAACTATCTCTAACTCCTTATTTATGTTTACATGCTTTCATATTATTAATTTTTAGCATGTCATATTTTAATGCTCATTATTTTAAATGCCATGCTAATTAGACTATTGACATACATGTATAGTATTTGAGATACACCCATGTTTATATGGACCCATATATTGTGTTCTTACTATAGTTTTGCTATTGTGTATATCATAGTTATAATAGCATGTGGATTTAACTTAATGATCAAATGGCTTGTGTTTATGATTTTTGCACTTCATGTTTTGATTACTTGTTTATATGTATTTTTCATTAAAACTTGTGCATATACTTGTAAAACTAATGAGCCACAAATTGATTATTATATGTTTGTGCTTAATTGCTCATTTGTACTCATTAGATGTACTAGTATAACCTAGTTTTGATGATTCATGCATTTTGACTTGTATTCCCTATTTTTGTACTTATTTTTCATGATCATGTGTTTAGCTTCATGTATATGTCAATTTTTGTCAAAACATTAGATATATATGTATACCCTTGAGTCATTTAGTTTTCACGCAATGTTCTATTTTAGACTCACTTGTGTTTGGGATATAGATGTATACCTTTTGTTTAGACTAACATACATATACCTTGAAGCCTATTTAGTTTTGATGATTTTCATTTTTTGAAGGAAATTCAAAATTGAGCTTAAATGTCTTATTTCATGATTTTGTTGATTACATGACTTTTTACACTATTTGTTTGATGTTTACTCATAATTTGTTTTCATGAGATTATATGAGCTTTATTGCTATTTGAATGTTGATGATCGTGTGATTTTCAAGTTATCATGGTTATATACTTGTTTAATTTCTTACTTGAAGGATTTCGTACTAGCTTACAAATTATCTTAAACTAGTTCGTATTCTTCATTTTGGTAGAGTTTTCAATTATGCTAAAATTATTTTCAAATCCTATTTTTGAAAACCCCTACCATCTAAGGGCGGATGGTTGGGAGACCATGCCTTGTGTGCCAATTGAACATCCTTTTAACATGTGTATGAAAGGGAGGTAGTATGAGTTATACAAATTGATCCTCACCATATTTTCAATTGGTATTATAATTGATATTTTTTGTATACTGATATTTGTGTTTTCTATATATGTATGCTTCAAACTTAAAATAGTATCAATTTGATTGGTATTTACTTTTTCATACATATATATATGATTTGATTGTGCTTACAATATCTTTACATCTTAAAGTACAAATTATATTTATGCTAAGCTTGATTTAGATCTTAATGTCAATTATTTTTTAATTGGTATCTTACTCTCACTCTTTATGATGAAAACTAATATTGTTCAATTGATATCTTATTTTCAATTGGTATCCTACGCTCCTAATGAAATTTTTTTTTCAATTGATATATACTAACATTTTCAATATTGAATCAATTAGTATTATTCTCCATTTGGTATCTTTATTGCAAAATGATTTGTTTATCCAAAATGGTTGGTTTATGTTTTCATTGGTATCATGTCTACATTGGTATCATGTTTCATTTTTTTAAATTGGTATCATAAATTGGTATCATAATTTTTTATATATACCTTTATTATAAATTGGTATATTCTCAATTGGTATCTAAAATTGGTTTCACAATGTTTTGATATGTATTGCTTATATGCAAGGAAAGCTTAACATCTTCTTTATATATAGATTCATGTTGAGTGTATCTCATATTGAGGATCTTGACCGTTCTTCTTTTTGAAATACACGTGTAGTAAGAGCTTCACATCTCTTTTATACATTGTATATTATACTTTATGTGGTTAGGGTTTAGTTATCTCTTTTCATATAAATGCATGTATGCAGGGGGGGTAACTTTACGTCTCTCCTCTTCATGAATGTATATAGTATATATTCCTTATTGTTTGTTTTAACAAAAAGGGAGAAAAATATTATTTATGACCTTTATTGTTTGTTTTAAGTTTTTGTTAATGCCTCTTTGTTGATGAATTGACAAAAAGGGGGAGAGATATTTGGGAGTTCTATATGCATGTGAGTTTTATATGCATGTTTAAGCATGTTTCAAAAGGGGGGAGATACTCCTTGTTTAGATACTCTTTGTTTTGTATGCATGTTTCAAAAAAGGAAGAGATATTCCTTGTTTTCTTTTATATGCATGTTTAAATTTTGGATTGACAAAATGATGAAAGAGATATTCCTTGTTTGAGCCTTTAACATATGCATGCTTATTTTTCTTTCAATTGATATAAGAGCATATATGTTTTGTTTCTGCAAAAAGGAAGAAGTATTCTTCTTCTATGCATATTTGTGTTAAGCATTCAGTGCATTTCTTTATGTTTATTGTTATGCATGAGTTAAGGGGGAGCTTCTATGAAGCTTAACTTTAATCCATGCATATATAACTCCATGAGTTTTATCATCATAAAAAAGGGAGAGATTGTTGGCCCAGAGGCCCTTCACTCTAATTTTGATGATGATTAAACTCATGTAGTTATAGTTTACTAATAATCTTGTGATATTTAGTTTCAGATATTTGATCAAGGTATTAGTAGGTGTTTAGCTTCAACAAGAAGTTTTGGAGCTTACACATAATGATTTAAGAGCTCGTGCGTCAAGATTGTATCTAGCCCTTGGTTGGAGTCAAACTCGTTGGATCGTGTTTGGATTGAGTCAACTTGGAAAAAGAGTTCTACAAGAAGACATTGGTTTGTTTAGTTTAGATGTTTAGATCTTGTGTAAAGATAGATAGTATTGATATGCTCAAGTTCACATACACATACAAGTTTCAAGTTTATTGGTTTTGGTTTTCGGTTTAACCGATTTTGATTTTCATGTCAAAAATATAGATATATATCTTTCATGTATATTAGATTCTATCCATATGCAACATGTTTCAAAGTTGTTTTAATATCATGTTTTTATATTTACATGAGTTTTGGAGAAAACGGTTTTTTCATTTCAAAGTTTAGTTTTTAGAAAATATCGATTTTGTATTTAAGCTAAATTTCTAGATCACAAAAATGGTTCAAATAGTTTGTAATATGTGTTGAATTTTAGTCACACATATTTGTATTTCAAAGATCTTATAAGAACTTATTTTTGTGAAATTTATGTGATTTTATGGGATTTAATTGAAGTTAAAAAGACCGAGTTTCAATCCCTATAACTGTTTGTTCTGGCCTTCTGCCGGTCGACCGGACGATCGACCGTGGCAGAAGTCGATCGACCGACATGCATAAAACGTGCATGACAGCTTAGGCTGGAAGGCCGTTCGACCGACCCGGTCAACCACCAGAGAGCTATGCTCTCTGGATCTTTCCCTGGTCGATCGGGTGGTTAACCGATAGAGAGCAAAGGCTCTCTGTTTCTAGGCCTCGATCGACCGGCCGGTCGACCAATGGCACAACGGTCAGAAAAATGACCGTTGGGCGATGGACCGACAACAAAATTTTCTGCTGAGTTGGCCCAACGGCTAGCTTTCAGATTGGGTTATATATGCCCATTCCTTTGGGTTGTTTTAGACAAGTTTTTCAAGAGCAAAAATTCCTATCTTCTTGAGTGTTTTAGCAACAAGTTTTAAAAGAGTTTTGGGCTAAAAGATTTTATCTTTATTTGTTTTAAAGGGTTGGAAAAATCAAAGAAAAAGAGAAGTCTTCGGGAATTATTTTTGTTCTTCATTTCCATTTTATCCTAGAAGTTTTCCCAAGTTTTTCTTTGTGATTTTTTATTTTCAAACTCTTTATTTTCTCACACTTGAGCTATATATCTATCCTATCTATTAGGATCTTATTTTGAGAGAAAAATTGGTTTGTGGTTTAGTGAGACCACCAAGAGTTGTAAACCTTCTTTTATTTGAGATTGTGAGTATCTCTCTTGTATAGAGGTGACTGTGGAGGTTGTATTTGGTATCCCTATAAGTGTAGAGGTAATTGTGGTTGGAGTGTTGGCTTTGAGCATAATCCTTCTAGTGAGAGGTGATGGTGTTGGCCTTGTGCCTTATTCCTCTAGTAAGAGGTTGATTGTTGTTTGGCTAAGTGCCCATCCCTCTAAGTGTAGAGGTGATTGTTGTGTGCCTTACCTCTTGTGTAGAAGTTGTATTTGTTGGAGAGAGGAGTTGTGTATCCAAGTTGTATTTGCCCAAATCCTCAATGGAGGTTCCTTGTATGGAAAGTCCTATATAGACGATATACTAGAAATCCTTCTGTGTGAAGGCAGGGACGTAGAGCAGTGGCTCGAACCTCGAAACATATCTTGGTGTCTGCGATTGATCCACTATCTCTAAACTCTCTCTTATTTACCTTGCATTATTTCATATTGCTCATATCATATATATATATGCTTGATATTGTTTGTGTGCCATACTTATGTTGAACCAAGAGAGCTTTACATAGCACCTCAACTCTTATTTAGAGGAATTTAGAGGAGATAGTTCAGAGCCCTTCACCCGGAATTCAGCTACACTCTTTGGTTACACTAAGTGTGTTGTAAATTAGTTTTAATTTCACATTCATTTGTCATTAGATTAGCATAACACCTATTCACCCCCTCTCTAGGTATTTTTCAAAAGATACCAACTATCACCTGCACAATTAAGGACATGCTCCTCAAGGACAATAAATATGATCGACCTTTGTACTATATCAGATACATCGGTTCGACGTGTATCAAAAGGATACAAGTTGATCTAGGATCCGCACTCAGCATTATCCCCAAAAGGGTCCTCTACTTTCATTGGATATCACTTTATTGGTTGTCTGTAACGACTAATATGATATATGGTTTTAATGCAGGGAGTAGTCACCCACTCGAAAAGATTCGACTCTGTTGTTGAATCGTAGACCTGAAATCAAAAGTGACATGTTATGTCATTAATGCTGGCACATCGTATAACCTGTTGCTAGGACGACCTTGGATCCATGCTAACTGGATCGTTCCTTCTACTCTTCACCAATGCTTCAAGTATGTAGAAGACGATGCAACGGTATGAACGGTGTTCGCTGAAAAATAGCTATTCAAAGGGGTGAAAAATTACTTTACTGATACTCTCCTATATCAAGAAGCTAGTAAAGCATCAAAAGAACCATTGCCGAATGAGGACGACAACGACAACGAGGCAGATGCAGAGTGTGAAGAAGACACACTAGCTACTTTGGCCTATGAATCAATTGTAGCATATTTCAATAATCCTCAATGTAATAATCCCTCCGGGGATGATGATGAATGGGTAATTAATGAGAATGTTATCTTTGATTATTCTGTGAGTGTTGAATTGCGTGAATCTATTGATAACAGTCCTCTACACATGCCTTTGCACAAACTAAGCATGACAAGTACATCTGTGGAGTGTGCGGAAGGGTCAGTCTTCGTGGTCCCTCCGTCCAAAAAGAGTCAATTACCGATAGTATTTGGTAGGGCCCAATTCGACGGTCTATGCTTACAGATTCAAGTTCAGACTCAGAACCCCCGCAATTCTTCCATTATGCACGATCAGTACAACATATGATGAGAAAATGGGATACAACCTACAGCGTGGGAATTGCTAGAACTTCAGAAAAGGATGACGTGATTTTCTACGTAATTTCGTACTAAAAGGATGACCTGTAAATTATTATGATAAAACACAAAGGGGTTTGGGTATGTTACACCTCCACCTCCTACGTCGTACTAATTCAAAGATAACAAATCGATCCCATCATGTTCTGCCTCTTCATTTGAGTGTGAGTCGGATGTTAGTATAGGGATGCTTTTCAAAAATCTCTCTGTTAATATGACTTTGATCAATCAAATGGAGCCTGAGGCGGCTAATAAAACATTTGATGCTGAACTATGGGCGCAGCAACTGGATTTTCAATGGGAAAAGTGATTCAAACAACGCGAACCGCCTACTGAGGATAAAGTAAATCAGGTTAATTTGGGTAGTGCAGATCACCCTAAGCCCATCTCTATAAGTGAGAGCTTATCACTAGCAGAGAGAGAAGAATTTATAGCACTCATACGAGAGTATATCGACGTCTTTGCATTGAATTATGAAGATATGCTTAGACTTGATCCGCAAGTAACCATGCATCATCTGAACGTTAAGCCTGACGTCAAGCCAGTCAAGCAACATCATCAACGATTTCGCCTGGATATTATGGGAGCTATTGAAGATGAAATTCATAAACTTATCATATGCGATTTCATACGGGAGGAGCAACACCCGGATTGGGTCACCAACATTATCCCCGTTCTTAAAAAGAATAAAAAAATTTGGGTCTGTATTAACTACCGCGATCTCAATACAGCCTGCCATAAAGACGAATTCCCATTGCCCATCACCGATGTGATGATTGACAATATATGTGGCTTTGAGAGAATGTCTTTATGGATGACTTCTCAGGATACAATCAAATCAAGATGTACCCAGAAGACGAGAAGCATACTTCATTCCGGACACCATTGGGGTATACTGCTATACCGTGATGCCCTTCGGATTAAAAAATGCAAAAGCAACTTATCAACGTGCGATGAGTACAATTTTTCGCGACCACCTCAAGAGATGGTGGAATGCTATGTCGACGACATTGCTGTCAAAAGTCGCGATAAGAGCAATCATCTTACCTAAGAACAATGTTCGATATAATGCGAGCCCATCAGCTAAAAATGAATCCAATAAAGTCCTTCTTGGGGGTTTCAAGTGGCAAGTTTCTGGGATTTATTGTCACATCAAAGGAATTCATCTAGACCCAGACAAGGTCACAGCTATTCAGGACGTGCATCCACCTAAGAATCTCAAAGAGCTTAGAGGTTTGCAAGATAGGTTGGCCTATATCAGAAGATTCATCGCAAATCTCTCAGGCCATTGTCAACCATTCACCCGGCTTATGAAAAAGGGTGTTTCTTTCAATGGGATAAAGCCTGTAAAGAAGCTTTCGAGGATATCAAAAGATACCTCACTAAACCCCAAGTGTTAGTGGCTCCCACATCAGGAAAGCCATTCCTTCTTTATGTGAAAGTTATGGACCATTCTCTTGGTGCTCTGCTTGCTCAAAAAAATGACGACGGCCATGAACAAGCCATTTACTATCTGAGCAGGACTCTGATAGGAGCCGAATATTAGTATAACCCCATTGAGAAGGAATGTTTAGCTCTTGTCTTTGTTTCAAAAGACACGACATTACTTGGTTGGCCAAACCATACTGTCATTTCCAGAGTTAATCCGCTGCTTATCCTCATGACGAAACTAGGATCATTGAACTCGAGATTAGCTAAGCGGGCCATCCTCTTTTCTTAATATGACATGTTTTTTGTTCCTCAGAAGGCAGTCAAGGGTCAAGCACTCGCAGACTTTCCGGCAGCTCATCTGTTCCCGAAAAGCTCAAAACTTCATGAAGATATTCCAGATGAGATTTTTGAATCTAATATGATTTCAGAGGATGAAGTGTGGCAAATGTTCTTTAACGAAGCATCAAGAACAGGCCCTAAAGGCAAGACTATTGCCTGTGTGGGGGTTGTATTTATCTCACCGCAAAATCATGTCCTTCCTCGGGCATTTTCATTGACAGAACCATGTTCCAACAATGTAGCAAAATATAATGCTCTGCTTATCGGCCTTCAGCTCGCCCATGAAATGTACGTACATTACCTTAAATTTATAGTGATTCAAAACTGATTGTTAATCAGGTTAAAGGAGAATACGAGGTTCGTCACAAAGATTTGGTACCTTATTACCATGCAGTTATCAAAATAGCTAATATATTTGATGGCTTTTCATCGGTCATATGTCCCGATCCCAGAATACTAGGGCTGACGCTTTGGCTGCACTAGCGGCTACATTAGCCTTACCGATTGACATGACGTATCATCTTACAGTGGCTACTTGACACCTTGTTTGTCCTAAGTATGTGTTGGACACTAAGGAAGTCCATGTAACTTCAATGGATTTCGAACCAAGAGATTGGTGGTTCCCCCTCATTGACTATGCTTTACATGATATATTGTCAGATGATCCCAAAGAAGCAGTTTCTGTTCGACGAAGATCTCTCCACTTTACTATGACCCGATAGTAAAGACACTCTATCGTCATTCATATGACGGTATCCTGCTCCGTTACCTCTCTAATTCAGAAGCACAAGAAGTGCTTAAGGAAGCGCATGATCGTATATGCGGAGCTCATCAACCAGATTCGAAACTCAAGGATTGATTATACAGAATTGGCTATTATTGGCCAACCATGATAGCTGATGCCATCAAATATGCACGGAGGTGTAAAGCCTGTCAAATCGATGCAACTTTATACATCAACCTCCGGAATTGTTTCATCCGACCTGTTGACACTTAAAAAAGACAAGATTCTTATTGGTCTGAACGATGTCTAAACTTGTTGACATTTACAAAAGAAAAGTGACAGACGAGCTGAAGACCAGTTTTCACCCATCTCCGAGGGACAAGGAAGCAACTTGGACTCCACTGATCCAGCAAGCAGACAGTGAACCCGGATTGTTTTTAAACAGACTCAGCAGGTCTAAGATGCTAACATTTAGCATCGCATGAGCCCAAAGGGATAGCCTCGCTTGAGAGGCTAATATCACTCGACTTCGCCTCGAAGCCATTCGAAGCCTCGCCAAGAAGCTAACTCGCGACTTCGCTACAGAGGACTTCCAGCTCCGCCAAAGGGTTTCTTTCGGACTTCGCCAGAAGCTGCTTCTAGCTCCGCTATGAGCTCAATGCGGACAGCTCCGCTATTTGTCTGCTATGGTCAACCTTTGACCAATCAAATCTCCAGATTAGATCAAATCTAATCAGGATCAAGATCAAATCCCATTAAGATCAAATCAGAGATCTAATTTGGCAGTCGATTGCCACAATCTCTGACTCTCCTAAAATGAGTAAGAAGATCAGGGGAAATCCTCCAACGATATGGAAAGGATCAAGAAGGTCAACCGACCTGCCAATTCTAGCTTCGCAGAAGCTGATCCTAGTCTCGCAGCAAGGCTACTTTCTAGATTTAAACAGATTTGATTCAATCTGTTTCCATATTTTCAAGGGACGATTATACCCTTGCTCTCCCTATAATAGCCCATCAGGGGTACAAGGGAAAGGGGCCGATTTTCTGAGACCACGAAAAGGCTTAGAAGAGACACACAAGAGGACTCCACAAGCAGAGGCTTCTTCATAACGCACCGTGCGCTCTCGAATTCAGAGACCTTTTAGAGAATTGCTTTCTCTATCCAGGGTGTTGATACCCTAACATTGTCCTTCTTCTCAAGGAATCTCCGGAACCAGGCGAGAAGGAATTCCTAATCGAAGGCGATTTTGAGAAGCAGCAAGAGGGTTTCTACCAATCTTCTGTTCTCTGATTCCTCGAACCAGGCGAGAAGGGAATCTCATCGCTCGCATCGTCAAAGGGACAAAGTGGTCGCGCGCTGACCAGACTCCTATCGGCACACTTCTCTAGAATCTCTGAGGAGATCTACTTGTAATCTTTTTAAGAATACTTGTAATTTAGCTCCTCAAACCCTTTTATTGTAAGTTTTCCCCTTTGCGAATATAATGAAAAACAAGATGGCGACTCCGCTGGGGAAGGAATTCTCCACTGCCGAGAATCAAGTGTCGCAATGCGACGAACAGACCTTCGGGTCTAACTCTGAATTCAGAAAATTCGGTGCAGCCAGAGCCCCTCTGGCTAAATCTTCAAGGAAAGTCTCTGCGGAGACTGAAAAGGTTCTCTGCGAACCTACTGCGGTTATTTGGCGCAACAAGGAAGCACGTCCGCAGTCTGATTCCTTTGCTTGTGAAAACTTGGTGGTTCAGTTCGATCAAGGAAGATTTGAAGAAGTCCTCTCTGGGGGTGGCCCAACGCTTCGAGCACGGAAGCATAGGAAGGTTTTCACGACCAAGGTTTCAAAGCAGAAACCGGAAGCAGAATTCTGCCAACACCCCATAGCCTCGCGTATGGCTAATCAGGTTCCTTGCGAACCTAAGTCTCCTCTGCCAAGGCGGGTATGGAAGCCTAAACAGAAATCTCCAACCGAAGCTTCAGGCGTAGCTACGCCTAAACCGCGCCTCTCTCGCGAAGAAAAAGGCAAGATGCCTGTCTGCTCTAATCATAAAGTCAAGACGGCAATCATACCGTCGCCCAATTCAAGAGCAGCAATGCCTTGCACCAGCCTCGTTCATATGAACAAAGCTACTGTACCACAACGTACTCACCAGGTCTATCCTCTTTGCAGCAGCATAGCGGGTAAAGCACCACAGCAGCGTGCTCCGCCCTCCGTTCGTCAGCGCTAAGCTCGCGCCTGCTGGCGAAGCTAGAACCGAAGCACTATTCAGTGCTAATCCCTTCTGCAGGGATAAAAGGAGCAGGACATCGTCCTATGTGCAATCCAAAAGAGCCTTTGCGCTCGATTGCAGAGACCCAACCGGGTCTGATTTGAGGAAATTGTTGACGGATAGACAAACCTCTTCCCCCTGTTGTCAACAAGTGGGATGTCAGCCGTTGACACTCCACTCGGTCCATTGCCGGCTAGGACCAATCCCCGCCACGCCTCCAAGACGACGGTCAGTTTTTGATCGGCTATCGGTACAGGCCCCGAGGAAACACGCAAAAGGAGCATCTCGCGAGATCTACCCTCTGCATCCGTCAACATGACCGGAAGGGGACGAGAGCTGCGCAGGGGAAGACAAACAGCTGACGACACCCCCTATAGCTCCCCAGATCCAGATTATAGCCTAGGCTTAAGCGAAGTCTTGGTGCTGAAGAAGGTGTTTTCCGAAACACCAGATCCAGGGTGGCGATACCCTACACTTATGAACAGCCTTCCTCCTCAACGGCCCTAGCCCCGCCAGAGCCTAGGAGATCACTCCAATCATCGGACGAAGAAGATGAAGATAGTGGGTACGCCTCTTCGGCGACAGTTAGCTCGGTGCGAACAGACAGAGCATCAGTCAATATGGCTGATAATGTTAACGACGACCTCCGTCGGCGTTTGGAAGCTCAGGAGCAAACTTCCAAGACTCAACAAGAGACTCTGGACAACATTCAACAGATGCTCGCTCAACTCCTCAGTAACCGGAATAACAATGATGTCGGGAGCAATCACGAGGAGGAGGAACACTTCAGCAATGAGCAGCCAAAGCCGGAGAAATCCAAGGAGGGTTCTTCCTTAGACGCCGAAGTCCTTAAGGGCCTCCAAGCTCAAGTCGCATCCCTAGCTCAGAGGGATGAATTAAAAAAGGTAGGGGCAGTCCGTCCTTATCCGCCGGAGTGGGATTCGGTGCCATATCCACTGAAGTTCAAACCGCCAACGTTGCATACCTATGACGGAAAGAGCTCGCCAAATCAGCACATCTACTATTTCCGGTCTCAGACTGGTAATGTTATAAGCAATGACGCCATCATGGCTAGGCTATTCATTGGCACTTTAAAGGGGGTGGCATTTGACTGGTTCCGAAGTCTTCCCCTGGGCTCTATCAACTCCTGGGTCGACCTGAAAACTCGGTTCCTCTCTCGTTTCTATGAGGATGATACCAAAGTAACCATGGACAAGCTCCTCTCCACTGTGCAGAGGAAGGGCGAATCTGTCCGTGACTACATTGAACGGTTCAGAAATTTATCCTTGATGTGCCCAGCAGGGATGCCATTACCCATGCTCTTACAGACATGCAGGCACAACTTCCTAGACCAAGTGGAAGTTCGCATGGGGGCTGTCAAAGCCCACACTTGGAAGGAATTGGTCGAACAAGCAGAGATAGCCGAGAAGTCGGCTAAAAAGTTCGAACCATCCGCCCCTAGAGGCAAGTGGGGGATGAACAACAAAGGACGTAGCGACCTACCGCAATCTTCTCAAGCTAAAGGTAAGAGACTATGTCTGTGGAATTATCCGGAGATGTGCAGTCGAAGGCCAAGAAGAGCGGCTTCAACAATCAGGAGCCTAAGTTCCCTCCAAAGCAGTACTCCTTCAAAGACGATCAGGTGGTCACGATATTCCATCTGCTCCACAAAGGGAACAAAATGAAACTGCCAGATGCTCGGCGTCCCAATGAGATAGGACGCACAAACGACCCTAAATACTGCCTCTACCACAGGATGATCCACCATCCTACTGACAAATGTTATGTCCTCAAGGACAGAATACAAACCCTGGTCGATGCCGGGGTTCTGACGTTGAAGACGGAGCAGAAGAAGGTTACTGCCAATATGGTGACCCTCGAGTTCGGTAAAACTCTAAAAGTCACAGTCCCTGATGGAACTTATCCAGTCCCTGCGCCACGATTGGAAGTCAAGCATCCTCCAGCTACAGCTGAAGATAATAAGGGTCTTGTTCCCTTAACATTGGAGACAGGAGAAGTCATGTGGATACACCCAGACCTCGTCCAAGACGTGCAGTGGGATTCAAAGGAGCCCAACTCAAAGGGCAAATCTTGCAATGTCATCTCCATCCTGCCAGACGACGGCAATCTTACGTCACCTTCTCTCAGTGATTCAGAAGGAGAAAAGCATGCTTGCACAACGCAGGCCGACGTACCTCAGCCGACGGGCACCCGATCCGGAAAATCATATTTGAGGCAGTATGAAAAGTCTACTGACGAGACACAATAGCAAACGACGTCAGTACAAGTACCAGCATCCACTCCAATCCCAACCAAGGGAAAAGAGAGGCCTAAGGAGGTACGATTCGACCACGTGTTGAAGAAACCATCAGGCCAAGGGTTTGATACGCCCTTTCGGTTTGACATATTGGCTCAGCTGGCCAATATCCCAGCTCGTATCACTATACACGAGCTCCTTCGTCTCTCGAAATAAACAAGAGAAGCACTCAGGGATGCGCTAGCTAATTCAGAATCCTTTCTGACATGCATGCCTGAGATTCCTAACAACGACGTTCAGTCTCCTTGCCCAGAATGTCATCATACACAATCCAAGGTGCCTGCTATTACATTCACGGCGGAAGATATGCTTCTCAAAGACAACAAGCACGATCGACCTCTGTACTACACCGGATATATCGGTTCAACGTGCATTGAAAGAATACAAGTCGATCCGGGGTCCGCACTCAGCATCATCCCCAAAAGGCTCCTCTACTTCCTCGGCATACCGCTGTACAGGTTGTCTGCAACCACTACTACAATATACGGTTTCAACGCCGGGGAGCAGTCATCCACTGGGGAAAATTCGACTCCGTTGCAGAATCGCGGCCTGAAGTCAGAAGTGACATGCTATGTCATCGACGCTGACACATCATATAACCTGCTGCTGGGACGGCCATGGATCCATGCCAACTGGATCGTTCCCTCTACTCTACACCAATGCTTCAAATACGTTGAAGATGACGCGACAGTACGAACTGTCTTTGCTGAAAAGCAACCATTCAAAGGGGTGGAAAACTACTTCACTGACGCTCTCCTGTATCAAGAGGCCGGTGGAGCACTCAAAGAACCGTTGTCGGACGATGATGAAAGTGGCAACGAGGCGGATTCAGAATCCGAAGCAGGCATGCCAGCCATTCTGATTGGTGAACCAATTATAGCATGTCTCAATAATCCCCTATGTAATACTCCTTCAGAGGATGAAGGTGAATGGGTAATTAATGATAATATTTCTTTTGATTATCCTGCGAGTGTTGGGCTATTTGAGTCCATTACGGATAGCTCTCTGCACATGCCTTTACATAAGCCAAGTGCATTCAGCTCGCCCATGGAATCTGCAGAAGGAGCTGTTTTGGGATCCCGCCATCCAAAGAAGGTCAGTTACCGATAATTTTCGGTAGAACCCAACCACAGGGATCCATAACCGCAGATTCGAGTTCAGACTCAGACACTCCACAATTCTTCCATTACGCGCAACCTGCGCGCCATATTATGAAGAAAATGGGATACGACCTAAAGCATAGAGAAGGCCTGAATTTTGGAAAAGGAAAGCACAGTTTGATGCGTAACTTTGTGCCTAAAGGGAAGCCTGCAAATTACTATGATAGTACACGCAGGGGATTGGGATATGTTACACCACATCATCGGCAACGGTTCAATTCAAAGACGACGAACCAATTCTATCACATTCTGCCTCATCCTCCGAGTGGGACTCAGACGTCAGTGTGGGAATGATGTTCGAAAATCTCACCGTCAATATGATCTCAAGCAGTCAATTGGAGCCCGCAGAAGCCACTGATGAGGAACCATGGGCCCAGCAATTGGACCTTCAATGGGAAAAGCGATTCGAATCGCGCGAACCACCTACTGAAGACAAGGTGATGCAGGTCAATTTAGGTATTCAAGACCACCCTAAGCCCATCTTTATAAGTGAAAGCCTATCACTTATAGAAAGGGAAGAATTGATAATACTCGTAAAAGAGTATATAGATGTCTTCGCATGGAGCTAGAAGATATGCCCGGACTTGATCCGCAGGTCGCTATGCACCGTCTAAACATCATGCCTGACGTCAAGCCAGTCAAGCAGCAACAACGTCAGTTTCGCCCGAACATTATGGAAGCTATTGAAGCCGAAGTTCACAAACTCATTGCATGTGGCTTCATCCGGGAAGAACAACATCCAGATTGGGTAGCCAACATCGTCCCCGTCCTAAAAAAGAACGGGAAAATACAGATCTGCATCGACTACCGTGATCTCAATACGGCCTGTCCTAAAGACGAATTCCCATTACCCATCACCGACATCATGATCGACAACACATGCGGGTTCGAAAGAATGTCTTTCATGGACGGCTTTTCAGGATACAACCAGATTAAGATGTATCCTGACGACGAGAAGCATACTTCGTTCCGAACACCATTGGGGGTATACTGTTACACTGTAATGCCCTTCGGACTGAAGAACGCCGGAGCAACCTATCAGCGGGCAATGAATACAATCTTCCGCGACCATCTTCGAAAAAGGTGGAATGCTATGTCGACGACATCGCTGTCAAGAGCCGCAATAAGGGCGACCATCTTCGCGATCTGAGAACGATGATCGACATAATGCGGGCTCATCAACTGAAAATGAACCCGACAAAATCCTTCTTGGGAGTGTCAAGCGGCAAGTTCCTTAGGTTTATTGTCACATCAAAAGGGATTCATCTTGACCCAGACAAAGTCAAGGCCATTCAGAGCATGCCTCCACCAAGGAATCTCAAAGAGCTCAGAGGTTTGCAGGGTAGACTGGCTTATATTAGAAGATTCATCGCAAATCTCTCAGGCCGCTGTCAACCGTTCACCCGACTCATGAAAAAGGGTGCTTCCTTCGTATGGGATCAAGCTTGCCAGGAAGCTTATGAAGACATCAAGAGGTACCTCACAAAGCCTCCAGTCTTAGTGGCCCCTACATCAGGGAAACCATTCTTGCTTTATGTAAAAGTTATGGACTACTCCCTCGGTGCCCTCCTCGCTCAAAAGGACGACAATGGCCACGAGTAGGCCATTTATTATCTGAGCAGAACTCTCATAGGAGCGGAATCTCGCTACAACCCTATCGAGAAAGAGTGTTTAGCTCTCGTCTTCGCTATTCAGAAGACACGACATTATTTGGTCGGCCAGACCATACATGTCATCTCCAGAGTAAACCCATTGCGTCTTCTTATGACGAAGTCAGGATCATTGAATTCAAGATTGGCTAAGTGGGCACTTTTATTATCTCAATACGACATGGTCTTCACGCCCCAGAAGGCGGTTAAGGCCAGGCCCTTGCAGAGTTCTTGGCTGCTCATCCAGTTCCGGAACATTCAAAACTTCACGAGGATATTCCAGATGATGTCTTCGACTCCAATGCAACCTCAAAAGAGGAAGTATGGCAGATGTTCTTTGATGGAGCATCGCGAATGGGCCCTAAAGGCAAGATTATTGCCGGAGTGGGGGTTGTGTTTATCTCCCCACAGAATCATGTCCTGCCCAGAGCATTTTCTCTGACAGAATCATGCTCCAACAATGTAGCAGAATATAATGCTATGCTCATCGGTCTTCAACTCACCCATGGAATGGGGGTACGCTACCTCGAAGCCTATGGCGATTCAAAACTGATCATCAATCAGGTTAAAGGCGAATACGAAGTCCGCCATGAGGACTTGGTGCCTTATTACCACACGGCCGTTGAATTGGCCAACCTATTTGAAGGCTTCTATATCGGGCATGTGTCTCGATCTCAAAACACCAAGGCAGATGCTCTTGTTGCATTAGCTACAACACTAGCCTTGCCGGTCGACACCGAGTATCACCTCACCGTCGCAACTCGACATCTTGTATGCTCCAAGCATATGTTGGGAACTCGAGAAGTCTATAATGTCTCCACAGATTTTGAGCCGAGAGATTGGCGCTTTCCTCTCATCGACTATGCCTTACATGGTTTGCTGCCAGACGATCCTAAAGAAGCGGCGTCCGTTAGACGAAGGTCTCTCCGTTTCTAATACGATCCGACTCTGAAGACACTGTACCGTTGTTCATATGACGGTGTCCTCCTCCGTTGCCTTTCTCATTCAGAGGCACAAGAAGCGCTCCAAGAAGCGCACGACGGCACTTGTGGAGCTCATCAGCCAGGTCCAAAACTTAAGGACAGGTTGCATAGGCTGGGATATTATTGGCCAACAATGATAGCCGATGCCATCCAATATGCACGAAGGTGTAAAGCATGCCAAGTTCATGCGGACTTCATACACCAGCCTTCGGAGCTGCTCCACCCAACTGTTGCTTCATGGCCATTCGAAGCATGGGGAATCGATGTCGTAGGGCCAATCAGCCCCTCTTCGACAAAAGGTCACCGGTTCATCCTGGCAATAACCGATTACTTCTCAAAGTGGGCAGAGGCTATACCACTGGTTGAAGTCAAAACCTCCAATGTGGTTAATTTTATCAAGCACCATGTCATCCATCGATTTGGTGTCCCTAGGCGGATCATCCACGACAACGGTCCCCAATTCATAAGCCAAGTATTCTATCGGTTCTGCGATAAATACCGAATTCAGAATGTGGCTTCAACTGCCTATAATCCCGCCACTAACGGCTTGGCGGAAGCATTCAACAAAACGATCATCAAGCTACTCAAGAAATTCGTCTCCTCGAACAAGCGAGATTGGGACGAAAAGCTTGGTGAATGTCTTTGGGCCTACCGGACCACGGTTCGAACACCGACAGGCAATACGCCTTTTTTCTTGGTATATGGGTGCGAAGCAGTCATCCCATTGGAAATCCAGATGCCGTCATTACGAGTCGCTCTGACCACTAAGATCACATCAGAGGACAATGATTAGTTGTGTCTCTAAGAGCTCGAAGCCCTAGATGAGAAGCGACTACAAGCTCAGCAGCATATCGAGTTGTATCAAGCTCGAATCTCAAAAGCCTTCAATAAGAAGGTCAAACAGAGAGTCTTCCAGAAAGGAGACCTGGTTTTAGCCGTCAGACGACCGATGATTATGACGCATAAAACCAAAGGCAAATTTCAGCCTAAATGGGAAGGACCGTTCGTAATAGAAATAGTCTATTCAAACGGAGCATACCGCCTTATGACTTCAGATGGCGACCTACTCATGATGCCGATCAATGGAAAATTCTTAAAGAAGTACTATCCTTGATTAAGGACCCTTCTTACGATCAAGTTAACACTACACCTCTGATCAAGACCTTCGTGTTCAAAGTACACACAAAGAGAGCCTTTCTCTTCCTCCAAGCGAGATCATACAACCATAAACCAGTAGGAACCTGGCCATACACTGGTTGTCCCTAAGATGAATCAAGGTTACACATACGTTAACCAGATAATCCAACAACCTTAACGATTAAGGACAGAGGAAAATGTTGGCTTTTAAGCCCAACATAAGTCCTCAACAACTCATCATGCTAAGGGGAATAGCATGGCTACCCCAATTCAAACGGTAGTTGGTAAAGGCATATCAAACCCGTTGACAGCTGGGGATTTGCTAAAAATCCTAAGGGACCAGTTCCCGGTTGATTCCCTCTCCAAAATCACTTACCAATTCTCATCCATAGAATGGTAAGACCACATATAAATTTTGCTGTTACGTTAACATTAAACCTATGACAGTAACTCTCTCGTTTTTTCCCGTGAAAACGATACCTCCAAAATCACTTACCAATTCTCATCCATAGAATGGTAAGTCCACATATACATTTCGCTGTTACGTTAACATTAAACCTATGACAGTGATTCCCTCGTTTCTCCTCGTGAAAACGAGCTCTCCAAAATCACTTACCAATTCTCATCCATAGAATGGTAAGACCACATATAAATTTCGCTGTTACGTTAACATTAAACCTATGACAGTGACTCCCTCGTTTTTCCCCGTGAAAACGAGACCTCCAAAATCACTTACCAATTCTCATCCATAGAATGGTAAGTCCACATATACATTTTGCTGTTACGTTAACATTAAACCTATGACAGTGATTCCCTCATTTCTCCTCGTGAAAACGAGCTCTCCAAAATCACTTACCAATTCTCATCCACAGAATGGTAAGACCACATATACATTTCACTGTTACGTTAACATTAAACCTATGACAGTGATTCCCTCGTTTCTCCCCGTTAAAACGAGACTTTTTCCCAAACTCCATTACAACCTTGAGCTTGGTGGCGTCTCAATCGGTTATGTCATTGCGACCTCTGAACCAACAGACAGCCAAGTCTCAATTTCGAGCCCTGTTGACATTTACAAAAGACAGGTCTCGATACTCGTTGACATTTACAAAAGACGAGTATCACCAACCTTGAGCTTGGTGGCGTCTCAATCGGTTATGTCATTGCGACCTCTGAACCAGCAGACAGCCAAGTCTCAACCTTGAGCCCTATTGACATTTACAAAAGACAGGTCTCGATACTTGTTGACATTTACAAAAGACAAGTATCACCAACCTCGAGCTTGGCGGCGTCTCAATCGGTTATGTCATTGCGACCTCTGAACCAGCAGACAGCCGAGTCTTAACCCGAGCCCTGTTGACATTTACAAAAGATAGGTCTCGATACTCGTTGACATTTACAAAAGACGAGTATCACCAACCTTGAGCTTGGTGGCGTCTCAATCGGTTATGTCATTGCGACCTCTGAACCAGCAGACAGCCAAGTCTCAACCTTGAGCCTGTTGACATTTACAAAAGACAGGTCTCGATACTTGTTGACATTTACAAATGACAAGTATCACCAACCTCGAGCTTGGTGGCGTCTCAATCGGTTATGTCATTGCAACCTCTGAACCAGCAGACAGCTAAGTCTCAATTCTGAGCCCTGTTGACATTTACAAAAGACAGGTCTCGATACTCGTTGACATTTACAAAAGACGAGTATCATAAATTTTGAAGCTTGGCGGCGTCTTAATCGGTTATGTCATTGCGACCTCTGAACCAGCAGACAGCTAAGTCTCAATTCCGAGCCCTGTTGACATTTACAAAAGACAGGTCTCGATACTCGTTGATATTTACAAAAGACGAGTATCACAAATTCTGAAGCTTGGTGGCGTCTCAATCGGTTATGTCATTGCGACCTCTGAACCAGCAGACAGCTAAGTCTCAATTCCGAGCCCTGTTGACATTTACAAAAGACAGGTCTCATCTTTCGATCCGATAAGGACCGGTTTCGGGCTTGGTGGCTTCTCAACCAGTTATGTCATCGTGACCTCTGAACTGACAGATAGCCAAGTCTCATCATCCAACCCAACAAGAACTATGTTCTCAAGAAATTGCAATACAATTTGGAATCGCAATTCAAAAAGAAGAACAAGATTGGAGATTCGACAAAAGAAGAAAAATTTTTATTCACTCCAAAGGATAAAGTACATGGAGCTACAGGCGCACACTGTAAGATCTGAGCCGCTCTCCAAGGGAGCCCAGCCTCGTCCTCCTGTCATCAGCAGCCTGGGCAAGCGCTTGCGACCTTAGCTCGGCCTCATTGAATCTATTGCCTGGGTCAGACAAGCTTCAACCTCCGCCAAAGTTGCCCTCTGTGACAATCCCTGCCGTGAGAGCTCTTCATTTTGAGCCTTAAGCTGCTCAAGCCGTGTAGTTTCTTCAAGACGCACCAGTTTAGCCTTGGATAAAATAAGATTTGCTTTCCTGATCATTTCCTCAGCCTTCCCAATCTTGTCTTCAGCGTCAAGAAGAGCACTGGTGGAGGCGTCAATCGCATTTCCAACCTCTGCCTGCCTTGTTTCCAAGGATTTTAAGTTAGAAGATAGCCTTAGCAGCCTCTTGAGTGGCAAGCCGGCCTCGTGCTTTTGAGCGACAAGACGCGCGAATCGCTCATCAACTAAAGACTCCAGGTCCAAACAGCGGAGGCGGCGCCATTCCTCTACATCTTCTCAATTCATCCACTAGGAGTTCCAAAGCAGTAGCCTGGTGATACCCCTCAAAATCCTGAATACTTTCGATGCCACGGGAGAGGACCACCTTTAACTTTGAGAACGGTATAGTTGAGCCCTTCAAACCAGGTCGATAGTTCGCCCTAAGCCTTTATAAAAGCTATCGACGAGGTCACCTATATAGTCGTTCTCAACCTCAGCCACTTCTGGTAGGGAGGTAACTTCAGAGAAATCCACCAGCCTGGTTGACACTATCGTGAAGGAGCAATGGGAACATCAACAGCAGGGCAGATTGTCAGTGATCTCTACGGAGTCTTCATGAAAATCAGTTCGCTAGCCACCGCTGAGGTAGGGCTGACAACCATCTCCTGAACAGCAGGCTCAACTATCAGAGTTGGGGAAGTAGGGCTTGTAATCACCCTCAGCTCCACACTTGGCAAAATTGTCGGCACCTCACTCGTTGATATAGTTGGGAGTGAGGACACCTCCGAACTGCTCCCCTTCAACCTCTGGTCCTTCGGCTGACTTGGGCTGATAAGAAGGCAGCTCGCCGTACAGCGCATCCAGCACAGCAGCATCAGCCGCGACCGAAGCGCTCATGTCACCCTTGACCCTTCGGGGGAATCTTCTGGCTCTCTTAAGCTGATGCATCTTGAGGCCGAACACCTGTAACAAGACTGCGGTTAGTCGGGACACTACATGCAAAAGAAGCCAAGAGGTTAGGACAATACCAAAGGATGATGTCGCCTCAAACATCTCGTCAGCCACATCAGTCTCCAGGGGCTCCATCGAAAAATTCTTGGCGGAATCAGCACGAATAGCCGGCTCGCTTTCGCTTGCCGAGTATCCTGTGGACCACCCAATAGAGCTCGATGCCACAGGACTTCCTTTAGAAGTCCCAGCGCCCGAGGACCATTGTCGGCCACATCACCTCCGGACTCTTCCGAACGGGCAAAGGAACCAACTTCAGTTCTATAAGTAAATAGGGGATCATAATGTTCCCCTTGCTCTCCAGCTGCCTCAGCTCCTACAATCAAGAAGAATTGATAACAAGTCAATGGGAACACACAAAAAGGCGTATTATAGGAACAGGGTTAATCTTACCCAGACCCGGAGCGAATTCACCGCTAGTCGGTTCAGCAACCGACGGTCCAGCCGCTAATGGGGCAGCAGGAGGAATCGTTATAGAGGGATGACCCTCTACGACAATCGTAGGAGCTTGGCGGCGGGGCTTCTTCGCCAAACGATTTCCTACCAGAGCTACCTGCCCGCTTTCTTTTGAAGTGGATTTCGGAATCCTCTTCCTCCACTTCTTCTACACGATGAGGGGGAACGGTCCCCATCACACCAGAGCCAGTTGCAGGAGTCTCAGCCCCCGCTCCCACCTCGAAGCGAGGACTCTCGGCATCTGAGGCCTCGCTGTCTTCCACAGCAACAAACTCCTCTATACCTGGGGTGCGAACCCTTTTGCCTTCCCTTTTATCAGAAGCCTTCTGTCTCAGCCGCTGAGAAATTAACTTCACACCAGAACTGTTCACCTTGAATTTGAGAGTGTGGAGTTGGAAGTGGCGTACCACTGGCAAAAACACAGGGTCATTAGGAGATTGGGATTCTTCAATGGCGTACACAGCCACGCCCCGGTACCGCCTGCAGTAAAAAATCGCCAGGCACGGGCCCCATCAATTAGGCTCCCCATGAAAGCCAGATTGAGATTCGGGTTGCCCACGTACAGTTGGTCATACCCAAACTGACGAGCAAACCGACTTGGAACATAGGGCTCCAGGTAGCAGGTATCCCCGCTTCTGTACAACAAATGTGAAGGCCGGATACTGACCAGCCACTCAAAAACTCCCCGGCTCAGGGAGGACCGCCCTTCCCCCGCATCTTTGAACTCTTCCCCATAGCCTGCACCCCGAATACGGGGAAAACAGCAGAAGAGACTATAGACGTCATAGCGACGTACTAATTTACGGGCCTCAGCCACGTATTTCTTCTGCCATGAGCATCCTTCGAATCGGCGGAGGAGCGCCATTCGAACATCCTGCGGGGGATCCTCTCCAGCTTCGATTAGAGAAGGACAATGCAAGGCGAACCACGCCATCAAGTAAGTATACGGCAGACCTATTCTGGGGTTAGGTCCGTCGCGGGGCGAAATGGTCCCCTTTCCATGCTTCGTCGTAGGTGGCCTGCAAAAAGCCTCCGTCAGTGCACAAAGGCCTCTCTGGATACAGCATACCATGGCCGAAAGAAGTCCCAGAGGACGACCATGAACCAAACGAACAACGGGCAGCAAAATATTCGGATGAACGATGTCACCCGAAGAAGACGGCATCACGCACCTCTTCAACCAGACTGTTAAGAAACCAGCCAGAAGTGCCTTCCGGGACATCGGCCTGCGAGCCTGATAATGGAAGCTTCGAAGAACATCACCCTGCCCATAGGGACCATCGTCTTCCTTCACAACTAGATCCCCTTGGGAGTGCTTTCGCATCCGGTCAAAGATGTCTTCATCAGCAACTCCATAGTGAGCCGCTTCAGGAGTATTCTCCATATCTGGGAACAAATAGTCTCCCCAGCTTTTCAAGCAACAGGAGGTTCCCTTATTGCCCCCATGCATACTGGAGCAAATATACAAATGGCACATTAACTCCCTGTACGTCTCGAACAAGGTAGGCTCCTGCTTCTCCAGAAGAGCCAATTCTGCCTCGCACGGGAAATATTCTTCATAGGGAATAGACCCAAAAGGCAGAGCAGAGACTTCCCACATCTCATGCAAGGCCATACCCAACTCACCGACAGGGGTGAAGAAAGTCCCCGAAGCTGGGCAATACAATTCAAAAATGGCGTAAAAGCACGCCACGTTCATCTCAATACCATAGCAGGTCGCCCTGACGGCCTCGTAGAGGTTCAGCCTCTCCAAATCCTCCTCGAAATGAGCAAGGATGTAGGTAGTCAAATCCACCCACCATGCCTTCGGAGGGTGAATCCAGCCTGGAGTCCTGAAGTCAGTAGCTGGGTAGTTCCCATTGACCTTGCAGAATTGGTTGCCAAAGGTCAGCGCCACTGCAGGATTCTCGCCCACTGGGATCTCTCGTGACACATTCCCAGGATGCAGGCCCATTATGCAATGAGGAGGCCCGCTCTTGCATAACCAGGAGATTGAAGCATCAATCTTCTTATGTGAATCGAGTCAGTACTGTGGCTCACTTCCCACGACATCTTCCGAGCCTGCGTCACGCACTGGAAGGAAAACAAAGAAAAATGGCGCTTGTTGGACGGAAGGTAGAACCTCTCGCCATCCAACTGAAAAATCCACTGCCCTTCCCCTGCATGTAGTTGATGGTCAGGGTCTGGTGCGGCATCCCCGAACATGAAATCGGGCTTCCTATAAATTCGACGGTCGACATCTTCAAGGGGAGCTGTGGTCAGGATACTCCTCGTGGTATATTGATCACCACCATGAATAAGCGTATCTCTGACGAGAGAACTTCGCTCACTGAACAGAGAAGCCTGCCCTTGAAATTGCAAGCTGATATTACCATCTGATCCCATGGTCATCCCGAACATGTTGTTTGAAGGACCAGGAGTATAGTGCACTGCAGGAACAAAGAGAAACTATGATTAGTTCATCAGCCGAAAGAGGGCTAAAATCAGAACGCAAAATTTGACAAGGCATAGCCTCGCCCTCTGAGCAAGGATTGGCCTAAATGATAGCTTCGTCCCGAAGCTTAGCTTCGCAGCTGCAGTATAACTCCGCATCCCACACGAGGACAGGATGCAGGAAAACATCCAAGTGTTAGCTTCGCTTTGGAAGCTTAGCTTCGAACAACAGGATGTGACAAAACCTCGAAGGATAACTTCGTCAGAAGGGCATTACGGTCCTTTTCTGTCAAATCTCAAAGGATAGCTTCTCATCCTGTCATTCAATAGGACGTGAACCGCCTAAGGGTTAACTTCTCTTGGAAGCTTGAAGAAGAACTCTTCAGTTCTTGGATTCCCCGTCAAAAAATCAAGGTAAAATCAGGGAATTGAACTCCCTAAAATCACGAGACCATGATTGTTCTCATTTTGGAGTTACCCAAGGACAGCCAGAAATCGGCCTTAAAGGAGAGACGACAGTCTCTAATCAAAAGGGAAAGTTCCCTACCGTCGATTGGTCGTTCGATGACCAGAGGAGGAGAAGGACCCTCTACTGCAGAAGTTGCCACTTCTTTTCCCGCTCGTCTTTTGGGCGCCATTGAAGAGCTGCGGAAGCTTTCAAAACTTTTTTAATGGAAAGAAAAGAGGAAGAAGAAGAGTCTAAAGGTCTCTAAAAAATTTCAAGTGAAGAGATCTGTCCTCTCTACAGTCCGATCGGACTTTTATAGGCCAATGAGCGCCTGAAACGATGCCTTGAAAAGAGTACAGGCTGTCGTTTCAAATTAATTTGAAACGCCGCCTAGAGCGCCTTCCCGAGAAGCGCTGATTCAGCCATTAAGACTTAACCTCGCCAATGAGCCGAAGTGCGGACTTCGTACAAGTTCATCAAGAACTTCGCCAAAAAGGTTGCCTTAACCCACTAAAGGCATAGTTCGCCAATATACCAGCATCGTGCGAAGCTCATTCAAAAAGGATCCTGTCCTTAACCTTGCACAAAGTTTAGCCCCGCTATGGCCAAATTCTCAATGAAGGCAGGCAAAAATCATATGAACAGAGCATAAACTTTCATTGATTTAAGAGCAAAGGTACATTGATATTACATCAAGGTTGTGTTTCATACAACAGATTCAGTTGCTCAGCAAGATCATTTGCGCAAAAGGTATACAAGTGGTTTTATCTGCTTTCAGACCAGACCAACTGGACACAAAAGGCCTTCCTCCTGAACAAGGCCGTAACCAGTTGTGCCACGAGGACACGGCCATAATTCTCCACAAAAAATGGTATATTTTGCCACCAGGAAGCTGGATCACCTTGGATGAAAAGCGGCGATGAACTTATCACCGCCAACACGATAAGATCACCTATAATGGGAATTGGCACTGATGTCAGTGATCTCACAGGTGTGACATCCGCCTTCCTGAAGTGGATCATCTCGGATAAGCGGCTACCAGCCTCACCTCAGAACGAATCATCTCGTATAAGAGGCTACCAATAGCCTCTGGGACACACATCAGCTGCCCCAAGTTGTTCCTCCTGCTTAAAAGTAAAGCTTCAACTGGGGAAGCATAAGGCAACTTTTCGGTCTCTTTCATCAATACACAAGATCGGCGAACATAGCTCACTGCAATGCAAAATTGGAGCAAGTTAGCAGTTAAACACAAAAGATACTGCAAAAGCGATAAAGCCGAATTCTTTGGGGCGAAGCAATCTGATTTCGATTGGAACAGAGGATAAGCCTCGCTTGCACAGTGATGATGGGCTAGCTCAGCAAACGCCAAGTCCTAGCCTCGCCTATACAGTTAAGCCAGACTGATCCTATTGGACACAGTCTTAGCCTCACCTATATGGCAAGACTGGCTCAACTTTGAAGAGACTAAGTCCCAAGTTCTGCCTGTGCAGCGGACTTGATATGCAGTGATCTCTCTCTGACCAAGTCAAGATGATAGCTTCGCTGGGAAGCTATGCTGAAATCCTTCTCCGCAGATCAGTTAAATGGAGAACAAGGGAAGCTAATCCCTGAAGCAACCGCTAAAGCTGAATTAAGGGAGATGAATTCCCTAAAATCGGTGAAGTCGTTGAATGATCAAGACTTACCGGTCCTTGGCCGGGTAATAACCAGAGTGGGCATTCCCACTACTTTAGAGATTTGAGTATCTCTCTCAACCAAGAGAAGAGGGGAAGAGCAGATCACTTCTCTCTTCAGAGGACCTCAAGTGTCCTATTTATAGGCCCCATGGCCTGAGCGCTGTCGCCTCAAGCGTGGAAGCACGAGCGCATTTAAGGCATTTACTGCGCCTTGAGAAAAGGGACGGTTTCCCTTGGAACCGTGCAAAGGGAGAAACGTCTCCCTCATAAAGGCACTTATTGCACCTTGAAGAAAGGGAATATCCTCCCTTGGAAACATGCAAATCGGAGAATATCTCCCTCGATCAGCACGAAGAAAGGAGTAATCCTCCTCGTAACTGGCCCACGGCAGTTGGCCTCGGGAAAAGCGACAAACGCTCCAGGGCGAACGTATCTCCAGAAGCCCAGATGCGGAGCTACCCGCACGCGAAGCTACTCAGGGTCACGAACCTCTGTGCAATTCTTCGACGAATCTACAACCCAAAGCAGGATTTAAAGCGAAGCTGAACTCAACCATTATGGCGACGTTCATTCTCCATCAATCAAAGCAGTTCAAAGTATTCCAAAGTCTGAGCCATTGCAGACTTTCGAAAACTTTGAAGGGGGTCTTGTTGACACTTAAAAAAGACAAGATTCTTATTGGTCTGAACGATGTCTAAACTTGTTGACATTTACAAAAGACAAGTGACAGACGAGCTGAAGACCAGTTTTCACCCATCTCCGAGGGACAAGGAAGCAACTTGGACTCCACTGATCCAGCAAGCAGACAGTGAACCCGGATTATTTCTAAACAGACCTCAGCAGGTCTAAGATGCTAACATTTAGCATCGCATGAGCCCAAAGGGATAGCCTCGCTTGAGAGGCTAATATCACTCGACTTCGCCTCGAAGCCATTCGAAGCCTCGCCAAGAAGCTAACTCGCGACTTCGCTACAGAGGACTTCCAGCTCCGCCAAAGGGTTTCTTTCGGATCGCCAGAAGCTGCTTCTAGCTCCGCTATGAGCTCAGTGCGGACAGCTCCGCTATTTGTCTGCTATGGTCAACCTTTGACCAATCAAACTCCAGATTAGATCAAATCTAATCAGGATCATGATCAAATCCCATTAAGATCAAATCAGAGATCTAATTTGGCAGTCGATTGCCACAATCTCTTGACTCTCCTAAAACGAGTAAGAAAATCAGGGGAAATCCTCCAACGATATGGAAAGGATCAAGAAGGTCAACCAACCTGCCAATTCTAGCTTCGCAGAAGCTGATCCTAGCCTCGCAGCAAGGCTACTTTCTAGATTTAAACAGATTTGATTCAATCTGTTTTCATATTTTCAAGGAACGATTATACCCTTGCTCTCCCTATAAATAGCTCATTAGGGGTACAAGGGAAAGGGGTCGATTTTCTGAGACCACGAAAAGGCTTAGAAGAGACACACAAGAGGACTCCACAAGCAGAGGCTTCTTCATAACGCACCATGCGCTCTCGAATTCAGAGACCTTTTAGAGAATTGCTTTCTCTATCCAGGGTATTGATACCCTAACATCGTCCTTCTTCTCAAGGAATCTCCGGAACCAGGCGAGAAGTAATTCCTAATTGAAGGCGATTTTGAGAAGCAGCAAGAGGGTTCTACCAACCTTCTGTTCTCTGATTCCCCGAACCAGGCGAGAAGGGAATCTCATCGCTCGCATCGTCAAAGGGACAAAGTGGTCGCGCGCTGACCAGACTCCTATCGGCACACTTCTCCAGAATCTCTGAGGAGATCTACTTGTAATCTTTTTAAGAATACTTGTAATTTAGCTCCTCAAACCCTTTTATTGTAAGTTTTCCCCTTTGCGAATATAATGGAAAACACGACCATTGCATCATGGCCATTCGAAGTATGGGAAATTGATGTTATAGGACCTATCAGCCCCTCGTCAACAAAAGGTCATCGGTTCATCTTAATAATAACCGATTATTTTTCGAAGTGGGCAGAGGCTATACCATTTATTGAAGTTAAAACTTCTTATGTGGTCAACTTTATTAAACACCACGTCATTCATCGGTTTGATGTCCCCAGGCGGATCATTCATGATAATGATCCCCAATTTGCAAGTCAAGCATTTTATCGATTTTGCGATAAGTACCGGATCAGAATGTGGCATCAACCGTTTATAACCCTGCTGCTAATGGGTTGGCGGAAGCATTCAATAAGACAATTATTAAGCTACTCAATAAATTTGTTTCATCAAGCAAACGAGATTGGAATGAAAAGCTTAGTGAATGTCTTTAGGCGTACCGAACTACACTTCAAACCCTGACAGCCAATACACCTTTTTCTCTAGTATACGGGTGCGAAGCAGTCATACCGCAAGAGATCCAGATGTCGTCACTACGGGTTGTCTTAGCAACCAAGATGACAAAGACAATAATCAGTTATGTCTTCAAGAACTTGAAGCCCTAGACGTGAAACGGCTACAAGCCCAACAACACATTGAATTGTATCAAGCTCGAATCTCGAAAGCCTTCAATAAGAAGGTTAAACAAAGGGTATTTCGAAAAAGAGATTTGGTTTTAGTTGTCAGACGACCATGATCATGACGCATAAAATCAAAAGCAAATTTCAGCCCAAATAGGAAGGACCGTTCGTGATAGAAATAGTCTACTCAAATGGAGCATATCGCCTTATAACCCCATATGGTGATACGCTCATAATGCCGATCAATGGCAGATTCTTAAAGAAGTACTACCCTTGATAGGATCCTTCTTATGATCAAGTTAACATTACACCTCTGATCAGAACTTTCAGATCAGAGATGTTTGGGAAGAGCACCAAGGAAAAGCTTCTTTCCTTCTTTAACGGATCATATCACTGTCGACTAGTGTCAACCGATCGAATACTAGCTACGTTGAAGAAGAAATAAGGTTATGAACTTCAGCCTTGTCACTCTTCTCTGGTTCATTGTCAACTAGTGTCAAGCTAATCGAATGCTGGTTACATTAAAGAAGAAACAAGGTTATGAATGTCAGTTTTAACCTTGTCACTCTTCTCTAGTTCACCTATAAACTTATCAAAAGCTATCCCATCATCAGATCATATCACTGTCGACTGATGCCGAACCAATTGAACATTGGTGATGCTTGATGTCAACGTTAAAGCGATGACAAAAATGGATTAAGGTCTGGGATCCAAAATATTTGAAAGAGTGCCAAAGAAAAGCTTCTTTTCTCACTCAATGAATCACATCATGGTCGAGTAACACCGAGTTAACCGAACATGGGCGATATTACGATGCATGACGTAAACATCAAAGAAAAGATAAAGGTAAAATGTTAAATTTTAGCCTTATCACTCTTCCCTGGTATATAAATATGTACATGTCTTCAACTTAGAAGAATAGGTCATATTTTAAAGTCAAGCATGCCTAAGCAGCAGCTTTTCTTCTTGCTCTTATTCCATCGATCAAAGCTCGACCTAACAACAAAAGGGTCCAAATTGACTAGATGGAAGATCAAATGAGTTTATCTGATGACTTATCAAGCCAAACTCATTGAAGAAGGTTCGTGAAGTATCCTTTTTGTAGAACCTTTCCACTATTTTCACGTTCATATCAAAACGTGACAACCGATCGAATGAAAGATCAAGTGAGTTTATTGAGCCACACTCATTGAAGAAGGATCATGATGCATCCTTTGCCAGAACCTTTCCAACATGGAAACAAAATAAGGATCGATAGAGACTTCATGAGGAAGGATAATATCTAGATAAAGGTCTCGCGGAATTCGTGTCCACTCATTTAATCCCCAGTTTACCTACAGAGTAAAAAACCAGGGGAAGCATTACGTTACTCAAGGTAACAAAATGATCCAACGCCTCTAATGGCTGAGGATAGAGGAAAATGTTAGTTCTTAACCCAACATAAGTCCTCGACAACTCATCATGCTGAGGGGAAGAACATGGCTTGCTCAACTCAAACGGTCGATGCTGAGGGGAACAACAAAGGCCCATCACTCTAGTTTTGATGATGATTAACTCATGTAGTTATAGTACTAATGATCTTGTGTTTATTTAGTTTCAGATTTGTGATCAAGATCTTAGCAGGTGTGTAGCTTCGATAAAGCAATTCAAGTCATGTTTTAGAGCTAGCACGGTTTGATTCAAGAGCTTGTGCATCAAGATCACGTCAAGTACTCAAGAGGAGTCTAGCTCATTGGATCATGTTTGGACCAAGTCAAGAAGGAGAAGATGCTTCAAGTGAAGACCTTCAAGAGAAGACTTGTGTCTAGGTTTGTTTGGTTAAGATTTTATTTTTAGATGAAATGTAAATGATAGATTAGTTGGTGGATTGCTCAAGTATACTATACACTCACACACAAGACTAAGATGAGTTTTTATAAAAGAGTTTTCATTTTAGAAAAATACAAAAGAGTTTTCATTTTGGAATAATACCGTTTTGGTTTTCAGATTTTCATATATATATGTGTTTTAACCAAAACTATTTTAGTGCTTATTGTCAAAATAATGGATATTTCATCATATACGTGTAGTGGATCATATCCATACACACTAAACTTTAAAGTGTTTAGAATATCTTGTTTTTGAATTTGGAAGAGTTTTGAAAAAATCGGTTTTCAATTTGAAAAAATCAATTTGGAAAAATATGGTTTTTGTTTTAAGGCAAAACTTCTTTATCACAAAAATAGTTCAAAAAGTTTGTAACATATTTAAATTTTTATTCAAACATGTTTGTATATCAAAGTATAATACTAAACTTATTTTTGTAGATTTTTTGTTGATTTATGGGATTTTATTAAAAATAAAAAGCCAACTTTTAAATCCCCAAAAAGACTATTTTTGGCCTTCTGCCGGTCGACCGCACGGTCGACCGAGCCAGGGGTAGGTCAACCGGGCGGTCGACCGACGTGCACAAACGTGCATGGCCAGGGCCGGTTGACCGCACGGTTGACCGCCAGAGAGTTTCTGCTCTCTGAAAATGGCCCGGTCGACCGGGCGGTCGACCGCTGGGCCATTGCCCTGAAGACGGTCAACCGGCCGGTCGACCGATCTTCCCAACGGTCAAAAAATTGACCGTTGGCGGTCGACCGACAGTAGTGCAGACTGCTGATTTGGACCCCAACGGCTAGTTTTTGTTAACCTATAAAATGGGGTTCCCATGGACTGTTTTACACGAGATTTGAAGAGAGTTTTTGGCTAGTCTTGCATATCTATTTCAGTAATTTTCTTCACAAGTTTTAGAGCCAATATTTTCAAATCAAAAGGAGAGTTTATCAAGAGTTTTCAAAAGTGATTTTCTTAAGTTTTCGACCACACATTCCATCCTTGTTTTTCTCACACATACTTGAGCTATCCATTGCTATATCAATCCTATAGGGATATTTGTTGTGAGAGAGCTTTAGGTGATCAAAGTGTTTCGATCACCAAAGTGTTCTACTTTGTACTTTGAGGAGGCGGACTTGCGGGTTCGCGGTGTTTCGAGTTCTAGTGAGAGCTCATTGTAGAGGTGCGACCTCGGCAAGTTAATGTGCTTGCGGTGTGTTGTTCTTACGGGAACAAGAGAGGGACTAGAGAGGAGTCTAGTGTGAACTCGATTGTGTTGCGGCACCGAGTGATCCGGTGGGATCCTTTTTAGTTGAAATCCTTCATAGTGTTGAAGGCGGGGACATAGAGCAAGTGTGCTCGAACCTCGAAACAATTCTCTCGTGTTTGTGATTGCTCTCTCTATCTCTCACTTGTCTTTATATCTTGCATGCTTATATTGCTTTCATCTTTATACGCTTGATATATATTTGTGCTTAAATTGATATATGCTTGGAGATTGTTTGATCACACTTATATTCAACCAAGAGAGCCAAAGCGACACCTCAACTCTTATCTAGAGGAATTTTGAAGAGTTAGTCCAGAGCCCTTCACGGGGAATCCGGCTACACTCTTAGGCTATACTTGGTGTGTTGTGCTTAAGAATTTTTAGTTTGCATAAATAGCTTTTATTTCGCATTAATTCACCATTAGATTAGCTACTCACCTATTCACCCCCCTCTAGGTGATTTCAATTGGTATCAGAGCCAAGTGCTCTTTATTTGGGTCTAACAACCTTGAGTTAAAGATCCTCATTGATAGCTAATCACAATATTTTTTTACACACACATGGACTTTATGACACCTCCCACTTTTGACATTCTTAACATCCAAACTTGGAAAGTTAAGATGTCTTTATACCTCAAAGTCTTAAGTATTCATGTTTATTTTTTCATTGTAAAAGTTCAATACTATCGGTCTTTGTTTTGTTGATATTGAATTATCCATATATAATCGGTATACTTAATATTAAGTTAAAAGATTTACTCAATACTGACTCTAACTGGTTTTCACCAGCTCAGTACTCACTTGTTGCTTATACGCCATTATCGGTCATCCATTATCTGACTTTTATCAATCTTGATCTTATTCAATAGTTTTTCATTAATAATCATTTATCACTAAAAAGTATAATATCTACTCACGAGTTCTAATCCAAAGGCATTATTTTTTCATATTTCATCATATTTAATAAATTTGGTTATTTGTCCATCCAATTATTTTCAATTGCTACTGATTACGACTTAATCGATATGTGTGTGTGTGTGTGTAAACTATCTGACGACCTTTGATACCTCAAGTGTGCAAGTTGATACACAAAATCACTTATGAGCATGTATATCATGAAACAAAACAATTACGAAAACAGTATCCATGAGATCAATACTCAACATACTACATAATATTTTAGTATCCCGTGTACTTAGCTTAATAAGGAGCTTTTGATTTGCTAATTATTTATCAAGCATGTCTGGTAATACTAGGAATTATTTTCAGTTGCTCCAATTTAGTTCATTATCAATTACTTTGATCAGTTCCATCATTATCGGTTCACGTTCACAATCGCTAATTAACCAAATTGTCCTGATTCTATTTCAGTTATCAATGTTAACAGAATTTTCAATATTTTAATTAATATGCTATTTCTATCGTATTGCATCAATTACAGGTATCCTATTTAATAGAGTTTTCTATATCACGGTTACATCAAGTTGCTCGAAGATAAATTCTACTTTCATTTGCTTAGTTCAATTCTAATATCAACTTCAGATTTCGCTTATACCATTATCAACATAACTGATTTTATAATTATCCAATCATGGTTGATGTGTCTCAAGTGATCTTTTATCTTAATTGATTTTTAATTGTCTCTTATTAATTAATAAACATCCATGATCTGTAGTCAATTTTCTATTATTACTGTTTAATCTACTCACGGGTATACCGATGTTAACCAACCACCATCCGATTATTATTATCTATAACTATTACTTTCATAACAGATTGGATATCACTTGCATATAATATCAATTTTCACTTAACTAACATCATTATTATATTAATAGTTAATACACATACAATTACAGTGTTTAATAAAATCGAAGGTAGACTTTACCCACTTAATAATTTTCAGGTTAAGTGACACCAATATTCATCACAGACAGATAGATGGTATTAACCAAAAATTTATACTTAACTATTTCTATCAGAACCCAGTACTTAATTATTTGGTTCTTATTTCTAATAAATACTCGTAACATATACATAATGCTCAAAAATTTACAAACACAAAACTCATATGGTATTTGTCTATGTTCATCCATATCAATACACTTATAGGCGCTTAATGGTCATGTCTATACAAATTTATAAATAGCAAGTCACAATTTGGTATCATACCCGTATTATGTTCACACACACATATATATAACACGCCCGTAATTCATTATTCGGGATATCCTATTAGATTTTGGTTCAACAACACTCATTCACCTTTATAATAATTATCACAATCATCGTAATAATAATATCTTAGCTCCATTAGATCAATATTATCAATAATTTCTCAATAATAATTATTTTCAAATTGGGAAAAACAAAACTTAAGTTAGGACTTCCACTCACCGGTATCTGATAAATTCTTGAACATCTAATTCCATATACTGATATAGGAGATGTGTAGCTCTCATTTTCACGATCACAACGGCTTGAGAATTGTCCAAATCTGACTTCGGATCGCCAAGATATCATTCAAAAACCAAAACCAATATAAAAGGTTAGATATGTAATAACTGAAAATATTCAGGGGGGCTGTTTCTAATTTTTCAGAGCCCCAAAATAATTTGTTTATCTCACAGGGACTAAAATGAATTTTACCTTATTGGGTTGGGTGCATAACGGGTCAGGTTTGGGTTAAACCCGAAACCCAAACCCATATGAGTTTTTACCCATACACGCAGCAGCAGCAGTCGCTGCTGCTGCTCGCGGCTGTTGCGACCACCGTCACCCAGCCGCGCGGTGGCGCCGGCATCGTGCCGGCGCTGCGGCTGGTCAACCTGAGAGGGGGAGAGAGAGAGATGGGTGGGGGCCTGATGCTCCTCCCCACGCCGGTTGGCCGTCGGTCGTGCCACCGGCCAATCCCCAGAGAGAGAAAGAGAAAGGATAAGAGAGAGAGAGAGAGAGACAGAGAGAGAGAGAAAGAAGAAGAGAGAGAGAGATAGAGAATGAGAGTGAGTTACAGAGAGAGATTTTTATCTCTCCCCCACCTGCTCCCCTTCCCCTTTCTTCCCATACCTCATCAATCAATCTTTATTTATTATTTTATATTTTTTATATATATATATATATATCTTCTTTTTCTTTTTTCATCTCCCCAGATCATTAGTACTAAATAATTAAAATTAATTATTGACACCCAATATTTATACAAGTATTTCATTTAGACTACACATCCATGTATTTTCATATATTTTTCTATATTCCGCTATTCATAAAAATTTAATGAATAATATCAAAAGAATATCCGGTAATATACTGATTATTGACCTCCTTATCAGTATAATCCAAAATTTAGAAATATACACAATAAATCAAATTAAAAATATTCAAGTATTACACACTTATATTGGCATACAAACATACATATATATCAATGTTTTCTCATATTAATTAATCTCATATAATTTAAACCAATCGATAATATACTAACCCAGAGTTTAATAACTCGGGTGTTACACCCTATCGGTTTCACTGAAAATAAATGGATATCTTATCAATTTTAGAAGATAAATTGAAAAATCCAAGAGAATAAATAGATAGAGAGAAAATTAACGGATGAGATGAAACAATTTAGATTCCGATTCAGACTAAATATATTTTAGTATTTTATTCATAACTTTCTCTACTGAAACTCAAATCTGATGATTCAAGATGATCCAGAAAGAAGACTTAAAGGGCTACATTCTATCTTGATCACTCTTTCCAGTTCTATCATTTGATAAGTGATATTCAGTAATCAACACGCCAATAAACTACAGATCAGAATTAAATTTCTAGATAAATTAAATCAAGTTTGGAGATAAGGAGAGGATTCAAATTCAGAAATAGCCAGCTCTCCGTATCTTCATATGCTTTCTATCCCTCTGATTTTCTCCTATAAATACCCTCATACCTCGAAGACAGAGAAAGTACCATCTCAGAGAAAGAGCTTTACTTTAGATTTTTCTTTTCTTCTTCAATATAATTTTGATTTTTTTATTTTTCTTTTTAGCTTAGGTTAGAAAGAGTTACATGATTAAAATAGAGGAAGAGTTATTGTAGAGTGACACTATTGCAATCTTTTCTCAAGAAACTTATATTGAAGGTGACAATCAATTGAGGTTTCTCACTTTTCTTCATTGTGCTTGATTTCACCGAAGCCTTGCTTTCCTTTATTTTTTTCTATTACTTCGCTTTACTTCATGTTAAGGTAAATTTTCGTTATGATTCAAGCAGTAGAGGTAAATATTCTTCTTTTATTTCTTTTTATTTTTGATTTTTACATCAACACTTTTCTTTATCTCTTTTTATTTCCTTTTCTTTTATAACTAAAACGACAACAATACGACCATCTCTTCTTCTACATCTCCTTCTTAACTATTTTTACTTTCTTTTAAAACTAAGAAGATAATTATTAAATCAATTTTGGTAAATTAAAAGAGAGAAACTAACACAATGCTTTCATCGTTGTCCCTCCCTGTGGATCACGACCCGTTAGCTTTAGGCTATACGATAGCATCGAGGACCTAGCACTGTTCCTAAAAGTCTATATTTTTCTGTGCAGGTAAGAATCGATACATTATGAAGTCTGGACGAAAAGATTTTGAGATCCTTGATCTCTGACTCCTTCTTGGTTCAACTTTCGCATTAACTATAGGTCCACTTGGTCTTTCATCCTTAAATATTATTTCATGTGTTCTGTTTTCAGAAGTCTTGTCTTCTTTCTGTTTATACGAAAAGATGTTTTCAAAGAACACGACATCTTTAGATTCGATAATCATATTTACATGAATATCAGGTATTTCTGATTTGTATATCAGAAATTTATAGGCATTACTATTCAAGGCATATCCTATGAAAATGCAGTCCATAGTTTTCTTTCCCAACTTAGTCTTTTTAGGTCGGGGCCAGTACCTTTGCAAGGCATCCCCACATTTTGAGATATTTATATGAAATTGCTCTTTCATGTCATAACTCAAATGGTATAAGACTAAGTTTCTTGTGTGGTACTCTGTTTAGAATATAATTTGCAATTAACAGAGCTCCCCCCAAGTTTTGAGGTGTATCAAAACTTACGAGCATAGAATTTACCATCTCTTTTAAAGTTCCATTCTTTTTTCAATAATTCTATTCTGCTGAAGAGTGTACGGTGTTGTGGTTTGGTGGATTATACCAAAATTAGTACATAACTCACTAAACTTATTTGATTCATATTCTCTATCTCGATTGAATTTTAGAATCTTTTTAGTTTTGTTGAGTTGATTTTCAACCTTGGCTTTATATGTTATAAACATACTCATCGCCTTATCCTTACTGTTACAAAGATACACATAACAATATCTTACACAGTCATCAATAAAAATAATGAAATACTTTTTTCCAGCTCTTGTTGGAGCAAATTTTAAGTCACAAAATCGCTATGAAGTAACTCTAAAGGTTCTATGTTTTGATCAATTGAGTGAAATTAATTTTTTTGTGAACTTGGCCTCAGCACAAATTTCACACTTATGAATTTATTTCAAGTTGAGTTTAGGAATATATCCTAAATTAGACAAGTTTTGTATAGACTTGTAATTTACATGCCCTAATCTAGCATGCTATAATATAGGAGACTCAAGCAAACAAATAGAAGATTTTTCTTTATTTATGAGCTTGTGTACAAATACACGGACTTTCTGTCCACTATAGCAACATTGGCTTTTCCCTTTGAGTCTTCGATCACATTGGCCTTGGCTTCATAGGAGTTCTTGTTTCTCTTTTTTTCAGACCTTTGGTTGTCCTCCTCAATCCGAAGCCTCACAATGAGATCTTCCAACTTCAGGTTCTTGCGCTTGTGCTTTAGATAGTTCTGGAAACTCACCTCACAGGTGGGAGTTTCTCCACTATAGTTGCAATCTGAAAAGTTTCTGGTAGAATCATACCTTCAACCTCTATCTCGTGCAAGATAAGTTGGAATTCTTACACCTAACCGAGCACAGTCTTGTTGTCCACCATCTTGTACTCCAGAAATTGTCCCACGATGATTTTCTTAGTATCAGCATCCTCGGTTTTGTACTTCTTATCAAGGATTGCTCATAACTTCTTTGTCGTTTGAATAAGACTATAGACATTGTACAGAGAGTCATCCAGTCCATTTAAGATATAATTTCGGCAAAAGAAGTCACCTTGTGTCCATGCATTAACTACAGAGTCCCAATCAGTTTCGGGTTCCGGTGGATCCTCTTGTAGGAATTTGACCAAATGCAGAGTGGTCAAGAAGAAGAGCATCATCTGTTGCCATCTCTTGAATTTGATGCCATCAATTTTTTCTGGCTTCTCCGGCTTCGGGTTAAAAAGTGGAGCAGACATTTGTGTCTAAATTTGCATATTTGGTGCCTAACTGATACTATCTTGATTAGTCTCAGACATCTTCTGCAATTTCAACATAGTAGAAGTAAGTAACTTCAAGATTATTAATTGTCTTAAGATTGTTAATCTGACAACTAATCAATGTCATTGATTTAATCGGTCGGGTCAGTAAATATCAGTGGGAGGTTTTTCGTTCAGTAGAATGTTCCTAAATTACAGAATCACCTTTCAGTTACCTTCCTTAGTTAAACACCAATTATACTGGTATTAGTCAGTCTCAATATATAGTAATATTTAAGAACATAAATATTTTAGTATAACCCCTGTAAAAAGAACGTTAGTTCAATTATACTGAGGTACGCATGTAGCAAATCTCCTTAAGACAATTACGTCCCCTGCTATGGTGCTAACGGGTTACTGAACGCTGGTTTCTCAAGAAATAACACTTCTTCACAGTTTTTGGATAGCACTATCAAATCTCCATACAGTCAAACTGTAGATAATAAGTACCTTCACAATTTGAAATTCAAAGCAGTTAGATGGAGACAAATTTCAGGAAGAATATTTATATTAATATGGAGGAGTATTCACTGTAAGGAAAAAGGAGGAGAGAGAAGAATCTTTATCTTAGGAAGCCACATATTTATCTTAATATGGAGGATTATTCACTTTAAGAAAATGAGGGAGAGAGAAGAATCTTTATCTTAAGAAGCCACAGATTCAGACAACAATTCTACTTCTCTTCAGAATTCAGAGTATATTGAATTTCCTATATCTTCTTTCAGATCAAATCTATTACTAAATCTCTATTAGAATCTATGACTTTTGTCTGTAGAGAAGAAGGTAGCGATATTTATAGCGCTCCTAGGAACCCGTTGGAGGAAAGCGGGAACAGTTGTGACGGTTCCTGTCTGAATCGTTGCAGAGGTTATGTCCAACCATACGTGGATTTGGCTGGGGTGGATCTGGATCTGCATCCAAGACCCGCGACCCTTTAGCACCTGTGTGGCCCAGTTCAAAAAGAACTGGACTGGGTTCGCACCCAGGCCCGGATCCAGACTCCGGTACGGGAGGGAGCTAGCACACGCGTGTGGGCATGGTTTCCCCCAAACGCGCGCGAAATCTGCTGGTACCCAAATGGCACACTCTTTATTTTCATCTTTCCATATTTAAACACTTCAAATTTTTACTCCATATCCAATGTGGGACTAAATGTTTAAGCTACTTTTAGTTCCTTTTAGCTATTGAATTATGCTAACTTTTGACTTGAATATCTATCACGCCCCGCTTCCCAAAATACGTGAAAATGGAGTCGCGATGAAGGTCGGCGACGAATGTACGCGAGTAAAATACCCACGCACATACGCTAAGCCTAAAGTAACCTGAATAAGCTACAAAATCTACTACGATAAATCAATATCACTGCAATATGACATATAAATATCTAACACAATGATAACAATGAATAAAGGAAAGAAAATGGCAACTGGATGCGATAAAGATAGAATCAGGAAATAACATGAATAAAATAGCAAGAATACCTATAATCAAGAAAAGAGAGACTTCAGCTCCTCGTAATGCGTAGATCACACGAACACCTGAATAATATAAGAAGATGCCCAAAAAATCCTGGACGTGCGAATCTAGGATCGTCAGAAGCGACCTAATGAGTGTGTGTGTAAAGGGAAGGTATTTGTGCATAACAACGCAAGCAATAACAACATGATAACTGAAATGAAACATAACAGAATAATCAATGTCAAAAAATAAAGCTATGAACGATATATATAACTGGTATCCTGACCACTAATGTCAAGAGATGAGTAACCTAGCATATGTCACTATTCTGGTATACAATCCGGTCATGTGTACAATCATATGTCGATCATAGTTATATATAGTCGGGTGATCACGGTCAGTCACAATACATTAATAGTTTATCATTATTAATTATGTCAGCGAACACCAATTGTCACATGTAATAGACGCATCCTATATTACGCCTACTACACGTGCCAATCGAGATCCTCAGTTATTGAAACTGATCGGATGAAGACATTGTCTGTGTTTAGGTGGGTCCCGTGCATACCCGGGACCACGACCCAGACCCCTGGCGCTAAACCAAGACCTACCGCAAGGTAGTCAGGAACATGTATAATAGGTCAGGTACATGTTTAACATGTATAATAGGAATAGGAACAGGACGGCGTGCCAGTCACCCCACGGAAACCCTGCAGTGGGACCCTCTTTCGGCTGCGCAACCTAAATCCTAGGTCCACCCAAAATACAGACGCTGTCTCCTCCATCAATTTTCTCAATCACAGTGTAAGTTGTCTAATATCATGTTATTAGTTTATCAAGATTACTTAATGTGCATGTTACTCGAATTACTGGGATAACTCGGTGGTAGTCATGGTAACAATATCATCATGTGTAATTAGGATACCTATATAACAGGAATATATAATATCAGTGAACAGAATACCAGTATAACAGGAATATGTAACAAGTATAACAGAAGGTGTTGTTATCATGTAACAATATTTTCCCAGCAATTAATGGTAACATGGATATGATAGTTATCAGGTAGATACCAAGTATAATCAGTCAAGTTTTCTAGGCAAATCATGATATTCAGGGTGAGTAATGACTTGCTGTCCTGAATAGAATAATCCGGGCAATGTATATAATCAACTCATATCTTCAAAGTTATCAATATATCCATCCTCTAAGTCATCAATAAATCAGATCGATCAATAGCTGTCATAAAACTCTGAACATGTAATATGATCACTGATATCAATGAAATCACTCTCATAATAACTCTATCTCCATAACTGAAATAGTCAAGAACCAATCATGAAGTATATATATATATATATATATATATATATATATATATATATATATATATATATATATATATATATATCCTCGAGATCAACTAAAACAATGAATATCGATATCACTATTGAGGAAGAGAACATCATCAAAATCAGACTTATCCAACTATAATCAAGATCATAACTAAGGAGTGCAACACCCTCGATCAACATGAAATCTTGATCATCTTTACCTCTAGTATTCAATATCAATAAGGTCATCAATACTCAGTCAAACTCATCAATGTGAAAATCCAGAAATAATAGCTCCTAACAATCCAAAATTCCATCCCATCATATACATCAGAGTCAAGGGTATCATATTCACACGTCTGATCATAATCCAACCATTATACATCCCATTTACAAATCAATCAAGACACCAATAAAAGAATATGAAGCTCATGTCAATCCTAACTCTAAATAAGACTACATCGATCCAAAATCAGGAAAGTCATATCTTAGTACAACAACGCATATCTACCTATCCAAAATATCTAAAAGAGCTCTGGTCGGAATAGTCACCAAACAATTTGTCTATTAAATACCATACATAACATATGAATCTCTAATCCCCAATCATCAATCAATCAGCCTCAAGATCAATATACTTATATTCTAAGATTTATCACAGCTAGAAGTTACAAGGTCAAGTTCCATCCACGGTATATCATGATATACTAGGCCTAAGCCAATAACGGTCATATACCAACACATGAAATGATACAGATACTCATACAGGTAAAATAAAGCAGATGGTCATATGAAATAAAGCAAGTAGCATATATATATATCAAATCATTTATTACAAAATTCTAATTTAATTGAAAGGGGAAAGAACACTCACAAAATAGAATTATAGAAGGAAAAGAAAACACTCACAATAAAAATTAAATAAAATTACAAAAGAAAAGAAACACTCACAACACAATTAAATAAAAATTAAATAAAGAAGAGAAACACTCACCTGAGGTAGATCACAATCCAAAGCGCTAAAATTCTAGGACCCGATAAATCTACATAAATAAATTCAATAGAAATTGTTAGATTTTTTAAAAGGATATTTTACTTGGGAGTTATAAGGGGTTTTAATCTTGATTAATTAGTTTGGGGTTGATAACATGGTTCTCTGAGTCTACTAAATCTATAGATTTAATTTAAACTAATTTCTAATTTTTTGTTGAATTTTTAATAGGCTTTTAAACTATTAAAATATTTAAGAGGTCTGAATTTACCATTAAGGAAAATGGCTTTAATGTGAGTGATTTGATTTAATTTCATGTTGCTATTTCTCTGAAAACTTCATCATAGAAAGTAGAAATATTGTACACTGTTATTTGTATTTTTCTCTATTTTTTTTTGATATTTTTAACTAATTATTTTAACATGATATTCTTCTTTCTTTCTCTCATTCTTCTTTTTTTTTTTATATATATGTATGTATAGGCCCAGTCTAACCTAGGCCGGACCAGGCCAAGCCCAGGCCTGGTCCATATTTCTTTTTTTTTTTTGCTTTTTTTTTATTAAACAGGGCCCAAGGGCCCTGTGCAGCCCAGCCGCCTGGCCCGGGATAGGCCAGGCTTGGGCCGCCCCAGATGGGGCCAGGCCAGCCCCAGGGGGTTCTGGCCTGGCGCTGCACAGACCGTCGGGTCTGTATAGCGCAGGGTTTTGTTTTTTTTATTTTTTTGAAAACCTTTGTTAAAAAATTCTATAAAAAAATATGTAAATCTAAATTATGAGTTGGTATACTTTCACATGAATTTTAGTTAGATTTTAGATTGGATTTTTGATGTATAAAATATATTCATAGATGACCCTTATATAGACATGGTATTGATTAGACTATTTGTATCATATTAATTATAGAAAACGAGTTTACTTTCTTGGATTTGATTTGCTCAAATCAAGTGATTGCACACATTTATTGCATTGTTCTTTATTACATATCCACATTTATCATGTAATAAATCTGCTAAATTCCTTGTCTTAAATGTCTATTTTACAGAAGATAATCATGGGGAGAAAGAGGATAAAATTAAATAAATATCAGTTAAATTCAGATTTAACTAGATCTATTTGGTTAGAGGAGGATGATCCTAAATCCAGTTGGTTAAATTCAGTTTTTGGTGAATCAAGTGATTAAAGTTAAAGATCAATCGAGGATAACGTTAAATACAGAGTGCAAATCTAAAGGGATAAGATCAACGGATGAGATGAAGCAATTTTGACTCAAATTCTAGCTGGATACATTTTAGTATTTGAATCATAACTTTCGCTACTATAACTTAAATCTAATGATTCAAGATGATCCAGAAAGAGAACTTAAAGGGCTACAACTCTTAAGTTTATCATTATTTCTAATTTTGTCATTTGATAAGTTATATTTAGCAATCAATACGCCAATAAGTTGCAGATCAGAATTGAATATCCACATCAAATCAAGTTTGGATATAATGGGAGGATTCAAATTCAGAAATGGCCATCTTCTCTTATCTTAATACTCCTCTACCCTCTGCATTTCTCCTATAAATACCTGCAATCTCAAAGGCAAAAAAGGAGGAGCGAAGACTAGGATTAAATTTCTTGTTCATTTTTAGGGTTTTAGGAGTATTGTTAGATAGCTCGGAGAAGTTGTATCTCCTCTTTATTTTTTCAGTTTAGACCAGCAAAAAGAGAAGAGTGAAATTGAATGTGTAATTCATCTTTGATGTGACAATCAAAGGAGCTTCTACTCGCTTATTCAACTCGACTCAAATTTGGTATGTTTATATTTGATTCTAATTCTCTTTTTGTTTTTCTTGCATCATGAGTAGCTAAATCATTTTTTGGGCTCACTAATTAATCTCTTCTACCTCCTCTCTCTCTCTTGATGGTTTTTTTATGAAAGCACTCTCTTGAATCATATTAATGCCTAAAGTTAAACTTTGTTCTTCAGAACTCATGAGGATACTCTTCTTTTAAACTTGAACTTTCAAAGCACAAATATTTTCAAATAGTTTTTATTCCATACTTGCTTCTTCATACTTGATGGTTTAACATTCTATTTTTAATGTTGCGTTAAGAAAGACCTTAAGATTTAATTCAAAATCATCTTATTTATTTTACTTGGATATTAAAAGAAACTATGGTTTTTGACTATGATAAAAATGATGCACAAAAATGTTTTTGAGATAAGTAAGTAGTTGAGTCGAAAATTAGTGAGCCCAGATCTTCTTCTTATATTAAAAAATAACAAATCACTTTTCAAGCTTTATAAAAAAAATCACCTTTTTCGAAAGCCTTCTCTAAATTTGCAATTTTTCTTTTAATCATTTTCCTTCTCTCCATTCTCTTTTTCAACTTAAAAGAAAGGCACCAACAACTTCATTCTTTGTTACTTAACAAAAACATCGAAAAGCTTCTATCGCATTCCTCCTCGTGGACACGACCCGTTAGCCCAAAGCTACACGGTAATTCTTATCTCTTTAATTTTACAATCAATTTTTGGTGCCTTTGCCGGGGAGGAAATGGTATATTTATTTTTTAATAAGTTTGATGTCTTATTTCAGGGACATCAAGATTAATATTTAGCATTCAAAAAGAGTTGCTATTATGTGCCCCTACTCTCGAAAGTAGGAAACAGAATTTCAAGAAATTGCAGTGCAAAAGTTGAAATTTTTATTGGACTACTAAAACTCTTTTTTGCAAGACATATTGCTTGCAAAAATAAAGTTTTTGTATTATTATTCTTACTATATCTGCTATTCACAATCCCTGTTTTAATCCAATAGTAATCTGAGTAATTGTTAATTGCTTAAAAAACGTTTAGACTTGCATTCTAGGCATTTATCTAATTACGTTTATTTTTAATTACTGTTGAAGATAGCTGGAGACAAGGTACATATACATAGCATATAGTTTAAGAAACATTTTTGGGTGATATTTACTTTTGAATGTTACTTTTCTATATCTTGCACACTTTGCACAATCAATTCTAAGGGCAAAAGCCAAATCAAGATAAGGTGGGGAAGTCATTACCCTTCCTTAGCCCACAAACCATCTCCAAGCACGCACAACCTAAGCCTAAGTAAAATCTGATAGACATTGGCCTTAGGGATATTTCAAACTCACTAGGAGATTATCCTAAGGGGAAGGTGTTAGAATTTGACTCCTGCCAAATCAGTGTCTAGGAAAGAGATTGAGGGGCGAAACCTCGAAGGCTAATGGTTTGGCTTAATTAGGCCTGTCACTTTTGCGCGGATACCTCCCACCAATCTTGCCTTGACCTGGCTGATTAGCTTGTGGTCAAAGTCTGCATTATACCTCCTGTGGACAATCAACCAGTTAGGAGTTGCTAGGTCAATGTTACCTTAGACTAGGTTGATTGATTACTCTTGTTGACTATTGGTAAACTTGTTTGTGATTGTGTTTGTGTATGCAAGTGTGGTCAAGAGACCCTCATTCATCTAGGTTGACTAGACACACATCATCACCCAAGTTTGAACCAAGACCAGATTCGATTATGGCTCAACCGACATCTTTACAAGATAGGTTCTATCCCATTAGGACCTCACTTCCATCCTGCATCCAACTTTCATCGGTTGGTGAACACAACTTTGAGCTTAAGTCACAGTTCATCAATACACTCCCTAGGTTCCATGGCTTAGATTCCGAAGATGCTTATTTCTTTATAAGAGAATTTGAGGAAGTATGCTTAATGATGAAAATCTCACACCTTGCAGATGATGTTATTAGATTGAGATTTGTCCCATTGGCTTTTAAGGACTTAGCCAAGAAATGGCTCTACAGCTTAGCGGCCTGCTCTATCACATCTTGGGATGGTTTCATCAAGGTCTTCTTGAAGAAATTCTATCCAATTCATAAGACCGCTCTCGTTAGGAAAAATATTATGCAATTCAAGCAAGAACCTAGTGAACCATTTTGGAGGTACTTTAAATGCTTCAAAGACCTCCTTTTCCAATGTCCTCATCATGGAATAGAGAAATGGCGACAATGTCAAATTCTATATGACGGTTTAGACTACTCAACCAAGACCCTTTTAGAAAGCATGTGCCAAGGGGGATTCTTGTAGAAGAATGAGAATGGAGGATGGGATTTATATGAGAATCTAGCTAAAAAGACCATCCAATGGGAAACCAACTAGTGAAAGCTCTAGGAATTCAAACTCCACCTCTTCAAAAGGAGGTCTCCATTCAATTGAATCATCCATAGCTAACGAGGCAAAGTTAGCTAACCTAGCGAGAAGACTGAAAACTTTAGAAACCAAGGACGAAGTCTAGTCAATCAAGTCAGCCCAAACCAAATTCCAACTCCGGGCTGTACTTATTGTCAAGCCATGAATCGTATTTGAGGAGTGTCCTATGTTTCAAGCTCAACAATACTTTTCAGAACTGATGAATGCGGCCTTTTCAAGGCCGAACAATGATCCTTACGCACCAACGTACAATCCTGGCTAGAGAAATCACCCAAATTTCTCATGGAGCTAACACAATAATGACCACCCACGGTCGAACCATGCAAGCCACTTTCATCATCCCAATAATTCTTCCAACCATCAACCCAACTTTCCAAATTACACTCATAATTCTCCCAACAAATCTTCAAATTATCAACAAAACTTTTCCAACCAAGCTCTACCATCTTCCTTCCAGAATCCTCAACTTGAAAGGAGAATGACTGATTTTGAGAGAAATATGGAAAGGTACATGAAGAACCAAGATTCCCTCATGCAAACAATACAGAGGTTAGAGGGTCAAATGAGCCAATTAGCCAATCCACAACATGAGAGGCAAAAGGGTACCTTGCCCAGTTAACCAATTATGAATCCTAAGAATTCTTAACAAGCTCATTTAGTTGAGGATCAATCATTGAATCAATGTAATGTTGTTCATACATTGAGGTCGGGAAAAAAAGTTGATAACCAAGTATCAACACCATCTAATCCCAGTCAGCACAATCACACTCTAGCATCCGCCTCATCTAGTCCCAATCCTTCCAAATCTGACGAATCTGAAACAGATAAGTCAACCAGTCAAGTGTACAAGCCTATAGTACTATTTCCTAATAGGCTAAAGAACAACAAGCAGAATTCACACATGGATAAAATAATTGAGATCTTCAACCAAGTGAAGATAAATGTGTCACTCCTTGATGCCATCCAACAAGTCCCATTTCCTAATAGGACATGTGCATTAAGAAGAGAAAGACTAATGTACCCAAGAAGGTCTTCTTAGCCACTAACATTAGTGAGCTACTGTCGGGTCCGATCCCTGTCAAGTACAAGGATCCGAGTTGTCCCACTATTGCCTGTACTATAAGACAAGCCGAGATTAGTCATGCACTTCTTGACTTGGGAGCAAGTATCAACCTACTTCCATTCTCAGTTTATCAACAATTCGGGTTGGGCGATCTTAGTCCAACTCGAGTCACAATCCAACTGGCTGACCGTTCTGTGAAAGTTTCAAAGGGAAAAATTAATGATGTCCTTATTCGGGTCGGGGAGTTTATCTACCCAATTGATTTCATAGTTCTTGAGACACAACCTGTTTCCAATCCTAGGGCTCAAAGTCCTATTATCTTAGGGCGCCCATTCCTTGCTACTGCTAATGCTATTATCAATTGTAGGAATGGGTCTATGCGATTAACGTTTGGGGACATGACTAGAGAAGTTAATGTCTTCAACTAGAAAAACAACCTTGTAAGATAAGAGACCAAACATTTGAGGTAAACTTTAATGAAAACAATTGTGATGAAGAAAGTGAAGGTATAGAGAATGAGTCGCTGTTTCTTAATGAATTGTTTAAGAATGAATGTGATTATCTTAATGAGATGGCATATGTCGGAGATCCTAATTTTAGAGTACCCTTTAAAAAAGAAAAATTTGATTTAAATATCTTCACTTTCGATGAGCCAACCAATAATATATCGCATGAGAATATAATTCAAGAACCTCCGATTGACATACTCTTTGAAAACCTCTTCGAAGAAGAACTCATGTGTTTGGATGAACCAACTAGGGCTATTTTGGTTAATTACACATCTCCAGGTGAAAGTGTTGACCTAAATTTTGAGAAAATATATGGAACTGAGTTAGAATTTCTAGGTATTCATAGTGAGGAAGTTCCAACTGAGAAGTGTGGTGGTGATCAATTTTTGAATACTGAATGTAAAAATATGAGGAAGAAAAACCTAAAGAAAGGAACACTGGGGAGGAAGAGAGCTAAAATGACAAAAAATTGGCCTCCCCACTATGCCCTATAAAGAGGACCCATTCGAATGATGGGAAGAGAGCTAGAGGGATGAGACTGAAAAAGATCTAGGTGTGGGAGAAACTTGATGTTGTACATATTTTTGTATAATATATGCACCTCTTTTATATTTCATTTCATACATTTATACATTTCTTTCATACATTGGGGATAATGCATGAGATAAGTGTGGGGGAGAGCTCTAACATGACTAATATAACTAAAAAAAGAGAAGAAAACAAAGAAATATATATATATATATACATAACTTTTTGAAAGGTAAGAACAATATTTTGATATATTTTATGAAAGAAATTAAGTCAATTTTAAGGAATAGGAAAATCATAATTAGAATTTCTTACACTTGATCAAAATAAGATGACTTGTTTGATTTTTAGGGTTAGGAAGAAAATTTGTGAAAGTAATTTAGTCTTGATCTTTAACTTGATGAAATATGCACACTTTATACACTTACACACTTAAGGTTCAAAAACAAAGACTCTTATGCCTTATAAAAAAGGAAAAAAAGAAAAAAAATATATATATAGGGCTTACTGTACCTCAGCCGGCAGGCTGAGAGAGTTTTCTCAGCCTGCGGGCGTGGCAACATCACCGCCCCACATCTGTAATAATTTTGGCGGACAAAATCCTGTAAAATCCCGCCCAATTTAATGTCAGTCACCTCAACATTATAATTTCCGAAAATCCCTCACAACTTTTTACCGACCTTGGTAGCAGTCCTCAGAAAAAGACTGCGACCATGGTAGCAGTCCTCAGAAAAAGACTGCGACCTTGGTAGCAGTCCTTAGAAAAAGACTGCGACCATGGTAGCAGTCCTCAGAAAAAGACTGCGACTTGGTAGCAGTCCTCAGAAAAAAGACTGCGACCATGGTAGCAGTCCTCAGAAAAAGACTGCGACCGTGGTAGCAGTCCTCAGAAAAAGACTGCGACCTTGGTAGCAGTCCTCAGAAAAAAGACTGCGACCTTGGTAACAGTCCTCAGAAAAAGACTGCGACCTTGGTAGCAGTCCTTAGAAAAGACTGCGACCGTGATAGCAGTTCTCATAAAAACACTACGACCTTGGTAACAGTCCTCAGAAAAAGACTGCGACCTTGGTAGCAGTCCTTAGAAAAGACTGCGACCGTGGTAGCAGTTCTCATAAGTACTGCGACTATATTAAAAATCATTAAATATCAAATCAGATAAAAAAGGTAGCTTTCATAAAGTAGCATTCACTGTCTTTTACCGAAAAAGTAGCTTTTCATAAGGGGTATTTGGTAATTTAACTTCTTTCGATAAGCGGGCCGCAAGTTAGTGGGGTGCAAAATTGAGCCACGTCAGCGCAGGCTGAGAGAGTTCTCTCAGCCCGCGGGCTGATATACATTTTTCTCATATATATATATATGTGTGTGTATATCTATGAAAAATAAACAAATCTAATTATTGATTAGCTAGGTGCTTTGGCCTAAGAAAGTCTTAGTATTTATGCAAAAGATAATTAGATAAGTTTGAAAAACTATATATATAAATCCTCTGATTAAGTTGGGTATTTGTGCCTCATGAAGCATAAGTATTCATGTCTAAAAAGGGTACATTTTATAAATAAAAACCCTTAGTTTCGTGACCTTGTCTGCTCGAGTATTTAAGTCCTTAGGGTGTTTTCTCACCTGATGCCCTAAGACTGTCCAGTTTGGGTGTTACTGACTTAAGACTCGTTACATGGGCAGATTAGAAAGTCTAATCGAATTGAGGAATAAATACTACCAAAAATATATATAAATAAGGCATAAGAGTTAATGTTAAAGAACCCTTAGTCAAACTTCACGGTCACGGTGGTGCATATGACTCAGGGTAAAGTAATAGACTAGATGAGAAATACAATTTGACTTCTTACTTTGATTGATGACATGTTTTTGAATAGAGACTAAGTTTATGAATGAAAAATTTGATATTCTTATAACTTATAAATTACTTAAACTCTCACAAATATACTTCAAACATTTTCTCTTTTCAAAATGCTTTTCGAAAATACTAATATTTTTTTTCTTTCTTTATGGATTTTGTGGGTGCAATCCACTGAAAACCCTCACGAAACAAAACTCGTCCTCTAAGGGTAAGCTAGAGGTTTAACGGCGTGTTGCACAAGCTCAGTGCAATCGCGTGACCTGCGAAAGTGGTCTAATAATCTTTGATTTAGTTTTGTTGTTTTGCTCGAGGACGAGCAAAAGATAAGGTTGGGGGTGTGATTGCACACATATATTGCATTATTTTTTATTGCATATCCACATTTATCAGGTAATAAATCTGCTAAATTCCTTATCTTAAATGTCTATTTTGTAGAAGATAATCATGGAGAGAAAGAGGAAAAAATTAAATAAATATCAGTTAAATTCAGATTTAACTAGATCTATTTGGTTTGAGGAGGATGATTCCAAATCCAGTTGGTTAAATTCAGTTTTTGGTGAATCAAGTGGTTAAAGTTAAAGATCAACAGAGGATAACGTCAAATACAGAGTGCAAATTCAAAGGGATAAGATCAACAGATGAGATGAAGCAATTTTGACTCAAATTCTGGCTGGATACATTTTAGTATTTGAATCATAACTTTCGCTAGTAGAACTCAAATCTGATAATTCAAGATGATCCAGAAAGAGGACTTAAAGGGTTACAACTCTTAACTTGATCATTATTTCTAATTCTGTCATTTGGTAAGTTATATTTAGCAATCAATACGCCAATAAATTGCAGATCTGAACTAAATATCCACATCAAATCAAGTTTGGAGATAAGGGGAGGATTCAAATTCAGAAATGATCAGCTTCCCTTATCTTCATGCTCCTCTACCCTCTGCATTTCTCCTATAAATACCTACAATCTCAAAGGCAAAAAAAGAGGAGCGAAGACTAGGATTAAATTTCTTGTACATTTTTAGGGTTTTAGGAGTATTGTTAGATAGTTTGGAGAAGTTGTATCTCCTCTTTATTTTTTTCAGTTTAGACCAGTAAATAGAGAAGAGTGAAATTGAGTGTGTAATTCATCTTTGAAGTGACAATCAAAGGAGCTTTTACTCGCTTATTCAACTCGACTCAAATTCGGTATGTTTATGTTTGATTCTAATTCTCTTGTTTGTTTTTCTTTCATCATGTGTAGCTAAATCATTTTCTGAGCTCACTAATTAATCTCTTCTACCTCCTCTCTCTTGATAGTTTTTTTTATGAAGCACTCTCTTGAATCATATTAATGCCTAAAGTTAAACTTTGTTCTTGAGAACTCATGAGGATGCTCTTCTTTTAAACTTGGACTTTAAAGCACAAATATTTTCAAATCGTTTTTATTCCATACTTGCTTCTTCGCGCTTGATGACTTAACATTCTATTTTTAATGTTGTGTTAAGAAAGACCTTAAGATTTAATTCAAAATTATCTTATTTGTTTTTCTTGGACATTAAAAGAAACTAAGGTTTTTGACTATGATAAAAATGATGCACCAAAAATGTTCTTAAGATAAGTAAGTAGTTGAGTAGAAAATTAGTGAGCCCAGATCTTCTTCTTATATTAAAAAACAACAAATTATTTTTCAAGCTTTATAAAAAATCACCTTTTCGAAAGCCTTCTCTAAATTTGCAATTTTTCTTTTAATCATTTCCCTTATCTCTATTCTCTTTTTCAACTTAAAAGAAAGACACCAACAACTTCATTCTTTGTTACTTAACAAAAACACCGAAAAGTTTCTATCACATTCCTCCTCGTGGTCACGATCCGTTAGCTCAAAGCTACACGGTAATTCTTATCTCTTTGATTTTACAATCATCAAGGTTTTGTGGAGTATTAAGACAATAATCATACAAAATTTTATTAGATAAGTTTTTAGGAACCAATAATTATATTGTGGTGAGTTTTAGCAGATTGCTGAAATTAATAAATTAATCTTGTGGTCAATTTAATTTATTATATTTTTTAAAAAAACTGAAATTAAATTCACAATCTAGATCTACTTACTTGAGTTGTTCCTCCTTACTTGCTCCTCAATCTTTGTACCTCGAAACCCCTTTTCGTTCACGGAGAAAGGAAAGATGGAAGTGGGGAGATTTTGGATTCGATTTTTCTCTTTGAGATAAAAGAGAAAGAAAGGGTTTGAGTTTTATATAGGTTATTAGATATTTTAGAAAGCTGAATTCCAGTTAGGTTTAGATTGCTTAATTTAGTAGTTAGGATTTAGATTAGGATTAGTTAATATTTATGAAAAGATTTGAAAAGATAGGATTTGGATTAGGACTAGGATTGAGTTTTAGGTTAATAGGTAAGGATCTCATGGTAATGGGTTATGGGCTAAGAAAAGAGAAAGATATGAATAATAATAGCAATAAATACTAATAATCAAAAAGAGGTAGTAGTAATAATAATAATAAGATTATCAAATTAAAAATATTATCTAATAATACTTGGTAAAAATATTGCCATTAATAATAATAGCTAAACAATACAATAACAATAAGAATAATAACAATATCAATACTAATAATAATAGCAACTACAATAATAATAATAGTAACATAGTAATAGGAAAAGTACTAGTCGGTAATTAAAATAATAATACTTAATAATGCTAAATATAAGTATAAGGCCAAAATATCTTTTACTATCTTAAAATAATTTGTACTATAACTCAAAACTCAAGTTTATAAATAATAATAATTTCACCAGTAAAATAAAATAAATACTTTAGAAAAATAAAAATACAGTATTTTATACTAGGGATATTACAATATCTCATTCATTCGAAAACGGAATTGAACATGTGAATATACCACTTTCATCCCTAATAGAGGAAGAACATACTCTAACAATTATCTGGTTGATTCTATCAACAAATCTCGCCTTAATTCAGCCAAAGATTCACTTAAGTTCTTCGTTTTCCCAACATCTTTAACTTCAAAAAATTGAAAGGAAAAAAATAGAGTTTAACCAACTTTATTTTGTGTCTAAATAGAATATGAAACTATTAAACTACAGTTTAGAAGACTGAAGTTAATGTTTTACAGACTACAGTTTACTAACCTAACTACAACTTAATAATCAAAGTTTGAAAAACTTCAAATCTTGAAAAGTCACACCCCGCCTAGGGCTGAGCATTAGTAGGTTTGGTGCGGTTTTTTCCCAAAAAAATTCAAACCCACAACTGTACGACTCAGGTCCAGAACCGAGTCACATTGCACCCATCAAGTCGGGCAACAAACTTAAACCAAACCAAAAATTTCAGTTCGGTTTCGATTTAAATTTATAGTTTTCGCGTGCTATCGCTGCTGCTGGAACCGTTCCGCTGCACAGCAGCAGTCACTGCTGCTATTGTTGTTGTGCAACAGCTAGCTGTTATCATACACGCGCGCGCGCAACCACACACACACAGAGAGAGAGAGAGAGAGAGAGAGAGAGAGAGAGAGAGATTAAAACCAAAAAAAACTTCGGTCGATTTGTTTTCAAAATCTCTCAAACTGAACCGAATCACATAAACTGAACTGCGTAAGAATTGAAATCGCAACTGCATTGAATCCAAAAAAACCGAACCAAATTGCCAGAACTTCTGCGATTTGGGCGGTTTCACCCGTTTAGCCGGTAAAATGCTCTCAGTTTCATTCATGTGTGTGAGTCACACACAATATTATAAGAGGGTCAATCTTGCGTTAACACGTGAATAAGATATCGGGTTTTAGGCTTACAAAGCTTTAAAGTTTTTGGACTCTCTTTTACATTCTATTCACGTGTCAACTGTCAATATGAGATTGACCCTCTTCTAACATACGTGTGTGTGTGTGTGTTACATTCTATTCACGTGTCAACTGTCAATATGAGATTGACCCTCTTCTAACATACGTGTGTGTGTGTGTGTGTGTGTGTGTGTGTGTGTGTGTGTGTGTGTGTGTGTGTGTGTGTGTGTGTGTGTGTGTGTGTGTGTGTGTGTGTGTGTGTGTGTGTGTGTGTGTGTGTGTGTGTGTGTGTGTGACCGACATAAAATGCTCACTCCTCATTTAAGCTCAATTCTTATGCATAGCCCCGGGCCCCGGCCGTTGGCGCTCCAAGAAACCTATTTTTGTTTAATGTGTTATTTATTAAAAAGTTTCTTTTCCATCCAAAGTCTCTTTATTCCGCTTTAAAAAATAATCACTTTAGTTTTAAAAAAATGACAATGAAATAGATGAAATGCTTCTTCATTTTGACCCTTTTATTTCCCCCTTTCATCCAACTAAACACCCTCTAACGAGGGGCAAAAACTCCCAAAACCTTGATGAAGCTCACTGAATCCGCCCAATTGAAATTCATTTTACACCATCTAGGCTATTAGAATTTCCAACAAACCTACTTTGGTTTCCATCAAATCTTTGCTTTATATCCAAAACTTTTCTTTTGCAGAATCAATAGGGTTGCCTTTATGTTTTTTCTAGAAGAACTGTAATGGATTTTTTATCATAACCCTCCATCCGCACCTCTAGTTGTATTTAAACTTCGTGCTGCTGGAAAAAGGGTATGCATGCAACCTGCTTGCTTAAATGTCCCAGTCAAACCCGCCCATGATTCTTTTCATATAGATTCCAATGGAAGTGAATATGGATTTAGCTCAAGATCACCATTGTTGATGCAGCTGCGAGTGTGAAAGCATTGTGTTATTCTGCAATCGTTTTTAGAGACCATTTTTGTGCAGCTACTCACATTGTGCGAGTCAATGGATAGTTGCACATTAGCCTTGGCTTGTTTTGAAGCTGATGCGATTCATTTTTAGGCTTACTTGAGGCCAGCAAATACAAGGAGAAGAAATGCTTGGTACCAAGGTTGTTAGAGATGCTCAAACTTGGTTATATTCCCACTTGCATTCTATGAATGCAAGAAGCTCCTACTCCCGCTCTTAGGTAGGTGTTTTTGTCTAGTATTATTAAAAAGTAAATTCACTCTTTTCTTTCTTTTTTGGGTGACAAATAACTCTTTTGCTAATAGTTTGGATATACAATGGTTTCCAAAGAGAAGAAAGAAAACTAGTAGATTTCTTACTACACCATTGCACTTTTTTTTAGGTTCCATTGCAGAGAAACATTCAAGGTTGCGATGTTGGGCAGACACTTTATTCTCTTCAATCTGCTCCATTAGAAGTTCTCCATCTTCACTCTCATTATCGGGTCACATCGGTGAAAGGACTCTGCAAAGGATTCAAGCTGTGATCATTGATGCAGAGGGGAGAGAAATGCAAGAAGAGCATGTCAAGCTCTGGCTAAAGAAGCTGAAAGATGTCTCTTATGATGCTGAGGACATGCTGGACGAGACCCTGGATGAACTGCCACGGGCCCTAGTAGGGAGTGCAGGTACACAACTTAACCTCTATTTTATGGCATCTCTTGGTTCCTGAAAGAATTTAGACTTCTCACAAGAGGTAGCGAGAGGAGCAGGTACGCAACTTAACCTCTACTTTATGGCATCTCTTGGTTCCTGAAAGAATGAAGACAGATTATGAATGAAAGTCTGAAATTTTTGTGTTGGGTCTGCCTAAGGCCTGATTAAGCAGGCAATGGAAGTCTTTTAGGAATGAAATGAATTTCTTTGTTAAATTTGGAATGACCGGTGCCACTGGCAGTTGCAGTGCTCCTTCCCCTTCAAATTCCTCTTTATGTGCCTCCATTGATCAAAGGATAAAAGTAACTTCAATAACCAAATGACTTGAATCAAGTTAAATGCAAGCTTTGTTGGACAAGAAACAAGCAGGGATGGAGGCATGTGGGCCCTGACCTTTGAAAACTTCCCCTAGAACCTATTTTTCAGTAATGAATAAGAGCTTGTGGGTTTGTATGATTCTAATTAAAAAATATGTTAAAATTAAATTTTTGGCTATTTTAAAAAAATCTAAATATAGTTCAGACAACTGTGCCATGTGAATAGCCGACAATTGCATTTCCAAGAATCTCTAAGACAAAGGTATATTCTGAAATTTGAAAAAGATTAGGATTTGCCTGGTTGGTAGGGGTGCAAACGGGTATGGATAATCCACATCGTATGTGATTTCGTATTCAATTTTTGAATGCGAATATCCGTATCTGATATCCGTTTAGAATGTGAATATGGATATGATAATGATAAAAATATTTGACATATTAGAATATATATTTGAATATGCCCAATATATCCGAATACAAATATAGTTCAAATACATTAACTACTAAATGATGTGATATTCTGGTTATAAAAAGATACGCATATGTGATTTTTGTATAGTTCAACATTTTTCACATAAAAAATATTAAAATTAAGAGAATTCATTTCCCCTAGTTTTTCCTGTTTACATTCACATCTGACTAATATCCAACAAATATCTGAATTCGATCTGAGCCGAATTAGTATCCGACAAATATGGTTAGCAGGTTATGATATTCGTATCCGAATCCATATTCGTTAAAGAAATGAATACGAATATGAGAATACCTATATCCGCTCCGCATCTGATCCGTTTGCACCCCTATTGGTTGGTATCTTAGGTAGTAGGTTTTATCAAGGCTCATCTAACTTGCCAAGGTCAAGAAAATAAGTGGGAATTTTAAGCCGAAATAATCTATTGTGCCTATAAAACAAGTCTGATACCAAATATAACCGAGTTTTAGAGGCTTAATGATGCAGACATGCATTCAAGATGAAAGAGCCGAAGAGACGAATCCAAGAAGTCCCAGTTCGAGTTGGTGAAGTAGTAGAGTTTTGAATAATTTTTTCCTCTTTCTTTTTTTTGTTTTTTTAGTTTCTTTATTTTAGTTTTTTTATAGTTTCTAAAATTTGGATTATAATTCTATTTTGATTAGGAGTTTGATTTTTAGTTGGATTCAAATCTTGTAAAACCCTATATAAAGCCTTTTTTTATCAACAATAAGCAATGAAGAATTTTGATTACAATTTTATTGTGATAAATTTTTATCTCAATTTGTTTATGAATCCTAAGCCTAATTACCCTCTAAAAAAAAATCCTATTCTGATTCTTTCTCTCACTTCATTCTCTTTTCTCAGCTACCACCCCGCACTGCTATCTCTCTCTGCAACATTAGCCCAACAATCCCCAAGAACCCATCTTTCCATTGTCTTCTTCTTTCCTCTACTCTTTTTCTTCCCCCACCTGAGATCCCAACAACCCCCTTCTCTCTTTTTTTCTCTTCCCTACAACAACACCCACCAAAGCCATCTTCCATTTCCTTCTTCACCTCTCCTCTCATGTAACCACCCATCGCCGCCATTTCCATCTTCTTTTCTCTTCCTTCCTCGCTCTCGCGCGCGCGATAGCCAAAACACCACCACGTCACTACCACCTCCTCCCATAATCCCCGTCTTGATCAACCACCTGCAACACAAGTAAGAAGAAAGATCAAGTTTGGGTTTTTAAGTACTCAACCCGACCCGATCCAATCTACATCCACAAAGAAGATAGAAGAAATCTGGGTTTAAGTCATTAAACCCGCGAGTTACAGTTCCCTACCCGTCTGCTATGGTAACGGGTCCAGACACAAAACATACCCGTTAGCGATCCATCTTGTTACAGGTCGTATCTCTCACATCCAGCATCCGATTCAGGTGTTTTTCAAGGCGTTACGATCATGACAACGAACTACAAACTATTATCCTCTATAAGTCACTGAGATCTCTATGATATTTAGTAGCTAAATTTCTTTATCATGGTCTCTTTTATTGTGGGTTAGATAACCATCTTCTATTATTTTATCGATTTAAATCTGCTGTCACAAATGGTAAGATTGCTATATTTTGTTTATCTTGTATTTGCTGATCATATATATTGAGTGTACAAGCTTTGCCATCATGACTAGTAGTTGCATTAGTTTATTTAGATTGTGAACGGTACAACTGCACTTGCACGTTTTGTAAAACTCATCTCCTTACATATTAGTTTAACTATTTTTTCTACCCAAGATCGTATAGTTGGTGAAATGTAGCGATGTTTTGCTCTACCACTGATTTCTGCTTCACGTACTTCACTGTTTCACATCATTTTGATATCAGAGCACGGTTAGGATAGGATCTGCATCAAGTAGGCATTTGCTAGGAAATTTTACTGCTTTCTTATATTTAAAAAGAAAGAAGAAATCATTTAATTTAAATTACATCTCTTCATTCTCATTTAGGCTTTTGTAGTGCATGTACACTCGTAGTGGTGATCCATATCTATTAGGAGAGTCTAGCAAGTGTCACACCATACCAATGGATCCCCAGCAGATTGCAGAAATGTTCATCGAGATAAATGCCAAATTAGATACCCTTAAGACATTTGAAGAGAGGCTCACCAAAGTGGAATCCACACGTAATCAAACCCCACCGAGAAATAACTGACGTAACAACATTGATAACCCATCCAATCCCGATTCTCCATATCTGAAAAGTATAAAGATCGATGTTTCCAACTTTGATGGACATCACAACCCATAACTTTGCATAAATTGGACACTCTAACTAGATAGGTATTTCACATGGTATGAACTCACGGAGCCTATGAAAGTTAAGTACGCTGTAATGAAACTGTTTGTTCAACTTAGTCAGTATTGGACCAACTTAGAAAACAGGCGTGTAGCCCGAGGTCGACCATCAATTGACACATGAGATATGATGAAAGAAGAGTTAGAGACAAAGGATGTGCCACCATCGTTTAGTGCTCGTCTCATGGACAATTGGTATCAATACACTCAAAACAATAAATCTGCAAAGAGTATGTCGAGAAATTCGATGAATTTCTCATCAGATGCAATGCCCTCCATAAGAAAGATGAAGCTTAAATTCATTTTAGATTCAAAACCGATCTTAGAGAAGAACTACGAACTGAACTGTTAGTTAGAAGAGTCAACGAGTTAGAGGCAGCGTATGCTTTAGTCCAAGATCTAGATTCTGCTAGGATGAATCATACCTTCAAGAGTCACGATTATAAATCCTTAATGTCTAGATTTTTTCCATCACGCCAACCCAATAAGTCTAGTAGCCAAACCCCTTCACATTGAAATGACATCAAGGGTAAGAGTCTTGAATGGGACAAAAAAACAAGAGTCTCGAGTTTTTCAAAGTTAGTTTCATAACCAAGTGCTACAAATGTCAAGATTATGGACATTTAGCTGCCAGTTGCTCTAGTCTCATCAAAATCACCATCATAGATGGAACACCCATCGGAGCCACTGAGTCAAATTCTGCGGAGTACACCTATCATCTAGAAGTTGTTGAAACTTATGAGTCATCATCGTTGGTCTCAACTACATTAGGCCAACACCGTCAATTTGTTTGTCATCAAGTGTGTTCCCTCTCAACCAGCAGCAAAAGTCGATTAGAGAAGAACTGCAGTCTTTCACATTTCACTAAGATTGGAGATAAGAGTTGTAAGGTGATTGTGGATAGTATAAGTTGTATCAATGCAATATCATTCAGATTATGTGAAAATCTTGGATTAGAGATTATACCCCACCCTACTCATTCAACGTCTCATGGATTGACTCCACGACACTTGAGATCAAACAACGGTGTCTTGTCCCAGTCAGTTTCAATCATTACAAAGACAAGATTTGGTGTGACGTGATCACAGTGGACGTGGGTCAAGTTATACTAGGTAGACTATGATTGTTTAACAAAAATATCACAATTTACAGTCGATCCAACATGTATGAGGGTAAACGGATTAAGTTGCTATCCTTGAGACTCAAAACTGGATAGCTTAAGCAAACATCTACTTAGGCTTTGCTGTCAATTCCACCTTATCCACCTCTCATTGCTACTGTTCCCTCCCTTTCTCCCATTAGTCATGCATATCTGCAAACCACTTTCTCCCTTACTGTCGTTACCATCCCATTATAAAATATTCAAGTCTGCATCTACATTTGCATCATACAAACACGTGCATAAGAGATCAGTGATGAAAATGAACATAGCAATATGAAGCCTACTGTGCGAACTCGTAGTAGAAAAATATTTAAAACTTTAATGTAGGTGATTATGTGATGGTTCGGATTTATCCGAAACAGTTTCCATCGGGAACTGTTAAGATGTTGCATGTCCGCATTGTTAGACCTTTCAAGATCTTGAATAAACTGAATTGCAATACTTATGTTATAGATTTTTTTAGAGATTATGCCATTAGTTGTACTTTCAATATTAATGATCTAGTGAGTTATAAGGGTTTTGATTGTAGCCCATTGATTGTTAAGCCTTCTCTTAAGCCGTTATCTGAGAGACTTCCGCTTACCCCACTCCCAGATACTCATCCCATTATAACAGAGAAGATTGATAAAGTTTTAGAGGATGAGACTATCACTACTAAAGTTGGTGGAACTCACAGATACTTGAACCGCTGTAAAGAAAAAGCACTAACTGTTGATTCACAACTATATCAAGGTGATTTGCAGCAATTTGATCCAGTTCAGCATGTGAAACCCAATCTATTTAACTCGATGTGGTCGAATTTTCTCCCACCCGAGGAGAATGATGCAAACATCCAGTCAAGATGAAAGAGCTGAAGAGACGGATTCAAGAAGTCCCAGTTCGAGTTGAAAAAGTAGTAAAGTTTTGAATATTTTTTCTCTTTCTTTATTTTTACTTTTTTAGTTTCTTTATTTTGGTTTTTTTTTAGTTTCTAAAATTTGGATTATAATTCTATTTTGATTAGGAGTTTGAGTTTTAGTTAGATTCAAACCTTGTAAAAGTCTATATAAAGCCCTTTTGTATCAACAATAAATAATGAAGAATTTTGATTACAATTTTATTGTGATAAATTTGTTTTTATCTCAAGTTGTTTAGAAATCCTAAGCCTAATTACTCTCTATTCAAAATCCTACTCTGATTCTTTCTCTCCCCTCTTTCTCTTTTCTCAGCCGACACCCCGCGCTGCTATCTCTCTGCAACATCAGCCCAATAACCCCCAAGAACTTATCTTCTCATCTTCTTCTGTGATCTGCTCTTTTTCTTCCCTCACATGAGAACCCAACATCCCCTTCTTTCTTTCTTTTTCTCTTCCCTACAACAGCACCTACCAGAGCCATCTTCCATCTTCTTCTTCACAACTCCTCTCACGCGACAACACCCATCACCGCCATCTCTATCTTCATTTCTCTTCCTCCCTCGCTATCACACGCGCGACAATCAACCACCACCACGTCACCACCACCTCCTCCCTTAACCGCTCCTTGATCAACCACCTGCAACACAAGAAAGAAGAAAGATTCTGTTCAGGATTTTAAGTACTCAAACCGACCCAATCCAATTTACATCCACAAAGAAGATAGAAGAGATCTGAGTTTAAGTCATTAAACTGGCGAGTTACACTTCCATACCCGTCTGCTATAGTAACGGGTCCAGATGGAAAACAGACCTGTTAGCACCCTCTTCGTTTATGGCGCGTGTTCTCACATTCGGCGTCCGATTCAGGTGTTTTTTGAGGCGTTACGATCGTGACGACGAACTCTACATACTAGCATCCTCTACATGTCACTGAGATCTTTGTGATCCTCAGTAAGTTACTTTCTTTATCATGGTCTCTTTATTTGTAGGTTAGATAACCATCATCTATTATTTTATCGATTTAATCTGCTGGCACAAATAGTAAGATTGCGAGATTCTGTTTATCCAATGTTTGCTGATCATATATATTGAGTGTATAAGCTTTGCCATCATAACTGGTAGATGCATTAGTTTATTTAGATTGTGAATGGAACAACTGTATTTGCACGTTTTGTAAAACTATCTCCTTACAGATTAGTTTTAACTATTTTTCCAACTCAAGATCGTATAGTTGGTGAAACGTAGCGAAGTTTTGCTCTACCACTGATTTCTGCCCTACACACTTCACGGTTTCACATCACTTAAACAGTCGAAATGACTTGTTGAACAACCTTTCGTGGCAAGTTATGACGTAAGTCTCAGTTTCTAGGAGGAATTGAATGCCAATACAATGATTATGGGGGTTAAAATTATGTAGTTAACTCCAGGGAAGATGCACATGGTGTATATGAATTCAGAGTAATGAAGGAAGCGGGGCAAAGATTTATTCTTTATATGGATGAAAATTGATGCAAGATTGTTTCCTGGATTTGTCGCACTACTGTTTCGTGAACTGGCACGAATTGTGGACTAGCTCAGTATCAACTGGAAAATGAAGGTCTCTTTCAAAGTCGAGGCTTTTGGTTGGCTCACCAAGTCGAAGTGCAATCTCAACCTGATTAAATGAAAGTAGATTCAATTGGATGGATCTATACTTTGCCCATACAACAATAGAGTATTTGCCAAACTGAAATGTAGATTTAAATGGAAGCATGGCTTTTTTTGAACCCCATATTTGCTTAAAAGAAAAAGGGAAAAGAAAAGGACATCTTTAGAGACAATTTACTGGACCAATATGTAGAATTGCTAACTTTTCTTCTGTCCCTTCAATTTCTATTTATGCCATGAAAGCGTTTTAGGACTAACAAGTCAACAATTTCCTTTACTTGAAAGCTAATCGACTATTAATTAAAGATAAATTGATCAATTAATTAGAAAGTTAAGTAACTATTTTAGCTTTAATCAGTTTATATTATTATTGTACAAGAGAATCTTAGTGAAAGGAGTTGTTGGGTTTGTGCATTTTGTGACGGATTAAACCGTTCTGACAAATAGTTATAACTTGAATTGAAACCCTTGGCCAAGCCTTGGTTATTGTTGTCCGATCTCTTCCGGAAGTGCTCTTGAAAGCTGCTTAGAATTCAGTAAATAATTAACCTGGTTAAATGTTTTTTAGTTTTGCAAAATTCCTTCTTTTAGGAGGAGACTTTTTTGTCAAAAACGAAAAAAAAAAAAACTCTCTTTGGTGATCTTGCATTGATTTTATTTAGGCTAAATGATTGTTCGTAATTTTTAGGCTGCTCTTCATAAAGAATAATAAGGTGGGGGCAGCTGATCTGAGCACTGCCAAGTGCCAACCAACTTCGAAGTGTAGCTCCTCTCCTTCCATGAACCACAAAAGCACTCATTGAGTTCACTTCTCTTTATACCGTTCCTCTTCTGCACTCTGAGATAGAAAAACACTCATAGATCTCTTTACTTCCCATAGCATTTGGTTCTTGTTTTGGTTCTCCCATTTCCATTGTGGAGAAGCAATCAATCAGGCTATGATCTATGGCATTCACTTTGTTATCTTCAGTCTGCTCTCTGGCCACTAAATTGACAGCCACAATTCGAAGTTCCCCACCATCATCCTCATCTCCATCCTTGTTATCGCCTAAACATGCCATCAAAGAAGATCTAGAGAAGCTGCAGAGGACATTGCAGAGAATCCAAGCTGTGCTCACAGATGCAGAGAGGAGGGAAATACTAGATGACTCTGTCAAGCTCTGGGTGAAAGAGCTCAAGGATGTTGCCTATGACGCTGAGGACGTACTGGCGGACTGCCAGTATGAATTGCTACGGATCCAAGTAGAGAGCAGAGTTGCTTCAGTGGAAGCCACCCACAAGAGGAAGCGAGAACAAGAGGAGCAACAGGTATTGAACTTGAACTCTATTTTATTGCAGCTTTTGATACCCGAAAGGTGTTAGTTATTAAACTTGTTACATGCATTAGTAATTATGTTGTAGATACATTGAACTAGGTTGAAGAGTCATGTGTTGAAGAGTCATGTGTTGAAGAGTCATGTGGTTTGGTTGAAGAGTCATGTGTTGAAGAGTCATGTATTGAAGAGTCATGTGTTGAAGAGTCATGTGGTTGGTTGAAGAGCCAAGACAACTATGGCTTCTTCTAGTTCTATCCAAACCCAAGTGCCCCACTTAACTACAACCAATTATGGTAGATGGAGTATCCAAATGGAGGCCTTGCTGGGATCCATGGGAGCATGGAACACGGTGGTAAATGGAGCCAAGGAGGAGGAGATGAAGAAGGAGAAGAAGGCGTTGTTCACAATCTACCAAGGAGTAGACGACGCCACGAGTTGATCGCCTCTGCAAAAACTTCTAAGGAAGCTTGGGAGATCTTGAAGAAAGCCTTTGATGGCGTAGAAAGAGTGAAGAAAATCCGCTTGCAATCTTTGCGAGCAGATTTTGAGGCCCTACAACAAGAAGGGTCAGAATCCATTGGTGAGTACTTCCATCGAGTAAATTCTATTGTGCATGAGATGAGGCGACATGGTGAGAAGATTGAGGACGTACGTGTTGTGGAGAAGATCATGAGATCTCTACACTCAAGATTTGATTATATTGCTGTGGCGATTGAAGAATCAAATAATCTTGAGGAGATGTCAGTGGAAGAACTCCAAGGCTCTCTACAAGTTTATGAAGAAAGAGGCTTGCGAAAGAAGAAAGAAGAAGGAAAGACTATGGAGCAAGCACTTCAAGCCAACTCTTCCCAAAAGAAGGAGGATGGATATTCAAGAGGAGGCTACCATCGAGGAAGAGGTGGACGTGGTGGCAAAGGACGAGGTGGTCGTGGTAACCACTTCAACGAACAAAGCAGCACCCACAATGATGAAAGTGAAGGGAATGGTCATGGAAGCCATGAAACTCGTGGCCGAGGCCGCGGTCGAGGTCGTGGCCGGAAAGGAAGGTATGATAAATCTCATATCCAGTGCTATGTTTGTAAGAAATATGGCCATTTCTCCTATGATTGTTGGTATAATTCTGACAATGATGGTGGAGAAAAGGCTAATCATGTGGAGCTAAGTGAAGGACAAGTGTTGCTCATGTCCTATAATGAAATTGACCCGCCTCAAACGGTCACATGGTTCATAGACACGGGAGCCTCAAATCACATGAGTGGAAGAAAGGAGTTCTTCACAAGGCTCGATGAAGGTCATCAAGGCTACATCACATTTGGTAATCTTTCCAAATGTCCAATTGAAGGAAAAGGTGATGTTGTCTTTAAACTTCAAAATGGTAGGGAGCTTTGCATCTCTGATGTCTATTATGTCCCTGCTATAAAAAATAATTTATTGAGTATTGGACAATTGTTGGAAAGAGGATATGGCATCAAGACGAGCGATCTAGTTCTTAGCTTGTTGGATAAGAATAACAGGCTGATTACACATGTGAAGATGACAAAGAACAGGATGTTCCCGTTGAAGCTCTCAATTGTGGAGTCAAGGTGCATGAAGGCAACGACTCAAGATCGCAGCAATCTGTGGCATCTTCGCTATGGACATCTCAATTTTGAGGCATTGAAGCTAATGGAGAAGAAGAAAATGGTGGTGGGATTGCCAAAGATTGATGCTCCTAACAACCTTTGTGATGTTTGCATTGTGGGAAAGCAACAAAGGGAGTCATTCAAGAAGTATAATGTCAAAAGAGCATCTAAGCGTCTACAATTGGTGCATTCAGACGTATGTGGACCTATCAAGCCCGAGTCTATTGGTGGTAATAGGTATTTCCTAACCTTTACTGATGATTTTAGTGGAAAGACTTGGGTGTATATGCTAAAAGAGAAAAGAGAAGTCTTCTCCAAATTCAAAGAATTCAAGAGCTTTGTTGAAAAACAAAGTGGATGTCTGCTTAAGTGTTTGAGAACTGATCGTGGAGGCGAGTATATGTCGCAGGAGTTTGAGAATTTCTGCAGGGAACATGGCATCCAACATCAACTCACTATGCCGCAAACACCACAACAAAATGGTGTCTCAGAGAGGAAGAATAAAACAATTCTCAACATGGTCCGGTGTATGCTGAAGGAGAAAAATATCCCAAAGGAATTTTGGGGAGATGCTGTGGCTTGTTCTGTTTATTTGTTGAACAGGTTTTCAACGAAGAGACTTGAAGACATGACGCCAGAGGAAGCATGGAGTTCTCGAAAACCAAAGGTCGATCATCTTCGAATCTTTGGAAGTGTTGCTTATGCTAAGATTCAGGAGGAGAAGCGCACGAAGCTTGAAGATAAAAGCCAAAGATGCATATTCTTGGGCTATGGTGAGAACTGCAGCGGATACAAGCTGTATAACCCCGTCACTTGCAAGATTGTGATGTCAAGAGATGTGAAATTCGATGAAGATCAAAGCTGGGAGTGGAAGACAATTGACATGGGGATTCTCATTCCTCTTGATGGTGAGGAGGAGAAGAGAGAGTCACCATCCACTACCTTAAATGAAGATTCAGACCATGATGATTCTACCAGTCCTGTACGCAAGACAAGGAGAGTTCAAGAGATTTATGACTCCACTCAACCAGTTGAGCCCATTGATTGGGAAAACGAGGAGGAGTTCAACAATTTTTGTCTTTTTGCAGGCTTTGATCCTATGACATTTGAGGAGGCCAATAAGGAGGCAAAATGGAGGAAAGCTATGGAGGAGGAGATTCACTCCATCAAGAAAAATGATACGTGGGAGCTCACATCACTTCCACAAGATTCAACCCCATTGGTGTTAAATGGGTATACAAGACAAAGAGAGATGCCAAAGGTGTGGTAGAGCGACATAAGGCGAGATTGGTCGTGAAGGGCTATAAGCAAAAGTATGGCATCGACTATGAAGAGGTCTTTGCCCCAGTAGCAAGGCTAGAAACGGTGAGGTTGTTGATCTCATTTGCGGCCCAACGACGGTGGAAAATGCATCAAATGGACGTGAAGTCGGCATTCCTAAATGGGAAACTTGAAGAAGAAGTTTATGTTGAACAGCCACCAGGATTCATTATTAAAGGGCAAGAAAAGAAGGTGTACAAGCTGAAGAAGGCTCTCTATGGGCTAAAGCAAGCACCAAGAGCATGGAATTCAAGGATTGATAATTACTTCATGCAACAAGGATTTATGAGGTGCCCTGATGAGCATTCTTTATATGCTAAGACAAACTCACATGGAGAAGTATTGTTTGTTTGCTTGTATGTAGATGATCTGATGTTTACAGGTAGCAGTCACTCTATGATCCAAGACTTCAAACTCTCAATGGAAAAGGAGTTCGAGATGACGGATCTAGGCCTAATGAAATATTTTCTAGGCATTGAGATGCAACAAGGTGAAGATGGTATTTTTATTTCCCAATCAAAGTATGCAAAGGAGATCTTAGAGAAATTTGCCTTTGAAGACTGCCACCCAATTGACACACCTGTTGAGTTTGGTCTCAAATTAACCAAGGAGGGTGAAGGGAAGCTAGTCAACCCAACTTATTTCAAAAGTCTCATGGGTTGTCTAAGGTATTTGACTTGCACTCGTCCTGATATTCTATTTGGAGTAGGACTTGTGAGCAGGTTTATGGAGACCCCGAGAACCTCCCATTTGAAGGCAGCAAGGAGGATTCTTAGTTATATTAAAGGAACGGTTGATCATGGACTGTTCTACTCGCAGAATCACAACCTTGAATTGGTTGGTTTTAGCGATAGTGATTGGGCTGGAAGCCGTGAAGATCGAAGGAGTACAACTGGGTTCGTATTCTATCTTGGTGATGCTGCATTTACTTGGTCGTCGAAGAAGCAATCCATAGTTGCTCTTTCAACCTGTGAAGCTGAATATATAGCAGCAGCCGCTTGTGTTTGTCATGCTATATGGTTGAGGAGACTATTAGAGAGAATGACGTTAAAGCAAGAAGAAGCGACCAAGATCTACATCGATAACAAGTCGGCCATTGCTCTAGCAAAGAACCCGGTTCATCATGAGAGATCAAAGCATATTGATACTCTATTTCACTTCATAAGAGAACACGTGAAGATGAAGGAGGTGGAGTTGCACCACAAAAGTTCGAGTGATCAAGTTGCCGACATTTTTACAAAAGCATTGAAGACGGATGCCTTTCAAAAATTAAGGAAGAAGCTTGGCGTCCAAGTTCGTGGAGAAACAAGTTTAAGGGAGGAGAATGTTAGTTATTAAACTTGTTACATGCATTAGTAATTATGTTGTAGATACATTGAACTAGGTTGAAGAGTCATGTGTTGAAGAGTCATGTGTTGAAGAGTCATGTGGTTTGGTTGAAGAGTCATGTGTTGAAGAGTCATGTATTGAAGAGTCATGTGTTGAAGAGTCATGTGGTTTGGTTGAAGAGTCATGTATGGCCATGGAGTATGTTCCAAAAGGCCTATATAAGGAAGTGCATATGTAAGTCCAATTACATAACTCGAAATAAAAAAAGTTCATTTCCTCCTTCTTGAAAAACTATTCCCAACAAAAGGATCAGAAACATTAGGGAGAGATTTGATGAGATATCAAAGGATCGGGTCGCCCTCCATTTGAGAGAGGGAGATGGAATTAGGAGGCCAGATGTTTCCATGAATTGGCCACAGCCTACAAGTTCTCATGTTGATGAATCGTGCATTTTTGGTAGGAAGCAAGACAAAGATGAAGTAAATTGAGATGCTACTTTCTGATGAAAACTGTACGTGCTCTGTTATTCCCATAGTTGGGATGGGGGGACTCGGTAAAAATACCCTTGCTCAACTTGTTTACAACGATCAAAGGGTTCAACAATATTTTGGCTGCACTTGTTGGGTCTGTGTTTCTGAGAATTTTGATGTCTCCATGCTCACAAAGGAAATGGTAGAGTACATTTCAAAGGAGTCCTGCAATCTCAGACACCTAAAAAGAAGGTACTATAAGTACCTGGAGCACCATCCCAAAAGACTAGCCTTTTAAGTGAAGTTGCTCAAATCTTTATATACCAAGACCATCCCTAAGTCTAGCCAATGTGGGACTATTTGTTCGCACAAATTAAAGAGTTGTTACTTAATTAAAAGTTATATTACTACATTATATTAAAAGTTCTATTTTTATTTGGAGTTGTAATTATATTTGCCTATAAATAAGAGTATACTCTCCCCGCTTTCTCAATATTCTCTATATTCTCATAGTATCAGAATCCTAAGATTCTCTATTCTTCGCAATCTTCATCATCATCATCTTAGCTCACCATCAAAACATCACCATCACCATCGCCATCTTCTTTCTTCTTCAACATTTTCTTTTTCTTTCTTTTTTCTATTTCCTTCTTTCAAATCTGATTTGAATTCAGATTTGTAAAAAAAATTTACTGTTCACGATGAACAGTACCGCCGCGTAAGCTCATGTTGTACTAGGTTGAAGCTTGGTTTTGTTTTTATTTGAGCGTCTTTGTAATTTTAGAGGTTTTTTTGCTTGTTTTTGCTAGTTTTGAGTGACGGTTGAAGAGATGAAGTCAACAGTTTCTAAGTTTATATCTAAAAAGATCACTGATAGAAAGTTGATCGATGATAACTTTCTACAGTGAAAATGAGTTTATGAGATTCATGTTACCATGAGAGCTAAAGATTACCACCTGACTGACGATTCCCCGATCCAAAGGCACAGACTTGAAGAGCTAAATATCACCGATTGGTTAAGTTATAAGTTTTCTTCATGGGTCAGATTTAATAAACTGAATAAAACTCAATTAGTTTAATGTGAGATTGATTGAGATTAGGTTTCTTTATTTGGTTAGAATTCTACTTCAAAATTTTCTTAATAGACTAGAATTCTATCTCAACCTTAAAACTCAAATCAATCTCAACAATCCCAATTAAAATTTAATATGATATTAATTAGGAGCAAGTTTCTTATTAGATTAAAACAAATTCTATCTCTAAAATTTTTAATCCTAATTAATCTTATAATATCACATAATTTAGAAACCCAAAATAATTAACCTTTTTTTTGTTGTGTTTTGCCACTGACCACCGCCGGCCCATGGTGGCCGGTGGGGCGCGCGACAGCAGCGGTTGCGGGCCCAGGCAGGGCTCGCCTGCATGCAGTACCTACATGCAGGCTCCTCTCGCCTGCAAGCAAACGCATGCATGAGCCACCTGCATGCATGCAATGTTCTGCATGCATGCAATGTGAACCTTTTTTTTAACTTTTTTAATTTCTGTTTTAGTTTAAAAAACAGAATTAAAAATAATAACACAAAAAAATTTCGAAAAAATATATACTTAATTCAATTTAATCATCTCAATTTAATTCAAAATAATTCTTTATTAAATTAAATAAAGAGACCGACTGTAATTTTAATAGATCGAGGTCAAAAATTTCTGCAGATCCCGATAATCCGATAAAGAGGAGGCTATGATACCAATTGTTAGATCTAATAATTATTCTATATAAGATCCCATACATGTAATAGCCTCTTTATCAAGATCAAAAGGAAAACGGGTTTGGCATACCTAATTCCATCATGAAAGGGATGCCGAAAGTTACATGATCTCGAGGACGCCAGAGTTGAAGGAGGAGATTTTTCTCTCCAACCTTCTTGATCCTTAGAGGAGATGAGAGGCCTCCAAGAGAGATAGTCATAATAGATTGATTGGTAGTGGAGAGGGAATCCTACCCATGATATCTATAGCATCAAGGAATCCTAATTCAACTTATCGTATATCTAGACCCTTGATTGCTAACACGAGTTCACACGTGTAGATGAGTCCCACATCTTAATTTTGATACACTCACGGTTAAATGTAATTGAAACATGTCTAGACTCAAACCATCAGGCTTGATCAATTCTTTATTGGGTCCAACAACATAGGCTTATAGGACGGGTATATAAATCCAATTAGACTTGTGTAGGCTCAAATTAATTTAGACTCTAATGCAAATAAGTCTAACATGTTGTTATTAGCTGGAACAACCTTATGATTATCTTTATGGTATTCTTTCTAATTTTTATTTTCTTGAAGTCTCCTATCTTGAAACTTTTCTTGTTGGTAGCATTGATGGAGAGTTTTTTCATACCTGACTGAAGAGTCAAGTGTGCATATTCAGTCTTACCTTTCTTGTGATGCTCTTCTTCAGCAATACATGTGGCAATCAGATCATTCAAACTCCATTCCTTTTCTTGATTCTTGTAGTGAACCTGAAGCATCTCAAAGCTTTTCGCGAGAGAAAACACCGTCAAGTGAACCATCAGGGTGTCATCGATAAATAAACCAAGCTCCCGAAGCTGAAGAACTAGCTTGGAAATCTTGAGGATATGCATCCTCACATTTTCACTTTCGTCATATTTTAGAGAAAGGAGTTGGCACAGAAAGCTATATTGCCTGCTCTTGATAGACCCTTCAAACTGATGCTTGATGACCATAAGCAAATCCTTAGCATTCTCCTTCTCAGGAATTTCACTACTCATAATAGGCTATAGAAGACTTAATTATGAGAATGCTCATCTTGTTGGCCTTAACCCATTTGTCAATGGGTACCTGAGTTGCTGCCTTCTTTGCATTAGTAGTCGTTGGGTCAATAATGGGCTTGTCCTCAGTCAGCACAAAATCATAGTCAAGAAAACCCAATACTATCTGGAGTTTCATCTCCTAGGTTGAATAGTTAGATTCTGTCAGGGTCTCTATTCCAGTCAAATGTCTCTGGATTAAGATGAGATCCATAACTGTAGCAAAAATAAATAGTAGACTAGATTAATATTCATTGTGCATAATAAACTAATGTGAATATATATGCATTTATTATTTACTGTCATGAGCCTATCCGGGGTTAGGATGGTCGAGTCAGAGTGGATTATGTTCATGGTTCATGTCTTTCCATTCTGCGGGTCCGACAATTAATAATTTAACATTGCCTTTGGGCAATGACTAATTATGATTGCATCCAGTTGATGATAAAATCATACTCAAGACTAGACTGATCACGTTCGGTTCAATTACAGACACTTCCTATCCTTTGCGCTTAGGGTTATTCTAATCTTCCCGACACGTGGAGTGTATCTTATCCTACAAGGTTACTAGGTTACCTAAAAATTCTATAGTCACCTTTGGGTAATATATAGAATTTTTAAATAACTCAGCACCAATGTCAATTTTAATGGCTCACAAAGAGGATCCCAAAATAAGAGAAACAGAATATGTTACTAAATAGTCTACTTTTGGGCAAATCTACTTAGTCCTATTAGGTTTTACTTAAACGATTGTTAATCTTATCTCACATAAACCCTATTGGAGATACTGTACTTTATGGAATGTGATAATATTTTTTTTACCTATAAAACTTTGGTAACAGCCCCTTTTAATTGAACATATGTAATGATATTCACATTCACAATATGATCAAAAAAAGTACATTTATCTTAAGCTGTCAAAAGCTTTACTGAGGTTTGTCGATTATATAGAAAGAAAATTTTAATTCTTGCCTGATTAAGGATTCTTTAAAAAAAATAAACCCTCCAAATGAGAATTTCTTATTCAAGAAGACTAAGATACATTAAGTTGCCAGGCCAGGCTCAATTTAAATAGACCATGTAAACATCAACAATCACAGTCAATATATCTGAATTCAAAGGCATGTACGCATGATCCTTCTGATTGTTGAGAACTATATTTTTTGAAATGAATTTGGAACTTATGAACAAGAAATATCAAACGATTCAGATTAGAATCAATAGTTAAAAAAACATGTGCATGATACATGTGACAATAAAAGAAATTGTCCACAGAAATTAAAAGGTATATGTGCATTATGCCCTTACTTTAATAAATATTCTAATGAAACTTTTATATAAAATTTTCCCATCAGCTGTGCTACTCAAAATACCAAACTTCCTTTTAATGTACACGTGTAATATAATAGAGGTTGGTTTTGTGTGGGGGAGAAGAGATCTCTGACGCGGCGCCAGAGGCTGAGCACCACCAAAAAATTGGCCCCGGGGTGCCCAAAAACCCTCACGAGCGGCTGGATATATTTGACGATTAATGAATCGATTAAAGAGGAGAATCCCCTAAAAGACACACTTGATGCTTACGCTTGAAGCTGGATAAATACAGAAGGCTGAAAGCTAAGCGCAAGACTGCTGAACACATATTGTGTTAGAGGAGAAAACTCTATAAACTTGCTGAGTTCAAGTGGAGTTTCTAATCTCTTTAAGATTTTAGCCATTGATTAAGGTTTCATACCTGACCAGTGGGCTTCCAATGAGAGCAAGAAGATCCGAAAACCGGTTCGTCAACGGAGAACAAGAATCACTCTCCACCGCTACACGAAGAACCCAGTATTAAAAAAAGGGAGATCCGACAATTCTTCTCTCTTTTGTAATCGAATTATTGATCCGTTGTAATTTTCTTTACAATCAAATAAAGAATTTGTGCGGTTTCAATTTTTTCTGACGCATACATACCAGGATCTGAATTGCCGCTGTAGAAAACGAGATGGAGAGCCTTCTTTCTACCAAACCTAGTTTCCTATGGTGGAGATTAATGCATGGCTGCAGGGAGGGACTTCCTCTCTCCATATAGCTCTTTTATTAGTGGTTTTCTCATAATGCCTCTAACCTAATAATAGAGTAGAACTCGGTCTCACCAACCTTTACAACTTAGTGCACCTATTAGCTACACTTAATATGTTGATTAACATAAGTTGCACATGTGTCATGACATAGAATAAGATATAGGGTATGGATCGCATCAGGAAATATCTTACACCTTCATCATGTTGCCATTGCTTGCATGTTTATCATATCATTTACATGTGTTGATTGTATCATTAATTCCTTGAATATATTGCACGCTCTGAAGATGGGTGGGTTCTATGCCCATTTGTGCGAGAGGTAATTTCCAACTCATGTAGTTAAATAACTAATAATTTGAAGTTGTTTGAAAGAATATAGGTTGTTTATTAAGATACTGTAGGGAGAGAGGAGATAAAGGAGACAGAGGAAGAACTGTAATATCCCTAATTAATAATACTGAATTTTTATTTTTACTAAAAATATAAAAATAAAATTAGTTATTTTTGTTAAATTGATCTATGATGTATTTCATTATTAAATACAACAAATTATTTAAAATATTAAATGATAATTTGGCCTTATATTTACTATTATTATTTATTAGAATTTTTCTAATTATTAATTACTATTATTATTATTGCGAGTATCGTTAATTGTTATTATTAATAGTGGTTTTATTACTAATATTATTTCAATGTGATTATTATTATTGTTATTATTCTTAATTATTATTGTTGTTGTTACTAATTATTATTATTGTTATTATTAACTATTATTATTATTAATGATCATCATTAGCATTGTTATTATTCTTATTATTGTTTTATTTCTTCATTTTCATTATAGCCTAGCCTAATCCTTTTAGTCCATGATTAAGCCCACTTTCATTTCTATACTAATTCACTGTTCTCTGAATTATTTTCATAGGCCCAAACTCATTACTCTATAAGCTCATAACTCATTTTTAACTCTTACCCAAACCCATTTCTCAAATCCTAAATCCTATCCATTAAAACCAAATCTTAACAACCCAATTCCAAATAACTAATCCTATCTAATCCATATCCCAACCTAATCTAATCCTAACCACCCAATCTAATCCTAAACTAAACCCCAAATCCTATCATATTCTTCTTCTTTTCACTCAAATCCCCACAGTCGGAGCCACCGATCACCATGGCCGAGCCCATGGCTGAGCGCCACCCATGCCTCAGCTCAGCCAGCAAACGTCGCGACATCTTCCTCTCTCTCGGGCGGAGTCACTCTCCAGCCGTTGTCCTCCTCTTCTTCACCCAATTCCATGCCTTGCACCAACGCAAGCCGCCCCCTTTGTTCTTGCCGAACACTCCTTGTCGAGATCCACCCTCCATTGGTGAGCTCCGACAAGCCGTCGACCCCTCCGGCAGCCAGACTAATCCCTCTCCTCTCCGACGTTGTCCGCGAGATTTGCCCGCGAACCACTCCGGAGCTCCACCGTTCCCGTGCTGCTTCCCGTGGTTGTGCCTCACTTCACGCCTGCGTGAGCCTCCTGTCTTCTCTCTCTTTATATATTCACATTTAAGGTATTAATATTATGTGTATATAATAATGTGAGTGTGTAAATGTTTGAGTGTATATGCATGCATGCATGTGTAGTGTAGGAGTGTGCGTGATTGATTTTGCATTTGTGTGTGCGTGAGAGTGAGAGTGGTTAAGTGTTATGAAATATTTACATGATTGGGATTATATATATAGATGTGGGTGCTATTCTTTCCCATTACCTTGCCCCTCTTTCCGGTGAGTTTCGTGGCCATCCGCTGCATCTGATCTCCTTCGCGGCATCTCGAACTTCTCCACGAACACTCCGGCTATCCGTCGATATCCTCCGCGGCCTCCACCCCTTCCGTCAGAGCCTCCGTGAGGGCGCCGCAAATCTCTCCATTATTATGTGAGTTGTAATATCCCCTACTTGATAATACTGTATTTCTGTTTTTTTTAATCCGAATTATGTATCTTTATTTACATGTTACATGTGTATGTATGTATATATATACCATCTTGTTAACAGTTGTTAATTATCATTGTTATTGTTAATTTCCGTCATGTATTTTAATAACTATTATTATTATTATTAATATTGTGGTTAAAGTAATGTGGTTGTTAATATTGGATTATCATTTTTGTAGTAGTATTATTTCTTTTCCTTCCCCTTGATCCTTTATCCATTACTCTTGTATCCCATACCAATACCCGTTATCATATACCTATACCCATTTCAAACCCGAACATCCGATACCCATTTACCCATTTGGATCCAACCCCCAACCCATTAGCAAACCCGTAACCCTTCAACCCAAAACCCACTATCCCAGTATCTTAATCCCAACAACCTAAATCCAATCTAAACTATTAATCCTAACCACCTTATCAAATCTCAACTCAAATCCTTTATTCAATCCTATTTCAAAACCATAATCTCAACAAATACTATATCAAATCCTATCCCAACCTCATCCCATATCTTATCAAAACCTAATCTTAACCCTAAACTAATCCTTCTCTCCCTCATCAGCCGCACCCCCCTTCCCCAGCCGCCACCACGCCCTTGGCAGCCCCCTTGCCGCATCCAGCAGCCACGCAGGGCACACCAGCATCTAGGCAACCCCACCTCCTCCTTGCTGCCTCTCCAGATCTGCCGCAACAGCAGCAGCAGCGCAGCAGCAGCGCCAGCAGCCCAGGCTGCCCCACTTCAGACCAGCCGACCAGCGCCCCTCCGCAGTCCAGCGATCCAACAGCAGCGCAACAACGACCACAACAGCACGTCGTCGGGGATCGCCGGCAGCCCTTCCAAGGTGAGTGTATATCTCTCACTCTTTAAATTAATTGAGTACTCGTAGATATGTTTATATATATGTTCCCTATTTCCATCCCTTTTTCTGCACAATCAAAGGTATGCATGTGTGATGTGTGTTATGGGTCAGGTTTGTAAACCCATACTTGTTTTAGATATACATGGAACTAATAATGGTTATAGGTTGATTCTTGTTGCATAGGGTGCATATGTTCGGATCTGAACAGTTGGATATATACATCATTGAAGAGTAATAATAAGAAGGAAATTAGCCATAAATGAACTGATTCTATACATCATTATACAAGGACAAAAGCTGAGTATATATGGACAGATTATGGGATGATAGCTACAGGGTAATCGTGGTAGATTTCTAGGCAATGGAAGGTAAATGCGTGGTATATGGGAGATGAATTAATAGGTTGTACACTGTTAGTGGAAAGGACCCTGCCATAAAACCATAGCAGACCAATTGTTATGCCATTCAAGCTCTTGCAACAAATGAGGAAACCCCCAAACTCCTAGACTAAAAAAAAGACTCCAGATAAAGTGGTAAGATGAGAAGATTTTGTTATAGGGAACCATATTCAGGTTTCTTGCAAACAGTAAGCTAAAGAGCCAAATGATATTACATTCCCAAATCACTTTCATAATAAAGACTATCAGAAGTTTGAATCAAATGACAATAGAGTAATCAAAATATATGCAGGCAAAAATATCTAAGAGTTGAGACTTACTCACCTTGTTAGTCGACTTGCACCTTATATTAGTCGACTAATAGCTCTATTAGTCGACTTACCTTTGCCCCATAGCCGACAAGGTTCCCTTTAGAATAGTATTGGACTTTCTGTTTGTCGACTGTAACTTACCCTAGTCGACTACCCCTTTCCTATAGTCGACTGATAACTTCTCTAGTCGACTTTCCATTTCTTGTAGTCGACTAATATCATATGTTAGTCGACTTATCCTAGTTGTAGTCGACTATATGTTGTCCTGTAGGTCTTGTACCCTCTGTTGCTAGCTATTACATCTGTTAGTTGACTTGCCCTTCATCTTAGTCGACTTGTATACCCTGTTAGTCGACTAGTACCTCTATACTAGTCGACTTATCATGACCTTAGTAGACTAGTTGTTTGTCCTGGAAGTTGTGTAGGCTCTGTTACTGACCTATACTTATGTTAGTCGGCTTGCCTTCCCTGTTAGCCGACTAGTATCCTCTGTTATAGTCCACTTAGTATAACTGTTAGTCTACTAACCCTTACCCTAGTCGACTTGTTCTCCCCCCTAGTCGACTAACTTTAGTCTGGCTACTGTTTTTAGATCTTTTATGGATTGAGGACTCTACCCTTGAGCTATAGTATTTGCTATAGATAGAAGGATATGATTCTGAGGAATAGATATTGGTTGTATTTGACTTGGCTTGATAGATCTTAGAAACTTGTATCCGATATGTTGCTGAGTTTTGGGATCGTATGTTTGACTGTGATAGAAGTAAGGGTTTGAGACGACTTTGAGAATATTAGTTGCTTCATAATGTTGCCTGGATTATTTTATTCATGACAGTTGGTTATTGTTCACCCTGGATATCTTGATTCACTTGAGGAACTTGACTGACTATATTTTGTATCTACCTGATAACTATCTTGTCCATGTTACTTAATTGCTGGGAAAATATTATTACACGGTAACAATACCCGCATGTTTACTTGTTATATATTCCTGTTATACCGGTATCCTGTTCCTTGATATTTTATACTCCAGTTATACCGGCACCCTGACTTTCACATGTTGATATTGCTACCGTGACTACCACCGAGTTATCCCAGGAATTAAATAACATGCACATTAAATAATCTTGATAAACTTAAACATGATAACGAACTACTTACACTGGGATTAGGGAGATTGATGGAGGAGACAGCGTCCGTATTTTGGGTTGACTTAGGATTTAGGTTGCGCAGCCGAAAGAGGGTTCCACTACAGGGTTCCCGTGGGGTGACTGACACCCCGTCCTGTTTCCTGTTCCTGATATACATGTTATACATGTACCTGTTCCTGTTTACATGTTCTTGACTACCTTACGGTAGGTCCTGGTTCAGCGCCAGGAGTCTGAGCCGTGGTCCCGGGTATGTACGGGACCCACCTAAAGCATGGACAATGTCTCCAACCGATCAGTTTCAATAACTGAGGACATCGATTGGCATGTGTGGTAGGCGTAGTATGGGATGCGTCTATTACATGTGACAATTGGTGTTCGCTGACATAATTAATAATAAATTGTTGATGTATTGTGACTGACTGTAATCACCTGATTGTATATCTATATATATCATTATGATAGACACATGATTGTAACCAGGACCAGATTATGTACTAGGTTAGTGATATTGCTAGGATATACACCTAGACATCTGTTGTTTGTTACAGTTGTTTTACTTGTCTTTTACCTGTACTCTTATTCTTGCTATTATTATTCAGTTGCTTATGTATCATGTTATTTGATTATCTTATATCTGCAGTTATTCTTGTTATTGCTTTATGCACCTTGTTTATATACACGAGCTCTCCCCTTTACACACACACTCACTAGGTCGCTTTCTGACGACCCTGGATTTGCACGTCTAGATATTGGACGCTTGTTCTTTTGTGCAGATGTACGATGAGACTGTACGACTTGCGAGGAACTGGACTCTCTCTCTCTCTTTGGATTCTGGTATTCTTTCCTTTCTTTATTCTTGCTATTATTCTTTGATTCTTGTATATCACCTTTGGCGTCTATTCTGTTCCTTATTTCATTCCAGATCATGTGTAGTCTTTATATGTACTATTGCAGTGATCTTTGATTATTATGGTTTAGATTTATAACTTGTTCAGGTTACTTTAGGCTTAGCGCGTATATGTGGGGTATTTTTCTCGCGTATATGCGTCGCCGACTCTCGTCACGTCTCCGCCCTAGCGTATTTTGGGAAGCGAGGCGTGACATGAGTAGTTCTTTTCTATGTTTAGTTCTGAGCTTTCCCGCAGGTACTAGTAATATGTACTTGTTCACTGTACATATTCCGATTATTCCCATCAGGCTGTTTTCTTCTCTTTATTTTTTTGTTTAATGTTTAGTTTTTTTTACATGCACATACTGGAGTTTTAAATATCTTTTGCATGCATGTCCTTCATGCATTTACTGACGTTTTCTTTCGTATTAACATGTCATGGTTGAATTGTACTGGAAATAGAGTCAAATCCCTATCAAACGTTGTTAATATATTTAAGATTTACTATTGCTTGTTTGAAGACAATTTTTGTGGATAACAATGATGAGATAATTTCAGCAATCTCTGAAAGACTGAAACATGTACAATGATGGCTTATTCTGGGAAAGCAGGCTTATCAGCCATAGCAGCTTAATGATGAAATTGGATCATATGATTCTTCATAAATTGGCAATTTGCCTTCTATGGGCCTGAATATATCATCAAATGGGCTAAATTGTAATTTAAAAAATGGTATTTAATATTGAAGTGGTTTTTGGAATATTTCTAAATTGAAAAAAGTAATATTCATTCTATAGATGTTGTGGTTGGGCAGTGTCCATTAATTTGGTTTGCTCTTCTGTACCTCAGCATGGGTTGACTGCATAACTGATGGAAGAAAATTGTGAGCCAAATTCTCTGCATGAGATAGTTTTATTCCTTGTCAATAACCCTATCTTGCTCAAGTCCTACTTGTAAATTTTCCTCTCTTTTCCTCTTCCTTGTATTCAAAGCCCTCGTCTTCTCTTCCTCTGGACAGACCTAACATGGGCTCCCTTGGTGATACCCAGCAAAGAGATGATGTCCGGTGGCAATTTGGCCTCAAGAGTTGCATGGTTGCAGAAAGCAGCGATTTGAGGCAATATGAATACTTATCTCTTAAGTGAATATTTTGATATGAATTGATTGGATATCAAGTTTGCTATAGGTTTTAGCTGTTGCAATATTTTTTTTTGTGATTCTTTTGAAATCCTCTCATAGATATTAGTATTATTTCTGGTGAGCATAAATGTTAACTTGGCTGAAGATGAACCTAGATAAATTCTGATCCAGCGAGCATGTATAAACTTCAACAAATAGAATTTGATTGACGGTGTGCCTTGCAATTTCAGGAAACGTTATGTATTCTTTGAACTTTCATTTTGCAGCTTTGCAGGCAAAGGAAGTTAGCATGGTGGTTAAACTTGATGTTCTAAATATAATATTGAATGCAGACTGTAGCTAGTCATACTGTAGTGATAGAGCTATAGTACGAGTGATTTTATTGATATCGGTAACCACATTATATATATATATATCTTGGAGTTTGATAACAGTTATTATTTGATCTCAGTTATTGGTGGTTATAGGATTAGAACAGATTGGAATCGATGAGAGGACTAATTAACGATTCATTGAGGTGGTGATTACTGTATCGGATACTTGGACTTGGGTTCAATGTTGATATTCAAAGTGATTGATTTTGAGACTTTGAGTTGATGGACTAGTTACTGATATCACTTTAGTACGGATAGATGAAATATTGATTAATTCTAGATGGGACTATCCATTGAGCAGTATCTAGTCTTGTTATTGTATGAATGCATGTTACTGAAATTTATTGGGAAAGTATCATTAGACCGTAACGCTCGGTACAGATCTATTCATCGTATACACGTTACTGTTCACTGTTCTTATTACTGTTCACCGTGTATACGATTACTGTTACTGTACTGTACTGTTACTGTCATCATATCGTTCCAGTATTCTAGATAATATGGACATTGACTGATTTAACTGAATTGAATTAATTAATAATGTAAATGAACAACTTACACTGGGATTTGGGAAATTGATGGAGGAGACAACGTCTGTATTTTGGGTGGGCCTAGGATACAGGTTGCGCAGCCGACTTACGGTTCCACTGCAGGGTTCCGGGGGATGACTGACATCCCATCTGTTTATTGTTTCACAGTGTTACTGTGAGTTTACTGTTCCACAGTGATACTGTAAGTACTGTTACTGTTACTTACTACTTGGCGGTAGGGCCTAGTTCAGCGCGAGGCATCTGGGCCGTGGTCTTGGGTATGTGCGGGACCCACCTAAAGTATGGACAATGTCTCTTCCACTAATTTCAATAACTTAGGACCCTGATTGACACGTGTGATAGGCGTAGTATGGGATGTGCCTATTACAGTGGCAATTTGTGTTCGCTGACATAGTAAATAATAATGAACTGTCTATAATGTATTGTGACTCACCGTAATCACTTGACTGTTCAGGTATATAGGTATGATAGACATATGACTTACATAGGACCAGATTGTATACCAGACTAGTGACATGCTAGGTTACACATCTAGACATTAGTTGTTCCCCGTTATCATGACATCAGTTGTTTGTTTACAGTTGTTTTACTTGTCTTTTATCTGCACACTTATTCATGTTATTATTATTCAGTTGATTGTTTATCATGTTATTTAGTTATCCTATGTTTGCAGTTATCTTGTTATTATTCTATGCACATTATTTATATGCACGAGCAGTCCTCTTTATACACACACTCACTAGGTCGCTTTCTGACGACTCTGAATTTGTACGTCCAGATATTGGATACTTTATTTTTATTGTCAGGTGTTCGATAAGACCATACATATTGGTAGGAGCTTGGGTCTCTCTCTCTCTGATTCTGGTATTCTCATCTCTCTTATCTTCCTATTATTTCCTGATTCTACCTTTATCGCATTCAGTTGCCATTTTCTTTCCTTTATTCATCTGTTATCATTGTGTTAGATATTTATATGTCATATTGTAGTGATTATTGGTTAATTTTGGTTTAGATTTATAGCTTGTTAGGGTACTTTAGGCTTAGCGTGTATACGTGGGGTATTTTCCTCGCGTATATACGTCGCCGACTCTCATCGCGACTCCGTTTCCACGTATTTTGGGAAGCGGGGCGTGACAGGGTTTTCTTTGGTATCAGAGCCAGGTTCGACATAAAACGGACTTGATTCTTACCGGTAACTTGAAAACATGCTATGTTACACTGTAATATACATATACTATCCATTATGATATTCAGTCTTTTTGGAATTGGCCGTCCTTCTTTTGAAAATCCTTATCTTTGATCTTTTGATATCCTTGATTTCTACTCTTCTTTTAGAGTGATCTGGATTCTCATCTTGCTTCTCTTCCTTCTTCTCGATTTTATGTCTTGACCTTGTTTCTTGAGATTGATTACTCCTTTCTAAAGTCGGTACCAGAATCAGAGTAGCAGCGGAAGCGTGTTGGATTTATGATGTGCAGAGAAGCGACATGAAGCTTGTTTGTCTTCTCTTTTGATTTTGAATTCTTTTACCATTCCCTACTTTATTGAAATTTCGAGGACGAAATTTTTATAAGGTGGGTAGAATGTAATATCCCTAATTAATAATACTAAATTTTTATTTTTACTAAAAGTACAAAAAAAATTTAGTTATTTTTGTTAAATTGATCTATGATGTATTTCAGTATTAAATACCACAAATTATTTAAAATATTAAATGATAATTTGGCCTTATATTTACTAGTATTATTTATTAGAATTTTTCTAATTATTAATTACTGTTATTATTATTATTGCAAGTATCGTTAATTGTTATTATTAATAGGGGTTTTATTACTAATATTATTTCAATGTGATTATTATTATTATTATTCTTAATTATTATTGTTGTTGTTACTAATTATTATTATTGTTATTGTTAACTATTATTATTATTATGATCATCATTAGCTTTGTTATTATTCTTATTATTGTTTTATTTCTTCATTTTCATTATAGCCTAGCCCAATCCTTTTAGTCCATGATTAAGCCCACTTTCATTTCTATACTAATTCATTATTCTATGAATTATTTTCATAGGCCCAAACTCATTACTATATAAGCCCATAACTCATTTTTAACTCTTACCCAAACCCATTTCTCAAATCCTAAATCCTATCCATTAAAATCAAATCTTAACAACCCAATCCCAAATAACTAATCCTATCTAATCCATATCCCAACCTAATCTAATCCTAACCACCCAATCTAATGTTAAACTAAACCCCAAATCCCATCATATTCTTCTTCTTTTCACTCAAATCTCCACAGCCGGAGTTGTTAGCCCAGAGGCCTTCCACTCTAGTTTTGATGATGATTAACTCATGAAGTTATAGTTTACTAATAATCTTGTGATATTTAGTTTCAAATATTTGATCAAGATATTAGTAGGTGATTGGCTTCAATAAAAGTATTTTGGAGCTTTCACATGGTGATTCAAGAGCTCGAGCGTCAAGTTCACATCTAGTACTCGGATGGAGTCAAGCTCGGGGGATCACGTTTGGATCGAGTCGACTTGGAGACAGCGCTCTAAAAGAAGGCATCGGTTTGTTTATTTAAGATTTTGTTTAGATCCATTGTAAAGATTAGATAGTGTGATATGCTCAAGTTCACAACACACACACTTGTTTTAAGTTTCATGTTTATTTATTTTCGGTTTTAGCTTTAACCGATCTTGGTTTTCATGAATAGATAGTATAAAAACAAGTCTACATGGTTTAATGTATATTAGATTTGATCTATATGTTGGCCCGGAGGCCTTCCTCTCTAGTTTTGATGATGATTAACTCATGTAGTTATGTTTACTAATAATCTTGTGATTTTAGTTTCAGATCATTAATCAAGATATTAGTTGGTGATTGCTTCAACAAGATGAGTTTGGAAGCCTTCACTTGGTGATTCCAGGGCCCGAGCATCAAGATCATACATAGCCTAGCTCGGTGGATCATGTTTGGGATCGAGTCGGCTTGAAGATGAAGATCGTCAAGAAGACTTAGGTATCCTAATTTTAGTTTAGTGTGTTTTAGATCCATTTGTAAAGATAAGAATAGTTGATATGCTCAAGTGCACAACACACACGTTTCATGATTTGGATTTGGTTTTCATGAATAGGTTGATCAAAACAAGTTTACATGGTTTATATGTATAGTAGATGTATTCTTTCTATACATGCATGCTTAACTTTTAAACAAACTTATTTTGACTTCCCTATTCATGTATTGAAAAATCAAAGTTTGATAAAATACAAGTTTTTGTTTTGATAAAAATGATAAGACACAAAAATAGTTCAAATTGCTTGATATTTGAGTTGAAACTTTTATCACATGTTTATATATCAATGCAAAATGTTAAAACTATTTTTCGGGATTATTTAGAAGAGATAAAAGAATTTTTAGAAATATTTTAACATGTTTTTCTGACCCAGTTTCTGACCCAGAATTGGCTGACAGGCCAGGTCGGCCGACAGCACGGCCGACCGAACCAAGGGCCGGTCGACCGTACGGTCGACCGACGCGCACAGAGCTGTGCACGTCTGGCAGCTCAGTGGGCCGGCCGACCGACCGGTCGACCGGACCAGAGAGCTCTGCTCTCTGTATCTGGGCGGTCGACCGGGCGGTCGACCGGATTGCTCCAACAGTCATATTTTTGACCGTTGGCGGTCGACCGGCCGGTCGACCGCAAGCCTGTTAGGCTGCCAGATCAGCCTAACGGCTAGTTTTCTGTTTGGGCTATAAATACCCCATTTCTTGGGGTTTTCAATAAGATTTTAAGAGCCAAAATTTCTCTGATATACAAGTGTTTTAAACAAGTTTTCAAAAGTGTTTTTGTGCCAAAAAGGATTCATCTTATTTTGTTTTAGAGTTTTTGGAAAAATCAAAGAAAATAGAAAAATTGGGAGATTTGTATTGTTCTTCATTTCTATCTTTTACAAGAGTTTTCCCAAGTATTTTTCTTTGAGTTTTTGTTTTCCAAACTCTAGTTTTTCCACACTTGATCTTATCTTCTATCCTATGCTATTAGGATCTTGTTTTTGTGGAAAAGAGGAAAAAGAGAAGTGTTTGAGGTTGTTGAGCCTCCAAGTTGTAAACCCTCCTTGACTTGTTGTATCCCTCTTTGGTAGAGGTTGATTGGAGTGGTGTTTGCTCCCTCTAGTGAGAGGTGGAGTTTGGTTTGTATCCCTCTTCGGTAGAGGTGATTGTGGTTGTTTGGCTACGGGCCTACCCCTCGGTTGTGAGGCGGTGTTTGAGAGAGGAGTTCGGTACTCCCTTGTTGTACAAATCCTCCTCGGTGGAGGTTCCCTCGATGGGAGTCCTCGGTGGACAATATAGTGGATTAGAAATCCTTCTCGGTGAAGGCGGGGACGTAGAGCTAGGGGCTCGAACCTCGAAACATATCTTTGTGTTTGCGTTTGGTCCATTGTCTCTCTAACTCTCTCTTTATATTGTGCAAAGCATCATTCTTAGCATCATATCATATTTGCTTGTGTTGCCTTGCATTATTTCATATTGCTCATTCTTATATGCTTGGCTTGTTTGTGTGTGCCTCACTTATACTTAACCACAAGAGCTTCATATAGCACCTCAACCCTTATCTAGGGGAATCAAGAGGAGTTAGTCCAGAGCCCTTCACGGGGAATTCGGCTACACTTGTTGGTTGTATTAAGTGTGTTGTAAAATTTGTTTTAGCTTCCGCATTTAGCGAATTTAGTTTCTAGATTAGCATTTACACCTATTCACCCCCCCTCTAGGTGTTTTTCAATTGGTATCAGAGCCTACGCTCCTGATACTTTAAGTTTAACAACCTAGGAGTGAGATCTTGGTTTAGCTAATCTTTCATTTGCTTGTTTGCACACATATAGTTTACACACATCATGGATAGCCCTCCTATGTTTGATATCTCTAGACTTGATGTTTGGAAGGTCATGATGAGTTGTTATTTGAAGACCCTAGGATTGCATGTTTTTCTTGCCGCTACCAAGAAATGCTATCTTGGTAATAGCAACCATATAGGGGCCCATGCACAAGCCCTTGAGGCCATTAGAAGCACGCTTCCTAAAGAATATCTTATGCATGTTTCTAATCTTGATTCCGCCTTTGCAGTGTGGAACAAGTTGACAACCACCACCACCTCCAAGCTTCAATTGCCAATCCAACCGGAGGAGGAATCTAGTGGAGAATTCGAGCCACAACAATGCTATATGATCCAAGGGAATGACTCCCTTGAGGTACACTCGGAAACCCACTTAGATGATAATGATGATGCTAGTTCTTCAAATGATTATATTGATGCCCATGCTTTAAATGAAGAACTTTCTATTGTGTGTGAAAAATTATTTGAAAAATATAAGATTTTGAAAAAGAAAAGTCTAGGCCTTGAAAATGATAATAAAAGTTTGCATGCTAGACTTAACAATGTTTTGCAAGAGAAGGTTGAGATTTATAATGAAAGGCATTCATTAAGATATCAACTAGATCTTGCACTTAAAGAAAATGAGTTTTTAAAGTCTAAAAATGATTGTAATGATGTTTTGAATAAAATAAAGTTTTAACTTCAAAAATTGATTTTGTTGTAAAAAATAATGATTCCTTGAAAAAGGAAATTGATTTTATTTCAAAAGAATTAGAAATTTGTTTAAATAAAAATAAATCTTTGAAAAATGATATTGTTTCTCATGTTTGCCATGCTAGGGTAGTTTCACCTAGATCACCCCTTGCATGCTCCACTTTATCTTCAAGTGTTAAAAATGATATAGATGTTTTGAAGAAAAGTGTAGATTGTTTGGGCTCCACTTTGAGCCAATGTGTTGTGGGCCATACACGTTTGGAATCTTTGTTGCGAAAGAAACAAGTTCCATCTTTTCATGCACACCCCCCACGGCATACAAATGCTCCTCACAGACACCATCATCACTTGTATGCTCATGTGTACACTTGTACACATTGTGGACGTAAGGGCCACCTTGCTAAATTTTGCTTTGATAGATTCATGATGAAAATTTAGCAAATAAATTTGTTTGGGTTAGGAATGATACTAACCCCCATGGACCCAAAAAGTTGTGGGTACCAAAGACCACCCCTCTTGTTTATAATGTAGGTGTGGGCTCTCACATGATGTGAGAGTAGCGGTACCTTGGAGTGGATGCGTTCCGAGCTTCATGGAAATCAATTGGATGCATCACTTTCAAGGGATGTTTGGTAGAGAGAACCACCATGTTTTGGAGATATGGAGAGTTGCCTCATAGGTTTTGGTAACGGTCTCTTACTCCTTATTATTGTTTACATGCTTTTCATGTTCATTATCTTTAGCATGCCTTGTTGTTTAGTGATTATCATGTAAATGCCATGCTTATTAGGCTCATGACTTACATGTATAGTAATTGAGACGCCCATGTTTAATATGGACCATTATTTTAGTGTTCTCACCTTTGTTTAGCTATCATGTTTATCATAGGTTTAATAACATATGGATTTACATAATAATCATGTTTATGTTTTTCATGTTGATTATATCTTGTTTTGATGCTTCATGATTTGACTATATGTTTAAATGTTAGTTTTCATTAAGACTAGGTATGTACTTGTGCATATAGTGGGCCACAAATAAATCTATATATGTTTGTACTTGAATGCTTATTTGTTCCCATTAGATGTGCTAGTATAGTCTAGTTTTGATGATCCATGCATTTTAAACTTGCATTCCCATTTTGGTTTTGTTTTATGATCATGTGTTTTCATTTCATATATATGTCTATTTTGCTAAACTTTAAGATATACATGTATACCCCTTGAGTCATTTGCCTTTCATGCAAATTTATACATATGGACTCAATTGTGTTTTGGGATATGTATGTATGCTTTTTGTGTTGACAAATCATACATATACCTTGAAATGAAATCTGTTTTAATGAAAATTTAGTTTTTCATGTTTCCATGTGTTTATATTTAACTTCATGTATATGTCCATTTTATCCAAATTATTGTGTATACATATACATCCTTTTGAGCCACGTGCCTTCATGCATATATCTTTGTGGACTCGTTGTGTTTGGATATGTATGTATACTTTAGTTTGTATAAGACATACATATACCTTGAAGATTAAATAGTTTTGATGATTTTCATGTTTTCATGTTTCAAGGAATATTGAGCTTATTGTCTATCTTTCATGATTTTGATCTTCATATCTTATTTGTACACTCACATTTATTGTTTACTCATGTTTTGTTTTCATGAGTCATATTTATGCTTAATTGGCTTAGAGTGTTGATTATCATGTAGATTTCATGTTTCATGAAAAATAATTTTGTTTTATTCCTTACTTGAAGGATTTCGTACTAGTTTACAAGTTTTTCATTTAACTAGTTGCGATATTCTTCATTTTGGTAGAATTTTCAAACACACTTTACTTTTCAAATCTATTTTTTTTTGAAAACCCCTACCATCCATGGGTGGTTGGATGGGAGATCATGCTCATGTATGCTTTATAGTGAAAATCATTTTAAACTTGAACATGATTGGGAGGATATGTAATATGAGATATACATTTGTTATTATTGTTATTTCAATTGGTATCATTGGATTCTTTCAATTGGTATCAATTTTGACTTTTATTGTATACTCATATATGTTTGTATATATGTATGCTTTCAATTTCAAGAATATCAATTTCAATTGGTATCTATTTTTCATACATATATATGTTTTTGTTTATGCTAAAGCTTGATGTTTAACTTTGTTTCAATTAATTCAATTGTCAATTGGTATCTTATTTCAAGCCTACGCATTGTTTTTAGTTGGTATTTCATAAAGGGGGAGAAAATTTGTTTTTGTATTTCAATTGGTATTTGATTTCCACTCTCTTGCTTTTTGATAGAAAATATTGAATTTCCATTTTGGTATCATTTGCTTTTAATGAACAATTATTTCAATTGGTATCAAGAGGCACTTCATTGACATATTTTTAATTGGTATCATGTTTAAAGTCACCCCTTATTGACTTTGTTTTTGTTTTAGACAAAAAGGGGGAGAACATTGTTTTTATTAACCCTTTTGTTGATTCGTTGTTTCGAACAAAAATGGGGAGAAAAATTTATTGTTTTGGTTTTGCTTTTACCCCTTATTGATGATTGTTTCTTTGTAGTAAAAAGGGGGAGAAGATTTTGTTTTGTTTTGATTGTTTACCCCTTTGTTGATGATTGACAAAAAGGGGGAGAAAGATTTTGAGTTTGATTGTGTTTTATATATGCATATTTATGTTTTGTATATATTAAGTTTAATTTAGTTTAAGTTTAATTGGTATCTAGAGCATGTTTGTTTTTGACAATTTCATTGGTATGTAGACCTTTTTATTGTTTATGCATATCTATGCATGTTTCATGTTTCATATTCATTGCATATTTATGTTTATTTGTTTATGCATGAGTTAAGGGGGAGCTTCTTTGAAGCTTAACTTTAATCCATGCATATATAACTCCATGAGTTTTGTCATTATCAAAAAGGGGGAGATTGTTGGCCCGGAGGCCTTCCTCTCTAGTTTTGATGATGATTAACTCATGTAGTTATGTTTACTAATAATCTTGTGATTTTATTTTCAGATCATTAATCAAGATATTAGTTGGTGATTGCTTCAACAAGATGAGTTTGGAAGCCTTCACTTGGTGATTCCAGGGCCCGAGCATCAAGATCATACATAACCTAGCTTGGTGGATCACGTTTGGGATCGAGTCGGCTTGAAGATGAAGATCGTCAAGAAGACTTAGGTATCCTAGTTTTAGTTTAGTGTGTTTTAGATCCATTTCTAAAGATAAGAATAGTTGATATGCTCAAGTGCACAACACACACGTTTCATGATTTGGATTTGGTTTTCATGAATAGGTTGATCAAAACAAGTTTACATGGTTTATATGTATAGTAGATGTATTCTTTCTATACATGCATGCTTAACTTTTAAACAAACTTATTTTGACTTTCCTATTCATGTATTGAAAATCAAAGTTTGATAAAATACAAGTTTTGGTTTTTGATAAAAATGATAAGACACAAAAATAGTTCAAATTGCTTGATATTTGAGTTGAAACTTTTATCACATGTTTATATATCAATGCAAAATGTTAAAACTATTTTTGGGGATTTTTTAGAAGAGATAAAAGAATTTTTAGAAATATTTTAACATGTTTTTCTGACCCAGTTTCTGACCCAGAATTAGCTGACAGGCTAGGTCGGCCAACCGCACGGCCGACCGAACCAAGGGCCGATCGACCGTACGGTCGACCGACGTGCACAGAGCTGTGCACGTTTGGCAGCTCAGTGGGCCGGCCGACCGACCGGTCGACCGGACCAGAGAGCTCTGCTCTCTGTATCTGGGCGGTCGACCGGATTGCTTCAACGGTCATATTTTTGACCGTTGGCGGTCGACCGGCCGGTCGACCGCAAGCCTGTCAGGCTGCCAGATCAGCCTAACGGCTAGTTTTCTGTTTGGGCTATAAATACCCCATTTCTTGGGGGTTTTCAATAAGATTTTAAGAGCCAAAATTTCTCTGATATACAAGTGTTTTAAACAAGTTTTCAAAAGTGTTTCTGTGCCAAAAAGGATTCATCTTATTTTGTTTTAGAGTTTTTGGAAAAATCAAAGAAAATAGAAAAATTGGGAGATTTGTATTGTTCTTCATTTCTATCTTTTACAAGAGTTTTCCCAAGTATTTTTCTTTGAGTTTTTGTTTTCCAAACTCTAGTTTTTTCACACTTGATCTTATCTTCTATCCTATTCTATTAGGATCTTGTTTTTGTGGAAAAGAGGAAAAAAGAAGTGTTTGAGGTTGTTGAGCCTCCAAGTTGTAAACCCTCCTTGACTTGTTGTATCCCTCTTTGGTAGAGGTTGATTGGAGTGGTGTTTGCTCCCTCTAGTGAGAGGTGGAGTTTGGTTTGTATCCCTCTTCGGTAGAGGTGATTGTGGTTGTTTGGCTACGGGCCTACCCCTCGGTTGTGAGGCGGTGTTTGAGAGAGGAGTTCGGTACTCCCTTGTTGTACAAATCCTCCTCGGTGGGAGTCTTCGGTGGACAAGATAGTGAATTAGAAATCCTTCTCGGTGAAGGCGGGGACGTAGAGCTAGGGGCTCGAACCTCGAAACATATCTTTGTGTTTGCGTTTGATCCATTGTCTCTCTAACTCTCTCTCTTTATATTGTGCAAAGCATCATTCTTAGCATTATATCATATTTGCTTGTGTTGCCTTGCATTATTTCATATTGCTCATTCTTATATGCTTGGCTTGTTTGTGTGTGCCTCACTTATACTTAACCACAAGAGCTTCATATAGCACCTCAACCCTTTTCTAGGGGAATCAAGAGGAGTTAGTCCAGAGCCCTTCGCAGGGAATTCGGCTACACTTGTTGGTTGTATTAAGTGTGTTGCAAAATTTGTTTAGCTTCCGCATATAGCGCATTTAGTTTCTAGATTAGCATTTACACCTATTCACCCCCCTCTAGGTGTTTTTCACTATATACATCTATGTTTCATCTATTTAGAAAAACTTATTTTGATAGGCTATTCATGTATTTGGAGTTTTGCATTTAGACAAAACTTATTTTTGGATTTAATGTTAAAAATATAGATATAATACCTTTCATGTATATTGGATTCTATCCATATACTATATGCTTCAAAGTTGTTTAAATATTATGTTTTTGTATTTACATGTGTTTTGGAAAAATCGGATTTTCATTTCAAAAATCTAAGTTTTGGAAAATACCGTTTTTGGTTTAAGACAATTTTTCCAAGTCATAAAAATGGTTCAAAATGTTTGTAACATGTATTGATTTTTACTCAAACATGTTTGTATTTTAAAGATATAATATGAACTGATTTTTGTGGTATTTATGTGATTTTATGGGATTTAATTGAAGTTAAAAAGACTAGTTTTTAAATCCTAAAATTTTCCCTGTCAGGCTCTGGCGGTCGACCGGGACGGTCGACCGGACCGGTCGACCGATGTGCACAAGACGTGCACAAAGGCCAAGTGATTTGGCCGGTCGATCGTGCGGTCGACTGACTGAAGTCACCCCACTCTCGGGTGGGGCCGGTCGACCGGGCGTTCGACCGTTCACTTTGGTCCAGTCGATCAGGCGGTCGACCGGAGGGCTCAACGGTCAAAAATGTGACCGTTGGCCGGTCGACCGGAAGGGCAAACTGGCCATTTTCAGCTGCCAACGAGCAGATTTGAAATTAGGGTATAAATACCTCATTTCTTAGTTGTTTTGCAAAAGATTTTTAGAGAGCAAAATTTTCATATTTACAAGTGTTTTAACACAAGTTTTCAAAAGAGTTTTTAAGCCAAAAAAGTTCATCTTTATTTGTTTTCAAGGGTTGGAAAAATCAAAGAAAAATAGAGATTTGGGATATTTGTCTTGCTCTTCATTTCTATCAAATTCAAGTTGTTTTCTCAAGCATTTTTCTTTGTTATTTGATTTCCAAACATCTTAATTTCTCACACTTGAGCTATCTATTCTATCCTATCTATTAGGATCTTTGTTTTGTGAGAAAAAGTTGGTTTGTGGTCTTTGTGATCAACAAGTATTATATCCTTCCATCATTGTGATATCCCTCTAGTGAGAGGTGATTGAGTTGATATCCCTCAAGTGTGAGGTGATTGTGGAAGTGTTGTTTGGCTCCCTCTAGTGAGAGGTGGAGATTGTGTTGGAATCCCTCAAGTGTGAGGTGATCCTTGTTTGTGTGGCTAAGTGTCTATCCCTCTAAGTGTAGAGGTGATTTGTTTTGTACCTTGCCTCTAGTAAGAGGTTGTATTTGGTTGAGAGAGGAGTTGTGTACTCCCAATTGTAATTGCTCCAAATCCTCAGTGGAGGTTCCCTGTGTGGGAAGTCCTTTGTGGACGAGTTAGTGGAAATCCTTCTGTGTGAAGGCGGGGACATAAAGCTGTGTGCTCGAACCTCAAAACATATCTCGGTGTTTGCATTTGATCCACTTACTCTAACTCTCTCTTACATTGTGCACTGATTCATATTGTCATATCATATACATGCTTGTGTTTGCTTTTGTGTGCCTCACTTGTGTTTAATCAAGAGAGCTTCATTTAGCACCTCAGCTCTTATTCAGAGGAATCAAGAGGAGTTAGTCTAGAGCCCTTCACCGGGAATTCGGCTACACTCGTTGGTTACACTAAGTGTTTTGCATTAAGTTTTTAATTCCGCATTATTGTTCATTAGATAAGCCTTACACCTATTCACCCCCCTCTAGGTGTACTTTCAGGAGCCACCCATCGCCATGGCCGAGCCCATAGCTGAGCGCCACCCATGCCTCAGCTCAGCCAGCTGATTAGTCTCTAATTTTGCATAATTTGTATCACATCTTCACATTGATTTCATATTAAATTATGCTAATAAAGCTTTACTTGCTTGATTCTAGGTCCATGGTATGCAATGAAGAAGAAGACCCTAAATCACCATTTAATTGGTGATTAAAGGCCTATTAAAGATAGCCATTGACCTAGAGAGCTGATTCTGTCAAAACCAGGGGCTGCAAAACAGAAACCGGGCACAGGGCCAGACAGGGGACAGAAACGACTGCGCGCGGCTCGTAGCGCCGCGCGCGCGGTTGCTACATGTCCGCGGCTTCGGGCCAGGGTTTGTCCCCTGGCCCCTTGTTCCCCTGGTGCCTATAAATACCCCCTTGGGGTTTCAGAGTTGGAGATATGTAGAGTTTTAGGAGTAGTTTCATTTTCATTTTGTAGTTTAGGGTAGTGTAGTGTAGTTTTTCTTCTTCTTCCTCCCTTGTATTTTCCATTTTGTAGATCTTGTAATAGGGAGAGAGAGTGGTACATGCTTGGAATGTAAGAGTGCTTGTAATAGAAGGTGACAATCTATGAAAGGTGCTCTCTTTACTTCTCTATGTTTTCTTATCTCTAAATCTCTTTTACATGTGTAGCTAACTTTTCTCTCATGGCAACTAACTACTAACCACTAACTTGCTAACTTCTTATTTGATAATCCACATGAATCTAATAGCCTTGGTTTGGCCTTGCTCTTGCAAGAGGCCTTGCTCTTGCAAGAGCCATTGATGGCTCATGATGATGGATCTAACACTCTAACTTCCTAACCACTAACAAGCTAACATTACTTTACTCCATGCTTACTTTTCTATAGTATTGATGGTTTAAGTGTAGCTTGCACTTGTTTGATGAGTTGGGTTATGATGAGTTACATATGGGTCATGCTTTGAATCGCTCTTGAACTAAGGACTAGTGATGACCAATGATACATGTGAGGCAACTATCACTAAGAGGTTAGCATGTTGGCGGAGTCATTAGTAGTTAGTGCCATGAGTTTTCTTTCTTTTTCACTTTGTTTTAAAAATACAACAAAAACTACAAATACATTCTTTTCAATGTTTCTCACTTCCACGTATTTCACTGTACCTCTCTTTTCATTCTTTGCTTTCTTTTCTTTTGATTCTTTAAAACTTTGAAGAACTTTTAACATACACGTGATCAACCGGTAAAGCTTCTATCGCCTCCCGTCCTTGTGGATTCGACTCGTTTTAGCCTCTATGCTATAACGGAAGTATCGAGGAAGCCAAAGCACACACACTTTAAATCTTGATTTCAAAACATACACTTTTTTGTGTGCGATTTCCCCCGATCAAATTTTGGCGCCGTTGCCGGGGATGGGAACGGTGTGATTTCACAAGTTTGTTAACTTTTCTTTTTTGTTTTTTGGTGTGCAGGTTAAATTTTAGCGTTGCAGAAGTCCACACTTGCTCTTGTGTGGTCGGGTAACTCCTTATACATTCATATACTCTGTTGCTAAATTTTTTATTACTTGTGCACTGTAAATAATTTTAAGAACTAAAATACAAAAATTGGATGCTTTAAAACGGTGTAGACATTTGCATCTAGGCACATGTCAATTTTTATTCCAATATACTGTATTTTGTTCTTATGTTGTTGTGATAGGAGGTGTGCATGTAGCATTGCATATAGTATAGGACAAACACTTCAGTGATTTACTCGTTTTTTTTGTGTTCATGCTTATCTATATTGCACACTTGCACAAATTAAAATTAAGGGCAAAACTCAAGAAACATAAGGTGGGGAAGTCATTTTTCTCCCTTAGCCCAAAAATCACCTCCCCACTCACACAACCCAAGCCTAATAAAAAATTGCTAGACGTTGGCCCTTAGGAACATCTCGGACTCATTTAGGAGATTGACCTAAGGGGGAAGTTGCTAGAATTTGACTCTTGCTAAATCGGTGTCTAAGGTTGGGGATTGAGAGGCGAAACCTCGAAGAATGGTGGTTTGGCATAATTAGGCCCATTGCGGCACGGATACCTCCCACCGATCTTGCCCCTATCTGGCCGATTAACTTGTGGTCAGATTCTGACAATGAACCCCCCGTGGACAGTCTAACCAGTTAGGAGTCGTCTAGGTCTAAGTCAACCCTAGCATAGGCTTGTTTTCTTGTTCTTTTTCTTTGTTTGATTGATTAATTGTTTGTTTGTTTTTTTTTTTTTTTTGTATATTGTAAAATGGATTTTAACAACAATAATTCTTTCAATCCAAATATGAATCCATATTTCACTCCGACCTCATTTGATTCGGATAACTTCAACCCGGCTATGTACAACATGAACCAACAATATACGCCGAGTTGGGATTATCCGACTCAATATGACCCATATCTCCAACCATATGACCATAATTTTTAAAATAATTTCAACTCTTCATAGAGTTCATGGGGATTCACCTACCCCGAGTCCAATTTTCAACCATATTGTCCACAATTTTCACAATATTCATTCCCAAATTTTGATTCATATACTCCTTTTCTTGAACCACCAATTGAAGAAAAATCATCATTGGAAAGGAGTATAGAAGAGTCCCTACAACAAATGTAAAATTTGCCCAATTCACAATCCTTCCCATATCAAACTCCACATACTCCTTTTCTAGAGCCTCCAATTGAAGAAGAATCTGAGTTAGAAAAGCGTTTGGAAGTCTTTTGTGATAGAATGCAAAACATGTTGGACTCCTCATCTCAACCAAAATTTCAAGAGTCCTACTCATCTTTTTCAGTCTCACCTATTCAAAATGAACAACTTCAATACTGGACTTGAGTATGGAACCCTTGCGTGAGTCTGAGCAGCAATCGCAAAATCTGATGGACTCACAATTTCATCACAATTTTCAAAATCAACTTCCATACTCACCTTTTCAAGCAGAACCAATTACAAAAAGTATGGAAGACATGATTCTGACTCCAAATTCTGTTACCCGGCCTATCAGTAGGTTAGACTCACTTATGAGCGAATTGATCAATGAGAGCGAGGAAAGTCTTCGTTGTCAACCTTTGACCGATCCTTATATCCCTAACTCTACTGATTGGACCCAAAAATCATGTCATTTTGAAAATCCAGCTTCAATTTCATCATACCAACCTGAACTTGCCCAACATCACATCCTTGACATTTTGACAAGTTATCCTTTTCCTGAAATTGAACTTGATCTTGAAAGTGATCCTGAACCTCAAGTTGGTGATTCCTTTTCACTTTTTGAATCAATAATGATTCCGGTATCTTTACCAGATTTTTTCTCTATTCCGAAGTCAACATTGAATCCTGTACTAGTACATCGTGAAATTGAATCACCAATCTTTTATGATCACACTTTATTGATGGGGAAAGTGTGTGAACATCAATTCTTTGGTTTGGACCCTATTTTTGAACCAAGTTCGACTCTCATTGTTGACCCTCGACTTGATCTGAGTCAACTTCCTGAGTCGGTATCGATTTTTATTCCTGATCCCTTTCAGTCCAAATCCATCATTTTCAAAAATCATTGTTGGACAAGAATGTTACAAAAATGACTCAATAATTATTTTTAAAAATTGAAAATTAGATGGGGATAATTTTTTAAATAAGACCATTCAGTCCATCATTCTTTTACTGGGTCATATTAGAGAGGTCATTGGTGGGTTCCTGCAAGATCCACACTATTTTGATTGGGTAGCAACGCTTGGCCCAGTCAGATCACCACCGGAGCCACCCCTTGAGGTAATCTTCCTTGTCTCTCCATTTGTTTCATATATTTACACATTCACGATGCATTGAGGACCATGCATGAGATAAGTGTGGGGGAGGGTTTACTAACGTAGTTAGTTTTATATTTTCCTCCATTTACACTTCTTTTTAATTAAACAAAAAATCTTTTATATAAAAACTTTTCTTTTCTTTTACAAAACTTTTTGAAACAAGAGAAATAGTTTTTGATTTATTTTTAAGAAAATTAAGATTATCTTAGGAATTAGGAAGACCTAAAATTATGAAATTTTAAACCAAGTCAAAATAATAGATCTTGTTTAAATTTTAGGATAAAAAAGTTAAATTGAAAAGATAATTTGATCTTGAATTTTTTGCTTTAGATTTATGCACTCCACACTTACAATTTTTTGGGATTGAAACAAAGACTGAAAATGCATAAAATATATATATATTCAAAAAAAAATATGATAAATAAAAACTACTTATTGAAGTTGGGTAATTATGCCTCAGGAGGCATGATTATTCACATCTAAAATATTGGACAAAAAATAAATAAACCCGTTTAGTTTTGTGGTCTTGTTTACTCGAGTCCTTAAGTCCTAGGGATGTTTTCTCATCTGGTGCCCTAAGACCATCTGGTTTGAGAGTCACCGGCTAAAGGCTCACTACCCGGGTAAATAAGAAAGCCTAAGAAAACTAAGGGAAGAAAAAAAAGAAAAAGAAAAATATATATAATATATAAATAAATGGCATGAAAGTTAGAGTCGATATCCCAAAAACCTTCACTGTTCACGAAGTGCATATTTTTCTAAGAGTTTTATGAAAGATCAAAAAGTCAATTCAATTTTAAATTCTTACATTTAATTTATAACAAGATTTTTTTTACATTTTGACTTAGTTTAAGAAAGAACAATTTCTGGTTAACCTCTGACCTTGGATCACTTATATTTTCACAAAAATACTTCAACACTTTCTCTATTTCAAAAAGCGTCTTCAAAATACTAACATTTGATTTCTTTCGTTATGGATTTTGTGGGTGTAATCCGCTGAAAACCCTCAGGAGACAAAGCTCCTCCTCTAGGGAAAACTTAGAGGTTTAACGGCTTGTTGCACATGCTCAGTGCAATAGCGTCACCTGCGAAAGTGGTGTAATAATTCCTTAGTTTTTTGTTTTGCTCGGGACGAGCAAAAGATAAGTGTGAGGAGTCTCTAATTTTGCATAATTTGTATCACATCTTCACATTGATTTCATATTAAATTCTGCTAATAAAGTTTTACTTGCTTGATTCTAGGTTCATGGTGTGCAATGAAAAAGAAGACCCTAAATCACCATTTAATTGGTGATTAAAGGCCTATTAAAGATAGCCATTGACCTAGAGAGCTGATTCTGTCAAAACCAGGGGCTGCAAACCAGAAACCGGGCACAGGGCCTAATAGGGGACAGAAAGGACTGCGCGCGGCTCGAAGCGTCGCGCGGGCCGCCGCTACACGGCCGCGGAAACGCGGCCCTAGCCGCATTTCCGCGGCTGTACGGCCGCGGCGCGCGCCGCGCTTCGGGCCAGGGTTTGTCCCCTGGCCCCTTGTTCCCCTGTGCCTATAAATACCCCCCTGGGGTTTCAGAGTTGGAGATATGTAGAGTTTTAGGAGTAGTTTCATTTTCATTTTGTAGTTTAGGGTAGTGTAGTGTAGTTTTTCTTCTTCTTCCTCCCTTGTATTTTTCATTTTGTAGATCTTGTAATAGGGAGAGAGAGTGGTACATGCTTGGAATGCAAGAGTGCTTGTAATAGAAGGTGACAATCTATGAAAGGTGCTCTCTTTACCTCTTTATGTTTTCTTCTCTCTAAATCTCTTTTACATGTGTATCTAACTTTTCTCTCATGGCAACTAACTACTAACCACTAACTTGCTAACTTCTTATTTGATAATCCACATGAATCTAATAGCCTCGGTTTGGTCTTACTCTTGCAAGAGCCATTGATGGCTCATGATGATGGATCTAACACTCTAACTTCCTAACCACTAACAAGCTAACATTACTTTACTCCATGCTTACTTTTCTATAGTATTGATGGTTTAAGTATAGCTTGCACTTGTTTGATGAGTTGGGTTGTGATGAGTTACATATGGGTCATGCTTTGAATCGCTCTTGAATCAAGGATTAGTGATGGCCAATGATACATGTGAGGCAACTATCACTAAGAGGTTAGCATGTTGGTGGAGTCATTAGTAGTTAGTGCCATGAGTTTTCTTTCTTTTTCACTTTATTTTAAAATATAACAAAAATCACAAATACATTCTTTTCAATGTTTTTCACTTCTTCGTATTTCACCGTACCTCTCTTTTCATTCTTTACTTTCTTTTCTTTTGATTCTTTAAAACTTTGAAGAACTTTTAACATACACGTGAATCAACCGGTCTATCGCCTCCCGTCCTTGTGGATTCGACTCGTTTTAGCCTCTATGCTATAACGGAAGTATCGAGGAAGCCAAAGCACACACACTTTAAATCTTGATTTCAAAACATACACTTTTTGTGCGCGGTTTTCCCCCGATCACCAACAAACGTCGCGACATCTTCCTCTCTCCCGGCCGGAGTCACTCTCCAGCCGTGGTCCTCCTCTTCTTCACCCAATTCCGTGCCTTGCACCAACGCAAGCCGCCCCTCTGTTCTTGCTGAACACTCCTTGTCGAGATCCACCCTCCGTCGGCGAGCTCCGACAAGCCGTCGACCCTCCGGCAGCTAGACTAATCCCTCTCCTCTCCGACATTGTCCGCGAAATCTGCCCGCGAACCACTCCGGAGCTCCACCGTTCCCGTGCTGCTTCCCATGGCTGTGCCTCACTTCACGCCTGCGTGAGCCCCCTGTCTTCTCTCTCTTTATATATTCACATTTAAGGTATTAATATTATGTGTATATAATAATGTGAGTGTGTAAATGTTTGAGTGTATATGCATGCGTGCATGTGTAGCGTAGGAGTGTGCGTGATTGATTTGCATTTGTGTGTGCGTGAGAGTGAGAGTGGTTAAGTGTTATGAAATATTTACATGATTGGGATTATATATATAGATGTGGGTGCTATTCTTTCCCATTACTTTTCCCCTCTTTCCGGCGAGTTTCGTGGCCATCCGCGGCATCTGATCTCCTTCGCGGCATCTCGAACTTCTCCACGAACACTCTGGCTATCCGTCGATATCCTCCGTGGCCTCCGCCCCTTCCGCCAGAGCCTCCGTCGGCGCGCCGCAAATCTCCCCATTATTATGTGAGTAGTTCTTTTTCCTATGTTTAGTTCTGAGCTTTCCCGCAGGGACTAGTAATATGTTCTTGTTCACTGTACATATTCAGATTATTCCCATCAGGCTGTTTTCTTCTCTTTATTTTTTTATTTAATGTTTAGTTTTTTTTACATGCACATACTGGAGTTTTAAATATCTTTTGCATGCATGTCCTTCATGCATTTACTGACGTTTTCTTTCGTATTAACATGTCATGGTTGAATTGTACTGGAAATAGAGTCAAATCCCTATCAAACGTTGTTAATATATTTAAGATTTACTATTGCTTGTTTGAAGTCAATTTTGTGGATAACAATGATGAGATAATTTCAGCAATCTCTGAAAGACTGAAACATGTACAATGATGGCTTATTCTGGGAAAGCAGGCTTATCAGCCATAGCAGCTTAATGATGAAATTGGATCATATGATTCTTCATAAATTGGCAATTTGCCTTCTATGGGCCTGAATATATCATCAAATGGGCTAAATTGTAATTTAAAAAATGGTATTTAATATTGAAGTGGTTTTTGGAATATTTCTAAATTGAAAAAAGTAATATTCATTCTATAGATGTTGTGGTTGGGCAGTGTCCATTAATTTGGTTTGCTCTTCTGTACCTCAGCATGGGTTGACTGCATAACTGATGGAAGAAAATTGTGAGCCAAATTCTCTGCATGAGATAGTTTTATTCCTTGTCAATAACCCTATCTTGCTCAAGTCCTACTTGTAAATTTTCCTCTCTTTTCCTCTTCCGTGTATTCAAAGCCCTCGTCTTCTCTTCCTCTGGACAGACCTAACATGGGCTCCCTTAGTGATACCCAGCAAAGAGATGATGTCCGGTGGCAATTTGGCCTCAAGAGTTGCATGGTTGCAGAAAGCAGCGATTTGAGGCAATATGAATACTTATCTCTTAAGTGAATATTTTGATATGAATTGATTGGATATCAAGTTTGCTATAGGTTTTAGCTGTTGTAATTTTTTTTTTTTTTGTGATTCTTTTGAAATCCTCTCATAGATATTAGTATTATTTCTGGTGAGCATAAATGTTAACTTGGCTGAAGATGAACCTAGATAAATTCTGAACCCGCGAGCATGTATAAACTTCAACAAATAGAATTTGATTGACGGTGTGCCTTGCAATTTCAGGAAACGTTATGTATTCTTTGAACTTTCATTTTTGCAGCTTTGCAGGCAAAGGAAGTTTGCATGGTGGTTAAACTTGATGTTCTAAATATAATCATGAATGCAGACTGTAGCTAGTCATACAGTAGTGATAGAGCTATAGTAGGAGTGATTTTATTGATATCGGTAATCACAATATATATATATATATATATATATATATATATATATATATATATATATATTATATATATATATATATATATATATATATATATATATGAGAAAAATGTATATCAGCCTGCAGCTGAGAGAACTCTGTCAGCTTGCGGTGACGTGGCTCAAGATTTGTCACGCCACTAACTTGCGGCCCACTTATAGGAAGAAGTTAAATTACTAGATACCCCTTATGAAAAGCTACTCTGTCGGTAAAAGACAGTGGATATGTATAGTTTATTATATTTTTATATTTTATGACGTTATTCAATTTTTGTGACAATTATCTTTTATAACTGCGGCCAAACTGCCAACATTTTTTTATTAAATCACGAAACTAATTTGAATGCTTCTTTAATTTTTTTTATCTGATTTGATATTTAATGATTTTTAATATAGTCGCAGTTTACTTTTTTCGCATGTAATGTATAATGCGATCAAGGACCCGACTATGGTCGCAGTACTTAACGAGAGCGATAGTATAATCGCAGTTTACGTATTATTTTATATTTTTTGTTCTTCATTTCTGACTGTTGTCTGATCCTCCTATAAATTATTAAATTGGTTTTTACATATAGTATGCGATCATGGACTGCGACTATGGTCGCACTACCACGTCTATGGTCGCAGTACTTAACGAGAGCGATAGTATAATCGCAGTTTACGTATTATTTTATATTTTTTTTCTTCATTTCTGACTGTTGTCTGATCCTCCTATGAACTATTAAATTGGTTTTTACATATAGTATGCGATCATGGACTACGATTATGGTCGCACTACCGCGTCTATGGTCGCAGTACTTAACGAGAGCGATAGTATAATCGCAGTTTACGTATTATTTTATATTTTTTGTTCTTCATTTCTGACTGTTGTCTGATCCTCCTATGAACTATTAAATTGGTTTTTACATATAGTATGCGATCATGGACTGCGACTATGGTCGCAGTACCCTCGATTGCATTTTTCTTGATGAATTTTTTTTGCTAAGTTAAATGTAATAACGGTGAATAAGTACTGATTCTATAGTCGCAGTTTACGTATGTTTTTATATGTTTTGCTTATAAAGTATGAATTATTTTTACTTATTGCATGCGTAGTAGCACTGCGACTATGGTCGCATTGTTTAAGAACAGCAGTCGCAGTTTGATATGTAATTAAAAGAGCTTATAAGTTAATATAGTGAGAAAGAGACCTTACAAAAAAAGAGAATTAAAGCTTTTAAAAGAAGACAAAATAAGGTTGAATATCAGAAGATCAGGAAATCCTAATCCTCGTCATTATCACCATCATAAGCAGATTCGTCGTCTTCATTCTTCTGCTCTTCCTGTTCATCACTTATTTCCTCATCATCTTCCTGTTTTTGAGGTTTTTTTGTTTCACCGATAAACTCCCAGAATGGATCGTCTCTATCAAGCTCTTCGTCTGACCCGTTGCGAGAAAGCGAGCCTACAGCATCAGAGGACATGCTTTCATCAAGCATGTCTCCGTCAAGTGGCAGAGAAATAATGTCTTCCTCACTAACCCACATGAAATCTTAATTATCCTCATGAATAGGAGGATCAGTTAATACATTATTTGATGTAGTGAGATAGTCAAAAGGAGTGAAGTCCAGACTGGTATCAGATTCACTAGAATATCCTGAAGAAAAAGGACCGGTGGGGGAACGATTGAAGTTGAAATCTAAGTGTTCAGAGGAAGAAGATGGGAAGACATGATTCAAGAATGAATTATTTTTTGGAAGTTTTTGAAATCAAATTGAAAAGAAAGAGCAAAAATATAGTTTTTAGGTATGAGATAATATATTAGTTACAAGCATTATATAAAGGTCAATATTGTGGAAGAACATGAATAGTAATAATAATTGTTACAGGTGAGGGTTGAGTATGGTAGGAAGTGGTAAAAAAAAATTAAATATTTAATTGAAGATTTATTGCGGGAGAATCCGAAGAGTTTCTTTTTGCCAGAGGTTTAATACGTGAAGTACAAATTAACTTTTTATAGAATTATTTGCCTATATCTTTATATTACGTATGGTGCACATCTTTCCTTTATCGAATTAACATTATTGCATCTCTTTTTCTAGACTGTTGTTGTATCAGGGTAGAAAGAATATTAATTACTTTCATTTAATTCAGTGTAATTAATATAGTATTTTTTATAAGATGTGATGTACGCGAACTGATCTCAGGGTCGCATGGCTAATCTACTTTTTAAAAATATAAAAAATCTTTTACATAAGGCATGCGAAAGAAGATTGCGACTTTGTTCGCAGTACTAAAGGAGGTCGCATTGTTGTACGATAGAATGCGACTAGGGTCGCAGACGTTATATAAAAAAGTTTTGTTATACTATGACTGCGACTAGTGACTGCGACTGTGTCGCAGTTGTCATATAAAATTGAAAGTTATATTGTATTAAGTCTGCGACCATGGCATGTTTTTTAAATTTTCAATGCTTCTGCTTATTTTACATTATGTTGATCCAAAATTTTTTTTAATTATATTTTTTGATGTAGTAAAATTACGAATTTTATAACTGTAGATATATTCAACTAAAATTTTGTTTGTTGATGACTTTATTCCAGTTTAGAATTAAAAAGGGGGTATTTTTGTCAATTTGTTTCACGATTGTTTAGGCGGGATCTTTTTTGATTTTTTTGGCGCCTACACTCTGCGGCCGATATGTAGCATATATTCAGTCACGTCCCGCCGGCTGAGAAACTCTCTCAGCCTGCCGGCTGAGGTACAGTAACCCATATATATATATATATATATATATATATATATATATATATATATATAATATATATATATATATATATATATCTTGGAGTTTGATAACAATTATTATTTGATCTCAGTTATTGGTGGTTATAGGATTAGAACAGATTGGTATCGATGAGAGAACTAATTACCGATTCATTGAGGTGGTGATTACTGTATCGGATATTCAATGTTGATATTCAAAGTGATTGATTTGAGACTTTGAGTTGATGGACTAGTTACTGATATCACTTTAGTACGGATAGACGAAATATTGATTAATTCTAGATGGGACTATCCATTGAGCAGTATCTAGTCTTGTTATTGTATGAATGCATGTTAATGAAAGTTATTGGGAAAGTATCATTAGACCGTAACGCTCGGTACAGATCTATTCATCGTATACACGGTTACTGTTCATTGTTCTTATTACCGTTCACCGTGTATACGATTACTGTTGCTGTACTGTACTGTTACTGTCACCATATCGTTCTAGTATTCTAGATAATATGGACATTGACTGATTTAACTGAATTGAATTAATTAATAATGTAAATGAACAACTTACACTGGGATTGGGGAAATTGATGGAGGAGACAGCGTCTGTATTTTGGGTGGACCTAGGATACAGATTGCGCAGCCGACTTACGGTTCCACTGCGGGGTTCCGGGGGATGACTGACATCCATCTGTTTATTGTTCCACAGTGTTACTATGAGTTTACTGTTCCACAGTGATACTGTGAGTACTGTTACTGTTACTGACTACCTGGTGGTAGGGCCTGGTTCAGCGCCAGGCATCTGGGCCGTGGTCCCGGGTATGTATGGGACCCACCTAAAACATGGACAATGTCTCTTCCACTAATTTCAATAACTTAGGACCCTGATTGACACATGTGATAGGCGTAGTACGGGATGCGCCTATTACAGGTGGCAATTGGTGTTCCCTGACATAGTAAATAATAATGAACTGTCTATAATGTATTTGACTGACCATAATCATCTGACTGTTCAGGTATATAGCTATGATTGACATTTAACTTACACAGGACCGGATTGTATACCAGACTAGTGACATGCTAGGTTACACTTCTAGACATTAGTTGTTCCCCGTTATCATGACATCAGTTGTTTGTTTACAATTATTTTACTTGTCTTTTATCTGTACGCTTATTCATGTTATTGTTATTCAGTTGATTGTTTATCATGTTATTTAGTTATCCTATGTTTGCATTTATCTTGTTATTATTCTATGCACATTATTTATATGCACGAGCAGTCCTCTTTACACACACACTCACTAGGTCGCTTTCTGACGACTCTGGATTTACACGTCCAGATATTGGACGCTTTCTTTCTATTGTCAGGTGTTCGATGAGACCATACATATTGCGAGGAGCTTGGGTCTCTCTCTGATTCTGATATTCTCATCTCTCTTATCTTCCTGTTATTTTCTGATTCTACCTTTATAGCATTCAGTTGTCATTTTTTTCTTTATTCATCTGTTATCATTGTGTTAGATATTTATATGTCATATTGTAGTGATTATTGGTTGATTATGGTTTAGATTTATAGCTTATTCAGGGTACTTTAGGCTTAGAGTGTATACGTAGGGTATTTCCCTTGCGTATATATGTCGCCGACTCTCGTCGCGACTCCGTTTCCATGTATTTTGGGAAGCGGGGCGTGACAAGATCGCACAGAGACCGGAAGTCAAAGGGAGCAAGAACGGCGCAAGTAGCAGGCCAAGACGGAACCTCCATCGACTGCCCGATCGATTGTAGAAGGGACCGGTCGACCGGGCTGTCGACCGGTGTGCACGACATGCACAGACGTACCCCGGTCGACCGTCCGGTCGACCGTGACAAAGAAGCGATCGACCGCCCAGTCAACCGACTGAAAGGTGCTGCTTTCTGTTGGGGCCGGTCGACAGAGCACAAGGGTCGGTCGACCGACCGGACGAGTTCTGCTGTCATTTCTGGATTCGAACTACTTTCCTGTTTAGGGTTGAATCCAATCAGGGTTTCTTAAATTCCTTAGACTCTGTGGATATAAATAAGGGCTAGAGCCCTCATGTATTGTATCCCTGAAAATCCCTGGAAATCCCTCGAAGTATCCCTCTTGTATTGTTTTGTATTGATTGTTGAATCAATAAGATCTCTCTCTCCCTTAACCCCGAGGACGCAGGCAAATTGCCGAACCTCGTTAAATACTGTGTTGATTGCTTTTCTCCATTGTTTCTATGTTCTTGTCGTGTTGGGTACATCTCCGGCTGCATCTGTCTCTGTTTAGTGTGGATTCCTCAGAGAGGTTGTTGCACCAGGCGCGCGCAACAAGTGGAATTAGAGCATCCCAGGTTCGTCATGGAATAGTGTGTTGATTCCAAGGGCATCAGTTGCTGTCTGCCAAAGATCGTGTGTCGATCTCGGAGCAGCGTTGGAACTGTTTGTGGGATCGTGTGTCGATCTCAAAACAGTGTGTGGATTGCTCGAGGAATCAATTCAGAGGAGTAGATTGCTTCGGAAACTCTTCAAGGGTTTCGCGTGGAGGTAAAGATCCTGTCTTTATCTAGTTTGTTTTATCTAACTCCATTTGCTTTTTGTATTGTTTGAGCAATCAGTTGAGAAGATGGTTGGAGAAAGTACATCGTCGGGAAAATCTGTAAATCCACATCCGTTGAGGATTGATTTGGTGAAGTTCGACGACAAGAGCAACTTCGGTATGTGAAGATGTGAGATGATGAATGTAGCATCCCGATTTCTTTAATCCTAATTTAAACTTTAATCCTTGATTATAAGATAATACTGGATAGTCAGAGTTCATAAATTCAATGGTCATGAAATTATTAGTTAATATATGATCATACTACGAGACTTCCAGATAACACTGTAATGAGAATCGATAATTTTGGTGATAATAAATTGTTGAAACTTATATGAAACGAGAAATAAATATTTTTGTGGTCTAATTATTATGAGTTGGCTAGTACAAGTTATGAAGCAGTTGGATATTTTTAATTAATATTATAATAAGAATTCAATAATCCATGGAGTTATAATTTTGATTTATAGGGAATTGGAAATAAATAAATTTCAAATGAAATAATTATATATATCTACGATAGATTTAAGGGTGTTATGTATAATAAATTTTGTTAACACTAATTATACCCTAATGCTAGATTTCTTTGATCATGGGGTGGTTGGTGGGAGTATGGGTACTTGCATTTGACATGGTGGATGGGAGAGTAGCATGGGGATAGAGGAAATTTGAGGTGTCACTTTGATATTAATTGAAAGAAAATGAAAATAATAATAAAAAAGGATGGAAAAAAATCTCAATTTCCCTACCCACTCCCTGGTTCTCTCTCCCTGCACCTTCTCCCTTTCGTTCCCTCCTTGTTTCTCTCTCGTGGTGGACAGCCGGCGAGTCCAAGGAGGAGGCGCACGACGACAGAAGAGCTTGGGGTGTTGGAGGAGAACCTCGGGATGTGGTGGAGTTTGGGGTGTGCTGGAGGAGCCCAAGGTGTTAGAGGGGGAGTTGGGTGGCGCACGACGGCACTCTAGCTCATGGCGGCAGAGCGGAGGGACGACAGGTTGGAGCGGCGGACCAAAGGCGGCGGGTCGGAGGATGATAGCTTCCTCGTTCGTCTATTGGTTCCTCTCTCTCTCTCTCTCTCTCTCTCTCTCTCTCGCTGATGGCGCCAGAGGTCGGCGGTGGGCAACCGCTGACCACGGCGGCGGCGAGGTCGAGGCACCTGGAGGCGGTGGAGGTCGAGGCGGGGGAGGTCGAGTGGCCATGGACGGTGATAAACAACAGCTTGGGAAGAAGAAGGGAAAGAAAGAATAGGGTGCGGGTTTTAGGTTTGAACCCGACCCAATAAGGATCCGAGCCCGAACCAATCACTTAATAAAGGTAAAATTCACTTTAATTCTTTAACTGTTTATTAAGTTTACATTTAGACCCTGAAAAATTACCAGTAGGTCCCTGAATAGTTTTAAATATTATGGAACTAGTCCTAATTATCGGTTTTGAATTCGGGCGATAACTTGACCATCTGGAGTCTGATTTGGATGCTTCTTGAGCCGTTGCTACCGTGAAGAAGAGAGCTACACAACTGTGATGCAAATAAATAAAATTAAGAAGGTGAGTGGAATTTCTAGTGATTAAAATTATTTTTGCAAATAAGATTTTATGATGAAAGAATAAGCTTAACCGATACTGAATTGGGAATGTGATATACAAAGGCATTGACATGAATTAAATGTTAGATTTATATGATTAAGAATGTGGTTTTTACATTTGTTACTATGAAAATATTGCATGATCGCTGTCATAAATGTGATATAGATATTTGCTTCACTATGTTTAATACTTGGGTGTGAATATGACGTGTATGTGTGGTTGTTGAATGTGTTTTGACTATAAGTTCTTGATAGAACTATTGCCATGTGGGTACAATATCGTCACATGTATCTGGGGGACCTGTATGATACCAAAGGAGGGAGGGAAGATGGAAAAATGTTTATATGTGTGTGTGTGTGTATACTATAGAGGAAGGACGCGTATTGCAAGGGAGGATGGGGGAAGATGGGGTATATTTATTATTATCGCTATATACTGTGGAGGAAGAGACCCATACTGCACGGGAGGATAGGGGAAGACGGGGGTATTATTATCATCGCTATATACTATTTGAGGAAGGGACCCGTATTGCACGGGCGGAGTGCGAAGACGGTGTTGTGATATATGTATAATGCATCTTTATAAACGATTATGAATAAAAATGCATGTGTGATACAGATGTATTCGTGTTGTGGATGTGTGGGTGTAGGTATAGTATGGGTATTTGAATGTATTATCGTGTATGATAATGTGGACTTCAGAATACAATTTCAGTTGATTGAAATAGGAATACCGACACCAATTGTTTATATACATATCAATATCAATTAAATAATAGCCGGTAATAAATAGAAATCTAACTGAGAAATTCATTTATCACGTATCTCATGTATCACACATACTGTATTTTTATGTATCATGTGCACTACACCATGTTATACCATGCTCCATTTAAGAATGAAATTAACTCCACTCACTGAGCTGTTGTGCTCACCCCCTCTCAGTCTGAATATTTTCAGGTCAAGGCAAAGACCCAATCGAAGGATTTCAGGAGTATAGCACCGAATTATTGTCAAATACTATCGAAGGACAAATTAAAGTTAATATTAATATTGAATTCATTCTTGTTTATATGAACATGTTGTTTATGTATAGATCAGTGGGGATATAGCATAGATGGATATGTATTGTATATGTTAAGGGTTAGGCGTGATCCATGTACTCTGAATTAATATTCTTGTAGCAGTGTTATTAATCTTTTCATTAAGTTAGATTATTTTCTGGAATTGATGAGCTAGAATAAGTAATTATTGAGCGTTCATAGAAGTAGGCAATGTCAAGCCGAAATTGTGATATGCACTGCGTGAGATGTTGTGTTTTAAATACATGGTCAATGTAAAGACCAGGTTTATGAATTTTTTTTATATATGATGTACTATGCCAGACTATATATTACAGAGGAGGCGCTGCCAAAATTTTGAATATTTTTCAAGGATTATTTGAACTATCCAAGTTACTTAGATAGATTATATGATTGATTAGCGTAATTGGATTAGATTAAAGTTAATTCAGTGATTGAAAATCTGGGACCATTACAATGAATGCATTGACGACATCAAATCTCGAAGACACTCTACAGTTGGAGAAGAAGCACGATTCAACTACTGAAGAAGATTGGGACAAAATGAACCGAATGGCGTATGGCTTGATCAGGTCTTGTTTGACACAAGACATTAAGTATAATGTGTTGCACGAAACATCTGCAAGGCAGCTGTGGGAGATCCTGGAGAAAATGTATCTGACGAAAAGCGTCGAATCGCGGTTGCAGTTGAAGAGTAGCTTTGTGATTTTCAGATGAATAGAGGATGCTCCATTGACGAACACATGAATAGATACACAAGGTTTCTTACAGACCTAGTTAATATAGATGTGGAGATCGATGAAGAGGACAAGGCAGTAGTAATTCTATTAAATTCTCTTCTTAGAGAAGAGTATGAAACCTTTACTCTTACATTAATCAATGGAAGAAATCCCTTAGCTATAGTGAGATGTCTGCTGCTCTTGTGAATTATGAAGTAAGGAGGCATGACAGATTGTCTTCTTCAGGGAGCACAACAGCAGAGGCATTGGCAGTAAGAGGCAGGAGTTCCAATCGGAAGGGAAGAGGTGATCAGGGAGATCGAAGTGATCTGAAGAGGAACCAGTGCGCCTTATGCTAGGAGCTAGGGCACTGAAAGGTTAATTGTCCGAAGGCCAAAGGTAAGAAGAAAGAGCCGATGACCAAGGCAAATCTCGCACAGGTGGTCAATACTCAAGCCAGTACTTCACAGGCGGATGGATCGGATTCAGGCTCATCAGTATTTTCTTTCTCTCTTCTCTGTTACTACTCTTACTGTTAGTTACTTAGATAATGCTGAATGGATCTTAGATACAGGAGCTACCTATCATGTGTGCCTGAATAAGGACTGGTTTTCTAGCTTTGAGAAGCTAGATAGATGCTTCACGGTCATGGGTGATGATCATCCGTTTAATGTGGAAGGGATGGGTACAGTCTGTATCAAGATGAATGATGGGATAGTATGAGAATTGAAGGAGGTGAGGTATGTACCTCAACTCAAAAGGAATCTTATCTCTGTTGGTGCTTTGGAAGCATTAGGTCTTGTAGTATCTATACGAGATGGTGTTCTCAAGATGACCAAAGACTCAATGGGGGTTATGAAGGGCGTCCGTCGGAGAAATCTCTACTACTTGAAGGGTAGTACAGTTACAGGTCAGGTGGAGACTTCTAATTCTTCAGATGATGGTTGCACAAAGGTCTGGCAGATGAAGGTCACACACGGAGGTGAAAAGTCTTTGCAAGCTCCTGCAAAGAAGGGATCATTGGAAGGTGCTGCTACCTGCAATTTGGAATTGGGTGAACACGGCGTTCTGGACAAGAAGAAGGTGAAATTTAGCACCAGTACTCACTACTCTGAAGGTCTTCTTGATTGTGTTCACGTAACTGTGTGCGGACCTGCTAAGGACCTGCTAAGATTGCATCGCTTGGAGGTCAAAGGTACTTTATCTCTTTTATTGATAATTTATCTAGGCATTGTTGGATATATCCCATGAGACAAAGGTGTGAAGCCCTAGATATGTTGGTAAAGTGGAAGAAATAATGGAGAAGCAGACTGGCAAGAAGATTAAGGAGTTACAAATTGGTAATATTGAAAGATACAAAATTAATTCCTATATTTGGCCAGAACACTGGTATTGGTACTCACTTCACAGAAAAAACATGGGTTGGTTAAAGAGGTTAACCGTTCCTTGCTGGAGAAGGCTCAGTGCTTGTTGTCTAATGCACGATTAGACAAATCATTTTGGGCTGAGGCGATTGTGTATGCTAGCCATCTCATAAATGAATTGTCATCGACTGCGATAGGAGGTAAAACTCCTTTGGAAGTTTGGTTTGGGAAAGCTGCTCAAGGTCATGGTTTTGTTGCGGAAATTTGAAAGGCGGCCTACTTTAGTACCAAAGATGGCATGGTGAATCCCGCGAGAAAAAGTTTATTTTTTAGGTGTCAAAAGAAATATAAAAGGCTACAGGTTATGGGACCCGGAAAACAAGAAGATCGTGTTGAGTCAGCATGTCACATTTGATGAGACTTCATGGTTAAAGTCTACCGTCTCTCAGCAGGTAGAGAGGATGAAGACCAAGAAAGTATTGCAGCGAGTGGAGGATGATGCTACTCCACCATCTCAAGTTGGTTCGGTATCATTGAAGACTTCACCGGATGTGACACTGGGTGAAGATCATGTAGCCAGTTGTGATGCTGAACAGGTTGAAGACATTGATGAGAATGTCGAATTATTTGCAGTCATAGGAACCAAGATAAAACTACGAAAGTGGCTGAAGAAGCATGAATCTCAAGCTTGTGACCTCGACAAGCTCAAGTTGAAGGTTGTTGTTCTCCATGACAGTAGTAAGGAGATTCATATGACTCAGCCAGGTCGATTCGCTGCTGAAGATTCAGTCACAGGTGCTTGAGCTTGATGAAGCTTATTTCAATGAACTACAGTTGGCTTGATCCCTTAGGCAAGGTACGTAGGCAGCCGTAGAGGCGCAGCCGTAGAGGCGATGCAACCCGTATGAAGGTATATGGTGTATTTGGGTTCTCAAGAAGCTGATTGGGACTTCACGTAGAGGTGAAGAGTTGGACTTCACGTAGAGGTGAAGAATTAGAATTCACGTAGAGGTGAAGCATTGTGATCTCGATGAACAATTGATCTTCTGGTGAGAAGATGGTTTAAAGCTTGCATAAGGGGGTGTGCATCCAGTTTGTTGAAGCCGATGATGGTGTTTGGTGTGCTCTACTCAGATTTGGTGGGACCGTCTTGAAGACATATGGACTGGAGAGAGCCAGTCAGTTGGAGAGTCAGTGTGGCTCATGATGGGTTCTTCTTGAGGTCATGAAGTTGCTCAGTGGAGACACGTTCGTTGTCGGCTCGCATGGTATTTCTCTTCAGGTGGAGTGATGGGAACGCATATATGGTGCATTCTGTTTGGATAGCTGAGCTGAAGTTGGAAGCTTACAATTGATATTGGAGTTTGGTGAGAGTTGCAGGTGGCAACGACAAACTCAATTTAGATCTGGTCAGATCAGTGGAATCAATTGTACGTGTACTGACAATTCGTTTGAAGGAACATGTTTTGTCTATTGGCCAAGTCGAGATCGTGTGTCAATTTTGCCGAGATCGTGTGTCATTTCGTTCGGAGCGCTCAAGCCGAGATCGTGTATCGATTTCGCCGAGATCGTGTGTCATTTCGTTCAGAGCGCTCAAGCTGAGATCGTGTGTCGATTTCGCCGAGATCGTGTATCGATTTTGCCAGGTGTTCGTTGGAGGTCGGCTCAGATTTAAAAAATCTTTACCGAGGTGGAGAATTGTAAGGAGAGAGGAGATAAAGGAGACAGAGGAAGATCGCACAGAGATCGAAAATCAAAGGGAGCAAGAACGGCGCAAGTAGCAGGCCAAGATAGAACCTCGATCGACCGCCCGGTCGACCGGTCGGGCTATCGACCGGTGTGCACGACATGCACAAATATATCCCGGTCGACCGCCCGGTCGACCATGGCAAAGGAACTATCGACCACCCAGTCGACTGACTGAAAGGCGCTACTTTCTATTGGGGTCGGTCGACCGGGCCCGTCGACTGAGCACAAGGGTCGGTCGACCGGCTGGTCGACCGGCAGACGAGTTCTGTTGTTCTTTCTAGATTCAGACTCCTTTCCTGTTTGGGGTCGAATCTAATTAGGGTTTCCTAAATCCCTGAGACTCTATGTCTATAAATAAGGGCTAGAACCCTCATATATTGTATCCTGAAAATCACTGGAAATCCCTCGAAGTATCCCTCTTGTATTGTTTTGTATTGATTGTTGAATTAATAAAATCTCTCTCTCCCTTGCCCCGAGGGCGTAGGAAAATTGTCAAACCTCGTTAAATACTGTGTTGATTGCTTTTTCCATTATTTCTCTGTTCTTGTCGTGTTGGGTACATCTCCGGCTGCATCTGTCTCTATTTGGTGTGGATTCATTATAGAGGTTGTTGTACCGGGCGCGCGCAACAGATACAATTATTTAAGATCAAACATTAATGATCAACATCAACCTATACACATTGGACTATGTATCATTGACGATTGAAGCTCAAGAAGTCAGATTAAATCAACCTCTACACGGAGATTTTGGTGTTTCAAGAAATAAAGTTTGTGTTCTGTAAGTTTAGAAAATGTGTTAAAGTTTTAGATTGCAGAGTTGTTAGCTGAAATTTGATAACACACACTTTGTTTTGATAGTTTAAAGAGTTTTTCAAAAGTGATATACATATAGCATTGAGTTTTTCAAAGCCAAGTTTCAAAATATTTGATTTTGAGTGGAAATCAATTTTAATATAGATTAAATCTCAGAAAAGTTTTACCATTTGAACTATGTAGTGGAGTCTATCCATGCATATTATAACTTAAAAATATTTAAAGAAACTTTTTTTTATTTATGAAGTTAAAATTGATTTTAGACAAGTTTTAGAAAAATCAGATAATATTGAACTATTTTCGACAACTCATTGAAAATCAAATAGTATATATACTTTTTAAGCTGAAGAACTTTTAGCAGCTTCTCTGCACGCTTTCGACAGCCTCTTCCAGAGAAGTCAGAAAAGTTCAAAACAGATTCATTTTTACTGCTTAGTGATTTTTTGCTAACTGTTCGGAAGAGGTTTCGATATCTCGTAATCTAATTTTCGATAATACTTTTCAGAGAGTAAAGTTGTTTCACAACTGACTGATGTTCGACAGTGTTGACATTTTAAAAAGACAAGATTCTTACTGGCCTGAACAATGTCTAGACTTGTTGACATTTACAAAAGACAAGTGACAGACAAGCTGACGACCAGTTCTGTACCCATCTCTGAGGGACAAAATAGCAACTTGGACTTTACTGATCCAGTGAAGTAGACAGTAAGCCCAGATTGTCTCTAAACAGACCTAAGCAGGTCTAAGATGCTAAGTTAGCTCAATACTTAGCATCACATGAGCCCAAGGGATAGCCTCGCCTGAGAGGCTAAGATTGCCCAACTTCGCCTTGAAGCCGTCCAAAGTTCCATCAGGGAGCTAACTTATAACTTCGCCTGAAGCGCTCAGTTAACTCCGCAGAGAGTTAGCTTCGCTCGAAGTCATACGCAACCGCGCAGAAGGATGGTAGCTTCGCCACACATGTTTATCCAGCTCCACTGAAGAGCTTTCTTCTGACTTCGTCAGATGCTCTTTTCAGCTCCGCTGCGAGCTCGACGCGACAGCTCCGCTGCGGGTCTGTCATGGTCAACCTTTAACCAATTAAATCTCCAGATGAGATCAAATCAATTCAAGATCAAGATCAAATCTAATCAAGATCAAATCTGAGATCAAATTCGGTAGTTGTTTACCGTAATCACTTGACTCTCCTAAAACAAGTAAGAAGATCAGGGGAGATCTTTTATTATTTGGAAAGAATCAGAACAGATCAGGAGATCGACGCTACCTGCTATCTCTAACTTCGCAGAAGCTGATTCTAGCCTCGCAGCAAGGCTACTTTCCAGATTTAACAGATTGACTCAATCTGTTTCCAGATTTTCAAGGGACAATTATATCCCTGCTCTCCCTAAAATAGCCCACCAGGGGTACATGGAGAGACACACACGACGCACACAGGAAAATAGACGGCTAAACAGAGACCTATTCTCTTACTTCTAAGAATTCAGAGAATTCAGAGAATTACTTCTCTAATCAGGGTGCTGATACCCTAATACCTTCCTTCCTCTCAAGGAATTTTCGGAACCAGGCGAGAAGGAACTCCTAAGTGAAGGCAGTTTGAGAAGTAACAAGAGGGTTCTACCAACCTTCTGTTCTCCGATTCCCCGAATCAGGCGAGAAGGGAATCCCATCGATCGCATCGTCAAAGGGACAAAGTGGTCGCGCGCTGACCAGACTCCTATCGGCACACTTCTCCAGAATCTCAGAGGAGATCTACTTGTAATCTTTTAGAATACTTGTAATTTAGCTCCTCGATCCCTTTTTGTAAGTTTTCCCCTTTGCAAAATCAATGGAAAACAAGATGGCGACTCTGCTGGGATTGATTTCTCCACTGTTGAGAATCAAGTGTCGCAATGCGACGAACAGACCTTCAGGTCTATCTCTGAATTCAAAGAAGTCGGTGTGGCCAGAGCCCCTCTGGCTAAGTCTTCAAAGCAAGTCTTGTTGGCCCAAAGGCCTATCACTCTAGTTTTGATGATGATCAACTCATGTAGTTATGTTACTAATGATCTTGTGTTTAATTAGTGACAGATTCCTTATCAAGATCTTAGTAGGTGTGGAGCTTCAACAAAGGATTTAAAGACAAGTTGGAAGCTAGCACCGGTTGATTCACGAGCCTATGCATCAAGAACACATCTAGAGATGAGCTCGGTGGATTGCTCTTGGACCAAGTCAAGATGATGAGAAGACTTCAAGTGAAGACTTCAAGAAGATGAAGACTTGTGTCTAGGTATAAGATTTGTATTTTTATTTTAGTTAAAAATGTAAAGGATAGAATAGTTGGTGGATTGCTCAAGTCTATCACACACACACTCTTGATAGAACTCTTAATAGGATTGCTTTCATAAAAGATTTCTATGTCTTAGAAAAGAATTTTTATTTTGGAAAAAAATTTTTTCTTTGTGACAAAAATATCTACTTTGGTTTTTGGTATTTCTATTATACACATCTTTAACCAAAACCATTTTAGAATTCCCGACCGTTCTGCTGATCTGCTCGACACTCTTTTACTTTTCTAGTCATAACTTTTGACTCCTATATTCAATTAACATGATTAAAATTGAATTTTAAAGATGACTTTCAGAGCTACATTTAATATTCAATAATCATCTTCTGATTTAAATGTTAAGAATGTCAAATATTGGGTTGAAGTCTGAAAAACAGTTTACAGTTTCTGATTTGATACCTTTGAGTATTTTATTGATAACTTTCAATTCCGAATTGATATTGATTTGATTTAAGTTGCATTAGAAAGAAGACTTCAATATCTACAAATTCATCCTATATACTTATTCCCAAATTCGAACGTTTTAGATCTCAAAACTGTGCTCCAAGTTAACCCATTGCACAGAGGTCGGTCGACCGGGCCGGTCGACCGACGTGCACAAAACTGTGCACGTCTGGCAGTTTTGTGCGGTCGACCGGGCCGGTCGACCGGAACTGAGAGCAGTGCTCTCTGTTCTTCTCGGTCGACCGGGCCGGTCGACCGGAGGCTGTAACGGTCAGATTTTTGACCGTTACCGGTCGACCGGGCGGTCGACCGGCAGCTCTGACAGACCCCAACGGTCAGATTTTTCTGACCTCTATAAAAGGGGGTTTTGTCATTGTTTTGAGCCAAGATTTTAGGAGAGCTTTTGTCCAGTTTTTCCCATTCTTTTTAGAAAGTTTTCTCCACATATTGAGAGCAAATACTTCCAATCAAATAGGAAGAATTTATCAAGAGTGATAAAAGTGATTTCTTGAGTTTTTCACCATAGTTCTTTTCTTTGATTTCTCACACTACACTTGAGCATCCATTGTCATATCTATCCTATAGGAGAGTTGTAGTGAGAGTTTGTAATTGGTGATCAAGTGTTTAGATCACCAAGAGATCATTTCTTGTTCTTTGAGAAGGCGGACGGTTGTGTTCGCGGTTTGATTGAGGGTCCTAGTGAGGACTTGGTGTTGTTGGGTCCTAGTGAGGACTTGTAGCTTGAGGTGCGGCCTCGACGAGCCGGTGGGCTTGTGTTGTGTAAGGGACTAGAGAGTCCGAGGGCTTGTAGGTGTTGCGGCACCGAGGAGAGATCCGTGGGATCTTGCATAGTGGAAATCCTTCGTGTGTCGAAGGCGGGGATGTAGAGCAAGTGTGCTCAAACCTCGAAACATACCCTTGTGTTTGCGATTGCTTACTCTATCTCTCTCTCTCTCTTTGTCTCTTTTATATCTTACACTACTTACATTGTCTTTACTTTTATATGCATGATATACCCTTGTGCTTGATTGTTATATAAATTGCGTGGGGTTGTTGCTAACACTTGTATTCAACCAAGAGAGCCAACGCGGCACCTTAACCCATTTCAAGGGAATCTAGAGGAGCTTGTCTAGAGCCCTTAAGGGGAATTCGGCAACACTCTTGTGTTATACATAAGTGTTTAAATAAAAGAAGTTTTATTTGGTCATCTTAGTTTTAATTCCGCATCATTTGTTCATAAGTGACCATTAGATTAGCCATCACCTATTCACCCCCCCTCTAGGTGAACTTACAATTGGTATCAGAGCTAGTGCTCTTGATATTGGGTCTAACAACCTAAGAGTTAAAGATCCTCTTTTAGGCTAATCACAAGATTTGTACACACACAATGGACTTCATGTCACCACCCACCTTTGACATTCTTAACATCCAAATTTGGAAGGTTAAGATGTCTTTGTTCCTCAAAGGACTTGGCCTTAGTGTATATCTTGCCACAACTAATAAAGAATATTGCTTAAATGGTAAGAACATTGAGGCTAATGCAAAAGCCCTTCATGCTATTAAGTCAACCCTAAATGATGATTATTTATCTAGGGTTTCTAATGTTGAATCGGCTTTTGTATCTTAGAACGTCATCACCTCCCTTGGCGAAAAGGACCTATACTATGCGGGGAGCGATTCGGACGTTGAAGCGATATCTCCAACGTATGCTATATGGTCCAAGGGGATAACCCCCTTGAGGTAAACACCGAATCCGATGATGAGGATGTAGACATGTCATATGATGAGCTTGCTACCTTTTGTCATCTTGTGCTTGAAAAATATGACATGATTAAAAAGAAAAATAAAAATTTGAAAAAGGAACTTGATTGCATGCATGTAGAACATGACTCTTTTAGAAGTAACATTGCATGTTTAGAAAAAGATAATAAAATTTTGAAAAAGAATATTGATGCCATGCTTAATGATAAAGATTCATTAGAAAATAAAATGGCATGCTTAGAAAAAGAAAATGAGTTTTTGAAAAATGAGAATGTTTCCCTTATGTCTAAATTAAATAATTTATGTAAAGGAAACATTGATTTGAAAAATAAAATTGATATGGTGGAAAAACAAAAAGAAGTTATTTTTCAAGAAAATAAATCTTTAAAAAGAAAACTATGTGAAAAAGAAAAAGATTTTGTTTCACAAAAGAGAAAGAAAAATGATCATATATCTCATCATGCTTCTCATGCTCACATTGATCAAAATGAGATTAAAAATTTGAAAAATAAAATTGATAATTTGAGCTCTAATTTGAGCTCATGTGCATTCAATCATACTAGATTGGAATCCTTGTTTCAAAAGAAACAAGTTCCTCGTACTCATGCACATTCACATCATGCACATGCTTATGATGCACATCATGCTCACACTCCCACTCATAAGTATGCTAAGGTGTACATATGTACACATTGTGGCCGCAAAGGCCTTTTAGCAAAATTTTGTTATGAAAGGTTAAATGTTCTTATTTTGATAAAAATAAAAATGCTTGGGTTCCTTACAAGACTAACCTCAAAGGACCCAAGAAAATATGGGTACCAAAACCCCCACCCCATGTTTTGATGTAGGTGAGGGATCTCTCAAGACGTGAGAGATTTGGTGCCTTGATGGTGGGTGCATTTGAACTAAAATGACACATACTTGGAGCACCGCTATCAAGGAATTTTGGTGGGTCAACCACCATGCTAGGAGCCTTGGAGTTGGTAACAATTTCTAAACTCCTATTTCATTTATGCACATGCTTTTAATTTCATGTATCATATAGCATGTTCATATTTTTTTTGGGTGCTTCATGTGGCATTTACATGCTTAAATGTAGAATGTGTCAAAACTTGCATTTATACATATATGTATAGTGAACTACAATTGACTCATACATATTTGAACTTCATGCTCATTTGTATCCACTATATGCATGTGTATAGGCTAGTTTTGATGATTCGGTCATTTATACTTGTTATGCCTATCTTTGATCTTACTTCATGTATATGTGTGTTTAATTCAAATCTAATAAATATACATGTATACCCCTTGAGTCATTTGCCTTCATGCAATATATATTGAACTCTTTTCATATTTGGGATATGTATGCATATTGTTAGAATTGGATAAATCATACATATACCATGAAGATTAGTATTTTAAATAATAATAAAAAAAAAATGATTTTTCATTTGTACAACAAAATGTGATTTATGATCTTTTTGAGCTTGAATGACTATTTTCATAAAAATGCTATTTACATGATCTTTTGAACACTCATCTTTATGATACCAAATATTTTTAGCTTTATAGACCATGAGTGATTAAATCTTTATGTATTAGCAATGCTTTATGAAAAATATATGATTTTGTTTTAAGATGAAAAATAAGATTTTCATGAGATTCATGCTTCACTTTCTATTTTCATGAAAATACCATTTACATAACCTTTGAACACTCATCTTTTATGATAAAAGATAATGTTTGAGCTTTATGGACTATGAGTGCTTAAACTTGTATGTATTTAGTATAATTCATGAATAACATATGATTTCATGTTTTTTGAAGGATCTTTAACTAGTTTTTCAAAAATTATTTATAACTAGTTATTTATTCTTCAAATTTGGTAGTGCTTAAACATAACTATCTTTTAAACCTACCAATTTTTGGTTATGAGTATATACATGATTTACAGTGTTAAGTTTACAATTGGTATATTACTCACATTTCGGTTTCTATATATGTATGCCCTAATTTTCAAATTGGTCTTATCTATTCACATACATATATATGATTTTCATGTGCCTGCTTTACAATTGATTTACATTCTTAAAGCACAAAAGTTTATGCTAAGTTAAGTTAACACCTTATATTAACTATGCATAAGCTTATGAAAAATAAAAAGATTTTATTTTAGATTTTTCATTTGGTATCTATATGCCTCAACTTCAAATTTGCTATATAATTACAATTGATATCAATATGTTTGAAACAATAAAAGATTTTGCAATGATAACTTGATATCACACATCTTCAAGTGCTATTTTCTATTGGTATCAAAATTACAAATTATGATTGGTTCAAAATTTGTTTTATTGAGAAAAGTTCAAAATTTTGTTTTTGATAAACAAAAATAATATAAAAATGTTTTGTTTTGTAATTCCTATATGCAAGGAGAGCTTAACATCTCTCTTACATATAGATTCATGTTGAGTATATTATAAATTGAGGAGCTTAACATCTCTTCTTTATATAATATACGTGTGTAGGGGGAGCTTCACATCTCCTTCTATGCATTACATAGTTGTGTTGTGTGAATTAGGGCTTCACATCCCTCCTTCATGCAATGCACATTGTAGGGAAGCTAACTTAACGACTTCCTCTTCATGAATGTATATCGCATTGGTTGATTTGTATACCCTTCTTGATTTCTTTGCTTTTGACAAAAAGGGGAGAAAATTTTATTTGATTTGATTTTACTTTGACCCCTTTGTTGATGATTGACAAAAAGGGGGAGAAGTATTTGAGTATATATGCATGTTTTCATTGCTTAAGGGTTCCTTGTTAGTTATGCATATATGTTTTGTTATTTGCAAATAGGAGAAAAAGATTTGATTTATGATTTGATTTAAGATTTGATTTATGCTATGATTACATGTTCTATCTCCTACATTTGCATACATGTCATATGCTTCATTGCCATATCTTATTACTTTTGTCTATGCATGAGTTAAGGGGGAGCTTCTTTGAAGCTTTACTTTAATCCATGCATATATAACTTCATGAGTTTTGTCATCATCAAAAAGGGGGAGATTGTTGGCCCAAAGGCCTATCACTCTAGTTTTGATGATGATCAACTCATGTAGTTATGTTACTAATGATCTTGTGTTTAATTAGTGACAGATTCCTTATCAAGATCTTAGTAGGTGTGGAGCTTCAACAAAGGATTTAAAGACAAGTTGGAAGCTAGCACCGGTTGATTCACGAGCCTATGCATCAAGAACACATCTAGAGATGAGCTCGGTGGATTGCTCTTGGACCAAGTCAAGATGATGAGAAGACTTCAAGTGAAGACTTCAAGAAGATGAAGACTTGTGTCTAGGTATAAGATTTGTATTTTTATTTTAGTTAAAAATGTAAAGGATAGAATAGTTGGTGGATTGCTCAAGTCTATATCACACACACACTCTTGATAGAACTCTTGATAGGATTGCTTTCATAAAAGATTTCTATGTCTTAGAAAAGAATTTTTATTTTGGAAAAAGATTTTTTTCTTTGTGACAAAAATATCTATTTTGGTTTTTGGTATTTCTATTATACACATCTTTAACCAAAACCATTTTAGAATTCCCGACCGTTCTGCTGATCTGCTCGACACTCTTTTACTTTATAGTCATAACTTTTGACTCCTATATTCAATTAACATGATTTAAATTGCATTTTAAAGATAACTTCAGAGCTACATTTAATATTCAATAATCATCTTCTGATTTAAATTTTAAGAATGTCAAATATTGGGTTGAAGTCTGAAAAACAGTTTACAGTTTCTGATTTGATACCTTGAGTATTTTATTGATAACTTTCAATTCCGAAATATTGATTTGATTTAAGTTGCATTAGAAAGAAGACTTCAATATCTACAAATTCATCCTATATACTTATTCCCAAATTCGAACGTTTTAGACCTCAAAACTGTGCTCCAAGTTAACCCATTGCACAGAGGTCGGTCGACCGGGCCGGTCGACCGACGTGCACAAAACTGTGCACGTCTGGCAGTTTTGTGCGGTCGACCGGGCCGGTCGACCGGAACTGAGAGCAGTGCTCTCTGTTCTTCTCGGTCGACCGGGCCGGTCGACCGGAGGCTGTAACGGTCAGATTTTTGACCGTTACCGGTCGACCGGGCGGTCGACCGGCAGCTCTGACAGACCCCAACGGTCAGATTTTTCTGACCTCTATAAAGGGGGTTTTGTCATTGTTTTGAGCCAAGATTTTAGGAGAGCTTTTGTCCAGTTTTTCCCATTCTTTTCAGAAAGTTTTCTCCACATATTTGAGAGCAAATACTTCCAATCAAATAGGAAGAATTTATCAAGAGTGATAAAGTGATTTCTTGAGTTTTTCACCATAGTTCTTTTCTTTGATTTCTCACACTACACTTGAGCATCCATTGTCATATCTATCCTATAGGAGAGTTGTAGTGAGAGTTTGTAATTGGTGATCAAGTGTTTAGATCACCAAGAGATCATTTCTTGTTCTTTGAGAAGGCGGACGGTTGTGTTCGCGGTTTGATTGAGGGTCCTAGTGAGGACTTGGTGTTGTTGGGTCCTAGTGAGGACTTGTAGCTTGAGGTGCGGCCTCGACGAGCCGGTGGGCTTGTGTTGTGTAAGGGACTAGAGAGTCCGAGGGCTTGTAGGTGTTGCGGCACCGAGGAGAGATCCGGTGGGATCTTGCATAGTGGAAATCCTTCGTGTTTTGAAGGCGGGGATGTAGAGCAAGTGTGCTCGAACCTCGAAACATACCCTTGTGTTTGCGATTGCTTACTCTATCTCTCTCTCTCTCTCTCTTTGTCTCTTTTATATCTTGCACTACTTACATTGTCTTTACTTTTATATGCATGATATACCCTTGTGCTTGATTGTTATATAAATTGCGTGGGGTTGTTGCTAACACTTGTATTCAACCAAGAGAGCCAACGCGGCACCTTAACCCATTTCAAGGGGAATCTAGAGGAGCTTGTCCAGAGCCCTTAAGGGGAATTCGGCAACACTCTTGTGTTATACATAAGTGTTTAAATAAAAGAAGTTTTATTTGGTCATCTTAGTTTTAATTCCGCATCATTTGTTCATAAGTGACCATTAGATTAGCCATCACCTATTCACCCCCCCTCTAGGTGAACTTACAAGTCTCTGTGGAGACAGATGAGGCTCTTTGCGAGCCTACCACGGTCATCTGGCGCAACAAGGAAGCAGGCCCGCAATACAAGGGTCAGAATCTTCAGCCTGTCACCTTCGAAAACCTAGTCGTTCACTTCGACCAAGGAAAATTCGAAGAACTCCTCTCTGGGGGTGGTCTAATGCTTCATGCACGGAAGCATAGAAAGGTCTCCATGGCCAAAGATTCGGAGCAGAAACCGGAAGCAGAATTCTTCCAACACTCCTCAGCCTCGTGTGTGGCTAGTCAGGTTCCCTGCGAACCTAAGTCTCCTCTTTCAAAGCAGATGTGGAGACCAAAGCAGAAGGCTCTGTATGAAGCCTCAGGCGTAGCTACGTCACAAGCTCGTCTCTCTCAAAAAGGCAAGATGCCTGCCTGTTTCGTCAAGACTGTCAGCCGCGAAGTCACGACGACCATGCCTTCGCCTAATTCAGGGGCAGTAACTCCTTGCGCCAGCCTCGTTCTCATAAGCGAAGCTACTGTACCTCAGGGCACGCATGATGTTCATAGCCGAGAAGCTCGAACCAAAGCACCACAGTGTGCTTCGTTTCCCTGTTCTTCAAGTACTAAGCTCGCTCTTTGCAGCGAAGCTAAGGGATTGTTCCTAAGTGCTGATAGCGGTGCTTATGCAGCTTCAGCGCCCAAGGGCGTTTCCAAAGCTTTTAGCCGCGAATTTAGAGCCAAAGCGCTATCTAAGGCTAATCACCTTCGCAACAACATAACGGATAAAGCACCACAGCGTGCTTCGCTCCCCAGTTCATCAAGCGCTAAGCTCGCGCTTCGTAGCGGAGCTAAGGGATTGTCCCTAAGTGTTGACAGCGGTGCTTATGCAGCTTCAGCACCCAAGGACATTCCCAAAGTTCTTAGCCGCGAAGGTAGAGCTAAAGCACTATTTAGTGCTAATTACCTCTGCTGTGATGAAAAGAGCAGGACATCGTCCTATGCGCAATCCAACAGAGCCTCTGCGCTGGATCGTTTAGACCCTACTGGGTCTGACTTGCGGGAATTCTTGACAAGTAAATGGAAGTCAAAATCTTTCCAAACTTCCCCCTCCCGTTGTCAACAATTGGGATGTCAGTTGGTGACACTCCACTCGGTCCATTGCCGGCTAGGACCAATCCCTGCCACTCCTCCAGGTCGACGATCAGTTTTTGGTCGACTCTCGGCGCAAGCTCCGATGAAGCATCGCAAAAGGAGCGTATCGCGAGATCTACCCTCTGCATCCGTTAACATGATCGAAAAAGGACGAGATCTGAGTAGGGGCAGACAAGCGTCCCACGACACTCCCTACAGTTCCCCAGATCCAGATTATAGCCCGGGCTTGGGCGAAGTCTTGGTACATGAAGAAGGTGTCTTTCGAAACACCAGATCTAGGGTTACAATACCCTATAGTTACGAACAAGCCACTTATTATCTGAGCAGGACTCTAATAGGGGCGGAATCTCACTATAATCCTATTGAGAAGGAATGCTTAGCTCTTGTCTTTGCTGTTTAAAAGACACGACATTATTTGGTCGGCCAAACCATACATGTCATCTCCAGAGTGAATCCTTTGCGTCTTCTCATGATGAAGCCAGGATCATTGAATTCAAGATTAGCTAAATGGGCGCTTCTTTTGTTTCAATACGACATGATGTTTATCCCTCAAAAGGCAGTTAAAGGCCAGGCCCTTGCAGAGTTATTGGCCGCTCATCCAGTTTCAGAACACTCAAAACTTCATGAAGATATTCCAGATGAAGTCTTTGAGTCCAATGTAACCTCAGAGGGTGAAGTTTAGCAGATGTTCTTCGATGGAGCATCACGAATAGGCCCTAAAGGCAGGATCATTGCCGGCGTGGGGGTTGTGTTTATCTCTCCACAGAATCATGTCCTTCCTAGAATATTTTCTTTGATGGAATCATGCTCCAACAATGTAGCGGAATATAATGCTCTACTCATTGGTCTTCAGCTCGCCTACGGAATGGGGGTACGCTATCTTGAAGCTTACGGCGATTCAAAACTGATTGTCAATCAGGTTAAAGGCGAATATGAGGTCCGTCACGAGGATTTGGTGCCTTATTATCACACGGTCATCGAATGGCTAATCTGTTTGATGGCTTTTACATTGGGCACGTATCTCGATCTCAGAATACTAAGGCGGATGCTCTTGCTGCATTAGCAACAACACTAGCCCTGCCAGTCGACACCGAGTATCACCTTACAGTGGCGACTCGACCCCTTGTCTGCTCTAAACATATGTTAAGAACCAGAGAGGTCTATAATATCTCGACGGATCTTGAGCCGAGAGATTGGCGGTTTCCTCTCATCGACTATGCTTTACATGGTCTGCTGCCAGATAATCATAAAGAAGCGGCATCCATTAGACGAAGGTCTCTCCGTTTCTACTACGATCTAACTCTGAAGACACTTTACCGTCGTTCATATGATGGTATCCTCCTCCGTTGCCTTTCTAATTCAGAGGCACAGGAAGTGCTTAAAGAAGCACACGACGGCATATGTGGAGCTCATCAGCCAGGTCCAAAACTTAAAGATAGATTGCATAGTCTTGGATATTATTGGCCAACCATGATAGCCGATGCCATCCAATATGCACGAAGGTGTAAAGCATGCCAAATTCATATGGACTTCATACACCAGCCTCCGGAGTTGCTCCACCCAACTGTTGCTTCATGGCCATTTGAAGCATGGGGAATCGATGTCGTAGGGCCAATCAGCCCCTCTTCGACAAGAGATCACCGGTTTATCTTAGCAATAACTGATTACTTTTCAAAGTGGGCAGAAGCCATACCACTGGTTGAAGTCAAAACTTCTAACGTGATTAATTTCATCAAACACCATGTCATCCATCGATTTGGTGTCCCTAGGCGGATCATCCATGATAACGGTCCCCAATTCATAAGCCAGGTATTCTATCGATTCTACGATAAATACCGAATTCAGATTGTGGCTTCAACTGCCTATAATCCCGCCGCTAATGGCTTGGCGGAAGCATTCAACAAAATGATCATCAAGTTACTCAAAAAGTTCGTCTCCTCGAATAAGCGAGATTGGGACGAAAAGCTTGGTGAATGTCTTTGGGCCTACCGAACCACGGTTCGGACCCCGACAGGCAATACGCCTTTTTCCCTAGTGTACGGGTGTGAAACAGTCATACCATTGAAAATCCAGATGCCGTCATTACGAGTTGCGCTGATTACTAGATCACATCAGAGGACAACAATCGGTTGTGTCTTCAAGAGCTCGAAGCCCTAGATGAGAAGCGGTTACAAGCTCAGCAGCACATTGAGTTATACCAAGCTCGGATCTCAAAAGCCTTCAATAAGAAGGTCAAACAAAGAGTCTTCCAGAAAGGAGATTTGGTTTTAGCCGTCAGACGACCAATGATCATGACGCACAAAACCAAAGGTAAATTTCAGCCTAAATGGGAGGGACCGTTTGTAATAGAAACAGTCTATTCAAACGGGGCATATCGCCTTATGACTTCAGATGGCGATTTACTCATGATGCCGATCAATGGCAAGTTCTTAAAGAAGTATTATCCTTGATTAAGGACCCTTCTCATGATCAAGTTAACATTACACCTCTACTCAAGACCTTCAAATCTAAGGTACGCAGAAAGAGCGCCTCTCTCTTCCTCCAAGCGAGATCATACAACCATAAACCAGTAGGAACCTGGTCATACACTGGTTGTCTCAAAGAAGAATCAAGGTTACACATGCGCTAACCATTTGATCCAACACCTTTAACGGTTAAGGATAGAGGAAAATGTTGGCCTTTAAGCCCAACATAAGTCCTCAACAACTCATCATGCTGAGGGGAATAGCATGGCTAGCCCGACTCAACGGTAGTTGGCAAAGGCATATCAAACCCGTTGACAGCTGAAGATTTGCTAAAAATCCTAAGGGACCTGTTCCATTTGATTCCCTTTCTAAAATCACTTACCAATTCTCATCCATAGAATGGTAAGACCACATATAAAGATCTTTCCATCCATTTCGCTGTTAAGTTAACATTAAACCTATGACAGTGATCTCCTCGTTTTTCTCTGTGAGAACGAGACCTTTTCATGCTATGTTTAACATTACACCTCTGGCATCCATTTCGCTGTTAAGTTAACATTAAACCTATGATAGTGATCTCCTCGTTTTTCTCAGTGAGAACTGTTGGCCCAAAGGCCTATCACCCTAGTTTTGATGATGATCAACTCATGAAGTTATGTTTACTAATGATCTTGTGTTTAATTAGTGACAGATTCATTATCAAGATCTTAGTAGGTGCATAGCTCAACAAAGGATAAAATGTCAAGTTTTGGAGCTAGCACGGTGTGATCCAAGGAGCTTTTGGATCAAGCTTGGACCAAGTCAAGAAAATGAGAAGACTTCAAGGGAAGACTTCAAGATCAAGACTTGTGTCTAGGTATAAGATTTTATTTTGTTTTAGATAAAATGTAAAGGATAGAATAGTGGTGGATTGCTCAAGTATACCATGCACACACACTCTTGATAAAATTGTTTTCATAAAAGATTTTCTAGTTAGAAAATATTTTTCATTTTTTGAAAAATACAAGTTTGGTTTTTGGTGTTTTTCATATACTTATCCTTCAACCAAAACTAAGTTTTATGCTTAATACCAAAACATAGATATTTCATCTTGATTGTGTAGTGGATCATATCCATACACACTATGCCTTAAAATGAACTATAATATCTTGTTTTTGTATTTTGAAGATGTTTTGGAAAAACAAAGTTTAGAAAACATGTTTTTGGAAAATACAGTTTTTATCATGAGCCAAATATTTCCAAGTTACAAAAATAGTCCAATCTTTTATAACATGCCTTGATTTTGTGCAAGCATGTTCGTATTTCAAAGTATATTGGTAAAACTATTTTTGTAGATTTTTATGTATTTTATGGGATTTTATTAGAGCCAAAAAGACAAACTTTTTAATCCCAAAAACTGTTTCAGGCTTCGGATAAGTCGACTTACAACCTTTTATAGTCGACTAATCCTGAAGTCGGTCGACCGCCCCCGGTCGACCGACGTGCACAGACGTGCACGCCTTTGTGCACTGGAGGACGGCCGACCGTGCCGGTCGACCGATCCAGAGAGCTTGCTCTCTGGAAATCCCGGTCGACCGCACGGGTCGACCGACAGAGAATTGATTCTCTGCTCCAGGTGCTCGGTCGACCCGGGCGGTCGACCGTAGCCCCAACGGTCAGAAATCCGACCGTTGGCGGTCGATCGCGCCGGTCGACCGGCAGCTCTGACAGACTCCAACGGCTAGTTTTCTGGCAGCCTATAAATTGGGGTTCTTGTCATTGTTTTGAGCCAAGATTTTGGAGACCTTTAGAGCCAGTTTTTCCCATACTTTCAGAAGAGTTTTCTCCACAAAATAGTGAGCAAATATTTCCTATCTAAAGGGAAGTTTTTATAAAGAGTGTTAAAAGAGAATTCTTGAGTTTTTCACCATAGCATTCATCCTTGTTTTCTCACACCACACTTGAGCTATCCATTGATTATTCATTCTATAGGTGTGTTGTAGTGAGAAGTGCTTTAGGTGATCAAAGTGTTGTGATCACCAAAGATCCTTTCTTTGTTCTTTGAGGAGACGGGCAAGTGTGCTCGTGGTTGTTTTGAGTTCGAGTGCGGACTCGGTTAATTGAGGTGCCTCGGCGAGCCGGTGGGCTTGCGGTGTGTAAGGGACTAGAGAGTCCGAGGGCTTGTAGGTGTTGCGGCACCGAGGAGAGATCCATTGGGATCTTGCATAGTGGAAATCCTTCGTGTGTCGAAGGCGGGGATGTGAGCAAGTGTGCTCGAACCTCGAAACATACCCTTATGTTTGCGATTGCCATCTCTCTCTCTCTATCTCCTTTATATCTTGCATAGCTTATATTGTCTTTACATTTACATGCTTGATATACCTTGTGCTTAATTGTTATATACTTGCGTGGGATTGTTGCTAACACTTGTATTCAACCAAGAGAGCCAACGCGGCACCTCAACCCATTCAAGGGGAATCAAGAGGGGTTTAGTCCAGAGCCTTGCAAAGGGAATTCGGCTACACTCTTGTGTTATACATAGTGTTTAGTGTAATAAGATTTAATTAGGTCATATTTGTTTTAGCTTCCGCATTATTTGCATTATTTGGCATTAAGTGACCATTAGATTAGCCATCACCTATTCACCCCCCCTCTAGGTGAACTTACAAGAACGAGACCTTTTCATGCCATGTTTAACACTACACCTCTGGCATCCATTTCGCTGTTAAGTTAACATTAAACTTATGACAGTGATCTCCTCGTTTTTCCCTGCGAGAACAAGACCTTTTCATGCCATTTTTAACACTACATCTCTGGCATCCATTTCGCTGTTAAGTTAACATTAAACCTATGACAGTGATCTCCTCATTTTTCGCAATGAAAACGAGACCTTTCATGCCATGTTTAACACTACACCTCTGGCATCCATTTTGCTGTTAAGTTAACATTAAACCTATGACAGTGATCTCCTCATTTTTCTCAGTGAGAACGAGACCTTTTCATGCCATGTTTAACACTACACCTCTGGCATCCATTTCGCTGTTAAGTTAACATTAAACCTATGACAGTGATCTCCTCGTTTTTTCCCTGCGAGAACGAGACCTTTTCATGCCATGTTTAACACTACACCTCTGGCATCCATTTCGCTGTTAAGTTAACATTAAACCTATGACAGTGATCTCCTCGTTTTTCGCAATGAAAACGAGACCTTTTTCATGCTATATTTAACATTATACCTCTGGCATATCTTTTTGTCAAGTTAACATTACACCTCTGACAAATCGCTTTCCGAATTCCTACGAAGTTCTTTTTGTCACGTTAACATTACACCTCTGACATATGATCTTCTATGGAATTCATTTCCTAGCTCCCCAGCAAGTTCCTGAGTCCCACTCAGTCCTTGGTGGACTTTTCGGGTTGTCACGTTAACAATATACCTCTGACAATTTCTTCCAATCCCATACAAATTTTGTGCTTGGTGGCTTCTCAATCGGTTACGTCATTGCGACCTCTGAACCCGGCAGATAGCCAAGTCTCATCTTTTAGTCCGGCAAGGACTATTTCTTTGTCATCATACGACAAAATTTGGAGCTTGGCGGCTTCTTAATCGGTTATGTCATTGCGACCTCTGAACCGGCAGATAGCCAAGACTCATCTTTCAGTCCGGCAAGGACTATTTCTTTGTCATCATATGACAAAATTTTGAGCTTGGCGACTTCTTAATCGGTTATGTCATTGTGACCTCTGAACTGGCAGATAGCCAAAACTTATCCTTCAGTCCGGTAGGACTATTTCTTTGTCATCATACGACAAATTTTGAGCTTGGTGGCTTCTCAATCGGTTATGTCATTGCGACCTCTGAACTGGCAGATAGCCAAGTCTCATCTTTCAGTCCGGCAAGGACTATTTCTTTGTCATCATACGACAAATTTTGAGCTTGGTGGCTTCTCAATCGGTTACGTCATTGCGACCTCTGAACCGACAGATAGCCAAGTCTCATCTTTCAGTCCGGTAAGGACTATTTTTTGTGTCATCATATGACGAAATTTTGAGCTTGGTGGTTTCTCAATCGGTTACGTCATTGCGACCTCTGAACCGGCTGTAATACCCCGTTCCCGGAATACGTACTTAGTTGCGTATTCAGATTTTCCGATAGTATTTTTTCGATTTGTTTCCTGTAATTGTTTTGTATTATGAATTCTTTATATGATTGTTTTGTCTTGGATTTGGATTCGTGGACTCGGAGTCAGTCCCAGTCCGAACCAGGAACTCGATTATAGTATATTATTCGATTTGGTCTTTCCGGTGATTAGATTTGACCGATTTTAGTTTTAAATATCATTTTCCATTATTATATATTTTCTATGATTTTCTAGATTTTTCTGGAATTAAAATGAATTTCTTCAAAACCGGTGTCGGCCAGTGCCGCTGACCGATTCTTGGATTTTTAATTCTTAAACGGTTTCGAATTTCTAAATGATCCTTTAGACATTATTTCTTAGAATATTATTTCTTGCTTATATTCTTTTTCTGAGGATTTTATGATTTTATGAAAATTCCACCGGAGTCGGTAGTTAACTGATTCCGGGATTTTTAGTTTCAAAACTATAAAGTATTTCTTCAAACGGATTTCACTATAAGTCTTAATATAATATTCTTGATTTTTGATAATTATTTCGGGTCGTTCCGAGATACTTGAATTTCGGACGATTCCGGTATTTCCCGAGAGATTTCCGTATCTGCAACTGAATCCCGGGAATCCGCCACTTCCATTATTTTCATACTCTCTCCCAAGAAAATATCTTCTCTTTATAATTTCTTTTCCTTTTCCCTTATTTCTTTCCTTCCTCCACAACCACAAGAATTCCAATTTCCCAAAATTCCATTTTCTCCCAAATTCCAACTTCCACTCACTTCCCACCTACCTCCACCATTTAATGCATTCCTCTCTCCCTCATCCCATGGCCGGCCAAGTGGCCAAAGGGGGTGACACCCCATGCTTCCCTTATTTGCACAAAACCCCCCATCACTTCTATCTTATTACACTACCTTCACAAAATCCCAATCATATATAAGCTCCTCCTTAACATTTCACCCCTTTTCTTCTCCACTCCATCAAAAGAGAGCTCCCACCAAAACCCTAGCCTCCACCCTCTTCTTCAACTCCACAACCACCAACTTCAAGAGCTTCATCTAGGGCATCACCAAGACTTCATCTTCTTCCTCCTCCCTCACCATGGAAGCAACCACAAGGGCATCAACAACACCAAGGGACTCCACCTTATTCTTCATCAACAACTTCCATCACTCCTTCACTTGTACTCTTTTGGTGAGTAGTTTTCATCACCTAAGCTTAAGCCAATTCCTAGTATGCATGTGTATTCTTATCTTGTGCAATTATGTCTTCAAATCATGTAATTTGACCATCAAACACAAACCCTAGGAATCTGTCCTGTTTGCTGTTTCCAGTCGATTAGTCGACTAGACCTCACTATTAGTCGACTAATAACACTTAGTCAAAATGTAACATTTTGGGAAACACAGTTTTAGTCGACTAGACCCTATTACCAGTCGACTATAGATCCTTATTAGTCGACTATACCTTGACCCTGGTCGACTAACCCTCACCTAAAGCTAGAAAACCTAACTCTCGGCCCCAGTCGACTTATCACAAATCTTAGTCGACTTAGGACCCCTAGTCGACTACATTTTTATCCTAGTCGACTCCTGAATCAAAACCCAACTTTCTGTATCTCAGTTCTAGTCGACTTGACCATACTATTAGTCGACTTAGAGTATCGTTAGTCGACTACTCTTTTTACCTAGTCGACTAACTCTTCCTGAAACAGAAACCCAAACTCTCTGGAACCCAGTATTAGTCGACTATACCAGACTGTTAGTCGACTAACCCCTCTATTAGTCGACTATTCCCTTGACCCTAGTCGACTAACTTTGTCTATCTGTCTTAGTTGATTCCTTCCTTGAACATGAACCTTAACCTATAGACTTATATCGTATATTGGTATTGTTTGACTTGGCACTTGACAAACATCATCTTACCTTCTCTCCTTCTCTCTCCTCTTCTCTCTACATATTTATATCACAGGTTATGGCGCATCCCAAGCTTCCGTGGATTTCGGATATTTCGGTATATCGGTGACTCAGGCGAGTGTTCTCACTCGCTACCCTCTTACTTCTTATTTCCTTGATTATGCGCATGTTCTCGCTTTAGCTTTCATGTATTTTATTTCATGTGCTATGTCTTTTATTGCTTATACCATGCGTGGCCGACCCTTCGTGGTCGTTGGACTTTGGATTACTGTTATGTTTACACTTGCCCTACTACTACTTCAGACTTGTTAGTTGCATGCTTCCTTTTAACACATGTATATCACCTGACATCTAGTGTGTTATCACCTGACCGCCTGACCTACTACTATTTGGCTAGACCCTCTGGTTATGACCTGACTTACCCAGACTATTACCAATATCTTGCTATGCTTGGTTGTTTACTAAATATCACCACTCTGTCATGCTATCACTTGACACCCAGCATGATGACTTGACTTGTGATTATCATCTTTACGGGGACCTTGACTTATGATTATGTGTCATGATCAGTGACCTGTTTTCCTGCTTTACATACAGTGACCTGACTATATAGTGCTTATGTACTCCTTATTCCTGATCATGCCTAATTCCTGATTATTCCCGTAAAGTGATAATTAAACTAATAAATCCTAAAATGGACCAACTTGTATCGGGTCGGGGGAAATATGCGGATATCGCTATGTGTTCGTGTTTACAGTGGTATTAGGATGTGCACCATGTTTCCGGTCTTACCTGCGGTACTCCAGGGGACCGAGGGGAGTGCTTCCTCCCTTTCCTGTTTACTGTCATGACAAGGGCATACATAAGACCCTCCTGTTAGCCTAGCGGCAGGTTCCGTCTTCAAGCAACGGAACAATACTGGGCCGTGGTCCCGGGCATGCACGGGACCCACTGTAAACATAGTTCGTTGATACCCCCGCTGTTTCCAATAACAACCTCGACTTGCTTATATATGGATGTATGTGGGTTGGCCGTACACCGAGACACATACCGAGATATATGGGTAAGACGAGTAATAATAAAGTGTCATAATAACCGGCTCTTTAAGTTGTAAGTAGAGGTATGTGGAATGGGACGCATACCAAAGCCTACATCTTAAATAGCTATGAATCTGTGATGTGCCTTACCGTATTTGCTTTTCCCGGACTTTATATTCGGATTTCCTGTTTTATGATTATCATGCCATGTCTATTCATACCTGCTCTATCTTATCTGCCTCCTGAGTATTTCCTACTTGATATATGCATTATTGTGCTCACCCTGCTTCACCACTTGGTTTTCCTTCTACACTCGCCTGGGGAGTATTATTTGACTCCCCTGGATCCTTACGTCCAGGTCATGGAGCTGGGAGCGTGTGATCGGAGTAGCGCAGTGGTAGCGTGGATCCCCAGCAGGCCTTCCAGCGCCACATCCTTCCAGACCCCCTCTGTGCCTCTCGAGTTTTTCCCTAGCAAACTCGTGAGTGCTCTTTTTCTATTCTTGCTTGTACATTTCCTTGTATACTTGTATGTGACTACCTTTATATTGTTCATTCTTGTGTATCTCCATGTATTCCCGCATTTGCGCATTTCAGTGATATAATATTATTGTAATATTGGATCACTTCTGGTGATAACTCTGTGATTGTATATATATGTGTTGGAATGTATAATGCACCATTTGCTTCCGTACTCTGATTCTTGTCTGTACTGATGCTTAGCGTATATACGGGAAGGTAATTCGGACTTACGTATATACGTTGCAGTGACGTCCCCGTATCGCCGGGATCGGGGCGTTACAGGATGGTATCAGAGCTTAGGTCAACTTAGGCTCGTCAGAGCCTAGGTCAGCTTAGGCTCTTACTTCCTCAGTACGTCCAGACGGCAAATCAATGGTAAAGAGATTTGCAACTGAAATACATGAGTCTTGGTTATACATTCCAACTGCAAGTGCAGAGTTATCTATTTCTTGACTATCCTTCCTTTGATTTCAAATCCCTCCTTGACTATCTTTCCTTTGATTCCAAATTCCTCCTAACCTTTCCCTGTTTTGGTTTTATGTTTTGGTTTTATGAAGCCTTATACTATTTTAAGATATGACTAGGCTAGAGAGGTAGTGGCTGGTTCAGAATGAAGCTCTTATGTGATCTCTTCGGCCAACTTGATGAAGCTTGGTATTCTCCAGATCGAATCTGATCTGGCTATCTTATGATGCTCAGGATTTTCTTTATCTTCGGTATTCGGGCTCATTTATTGCACAGCCACGACATCAGCAGTATTATTCTTATTACACAGCCACGACATCAGCAGTATTATTCTTATTACACAGCCACGACATCAGCAGTATTATTCTTATTACACAGCCACGACATCAGCAGTATTATTCTTATTACACAGCCACGACATCAACAGTATTATTCAGTCAACTTGAGAGCCCTACCTATAGTACTTCATATCTTAATTGGTATAGATTCCACCGTTGTCCCCTTTGTATTCAATTTGCCCCTTAACGAAATTGCGAGGACGCAATTTTTGTAAGGTGGGTGGATTGTAATACCCCGTTCCCGGAATACGTACTTAGTTGCGTATTCAGATTTTCCGATCGTATTTTTTCGATTTGTTTCCTGTAATTGTTTTGTATTATGAATTCTTTATATGATTGTTTTGTCTTGGATTTGGATTCGTGGACTCGGAGTCAGTCCCAGTCCGAACCAGGAACTCGATTATAGTATATTATTCGATTTGGTCTTTCCGGTGATTAGATTTGACCGATTTTAGTTTTAAATATCATTTTCCATTATTATATATTTTCTATGATTTTCTAGATTTTTCTGGAATTAAAATGAATTTCTTCAAAACCGGTGTCGGCCAGTGCCGCTGACCGATTCCTGGATTTTTAATTCTTAAACGGTTTCGAATTTCTAAATGATCCTTTAGACATTATTTCTTAGAATATTATTTCTTGCTTATATTCTTTTTTCTGAGGATTTTATGATTTTATGAAAATTCCACCGGAGTCGGTAGTTAACTGATTCCGGGATTTTTAGTTTCAAAACTATAAAGTATTTCTTCAAACGGATTTCACTATAAGTCTTAATATAATATTCTTGATTTTTGATAATTATTTCGGGTCGTTCCGAGATACTTGAATTTCGGACGATTCCGGTATTTCCCGAGAGATTTCCGTATCTGCAACTGAATCCCGGGAATCCGCCACTTCCATTATTTTCATACTCTCTCCCAGAAAATATCTTCTCTTTATAATTTCTTTTCCTTTTCCCTTATTTCTTTCCTTCCTCCACAACCACAAGAATTCCAATTTCCCAAAATTCCATTTTCTCCCAAATTCCAACTTCCACTCACTTCCCCACCTACCTCCACCATTTAATGCATTCCTCTCTCCCTCATCCCATGGCCGGCCAAGTGGCCAAAGGGGTGACACCCCATGCTTCCCTTATTTGCACAAAACCCCCCATCACTTCTATCTTATTACACTACCTTCACAAAATCCCAATCATATATAAGCTCCTCCTTAACAATTCACCCCTTTTCTTCTCCACTCCATCAAAAGAGAGCTCCCACCAAAACCCTAGCCTCCACCCTCTTCTTCAACTCCACAACCACCAACTTCAAGAGCTTCATCTAGGGCATCACCAAGACTTCATCTTCTTCATCCTCCCTCACCATGGAAGCAACCACAAGGGCATCAACAACACCAAGGGACTCCACCTTATTCTTCATCAACAACTTCCATCACTCCTTCACTTGTACTCTTTTGGTGAGTAGTTTTCATCACCTAAGCTTAAGCCAATTCCTAGTATGCATGTGTATTCTTATCTTGTGCAATTATGTCTTCAAATCATGTAATTTGACCATCAAACACAAACCCTAGGAATCTGTCCTGTTTGCTGTTTCCAGTCGATTAGTCGACTAGACCTCACTATTAGTCGACTAATAACACTTAGTCAAAATGTAACATTTTGGGAAACACAGTTTTAGTCGACTAGACCCTATTACCAGTCGATTATAGATCCTTATTAGTCGACTATACCTTGACCCTGGTCGACTAACCCTCACCTGAAGCTAGAAAACCTAACTCTCGGCCCCAGTCGACTTATCACAAATCTTAGTCGACTTAGGACCCCTAGTCGACTACATTTTTATCCTAGTCGACTCTTGAATCAAAACCCAACTTTCTGTATCTCAGTTCTAGTCGACTTGACCATACTATTAGTCGACTTAGAGTATCTGTTAGTCGACTACTCTTTTTACCTAGTCGACTAACTCTTCCTGAAACAGAAACCCAAACTCTCTGGAACCCAGTATTAGTCGACTATACCAGACTGTTAGTCGACTAACCCCTCTATTAGTCGACTATTCCCTTGACCCTAGTCGACTAACTTTGTCTATCTGTCTTAGTTGATTCCTTCCTTGAACATGAACCTTAACCTATAGACTTATATCGTATATTGGTATTGTTTGACTTGGCACTTGACAAACATCATCTTACCTTCTCTCCTTCTCTCTCCTCTTCTCTCTACATATTTATATCACAGGTTATGGCGCATCCCAAGCTTCCGTGGATTTCGGATATTTCGGTATATCGGTGACTCAGGCGAGTGTTCTCACTCGCTACCCCTCTTACTTCTTATTTCCTTGATTATGCGCATGTTCTCGCTTTAGCTTTCATGTATTTTATTTCATGTGCTATGTCTTTTATTGCTTATACCATGCGTGGCCGACCCTTCGTGGTCGTTGGACTTTGGATTACTGTTATGTTTACACTTGCCCTACTACTACTTCAGACTTGTTAGTTGCATGCTTCCTTTTAACACATGTATATCACCTGACATCTAGTGTGTTATCACCTGACCGCCTGACCTACTACTATTTGGCTAGACCCTCTGGTTATGACCTGACTTACCCAGACTATTACCAATATCTTGCTATGCTTGGTTGTTTACTAAATATCACCACTCTGTCATGCTATCACTTGACACCCAGCATGATGACTTGACTTGTGATTATCATCTTTACGGGGACCTTGACTTAAGATTATGTGTCATGATCAGTGACCTGTTTTCCTGCTTTACATACAGTGACCTGACTATATAGTGCTTATGTACTCCTTATTCCTGATCATGCCTAATTCCTGATTATTCCCGTAAAGTGATAATTAAACTAATAAATCCTAAATGGACCAACTTGTATCGGGTCGGGGGAAATATGCGGATATCGATATGTGTTCATGTTTACAGTGGTATTAGGATGTGCACCATGTTTCCGGTCTTACCTGCGGTACTCCAGGGGACCGAGGGGAGTGCTTCCTCCCTTTCCTGTTTACTGTCATGACAAGGGCATACATAAGACCCTCCTGTTAGCCTAGCGGCAGGTTCCGTCTTCAAGCAACGGAACAATACTGGGCCGTGGTCCCGGGCATGCACGGGACCCACTGTAAACATAGTTCGTTGATACCCCCGCTGTTTCCAATAACAACCTCGACTTGCTTATATATGGATGTATGTGGGTTGGCCGTACACCGAGACACATACCGAGATATATGGGTAAGACGAGTAATAATAAAGTGTCATAATAACCGGCTCTTTAAGTTGTAAGTAGAGGTATGTGGAATGGGACGCATACCAAAGCCTACATCTTAAATAGCTATGAATCTGTGATGTGCCTTACCGTATTTGCTTTTCCCGGACTTTATATTCGGATTTCCTGTTCTATGATTATCATGCCATGTCTATTCATACCTGCTCTATCTTATCTGCCTCCTGAGTATTTCCTACTTGATATATGCATTATTGTGCTCACCCTGCTTCGCCACTTGGTTTTCCTTCTACACTCGCCTGGGGAGTATTATTTGACTCCCCTGGATCCTTACGTCCAGGTCATGGAGCTGGGAGCGTGTGATCGGAGTAGCGCAGTGGTAGCGTGGATCCCCAGCAGGCCTTCCAGCGCCACATCCTTCCAGACCCCCTCTGTGCCTCTCGAGTTTTTCCCTAGCAAACTCGTGAGTGCTCTTTTTCTATTCTTGCTTGTACATTTCCTTGTATACTTGTATGTGACTACCTTTATATTGTTCATTCTTGTGTATCTCCATGTATTCCCGCATTTGCGCATTTCAGTGATATAATATTATTGTAATATTGGATCACTTCTGGTGATAACTCTGTGATTGTATATATATGTGTTGGAATGTATAATGCACCATTTGCTTCCGTACTCTGATTCTTGTCTGTACTGATGCTTAGCGTATATACGGGAAGGTAATTCGGACTTACGTATATACGTTGCAGTGACGTCCCCGTATCGCCGGGATCGGGGCGTTACACCGGCAGATAGCCAAGTCTCATCTTTCAGTCCGGCATGGACTATTCTTTTGTCATCACATGACAAAATTTTGAGCTTGGTGGCATCTTAATCGGTTACGTCATTGCGACCTCTGAACTGGCAGATAGCCAGGTCTCACCTTTTTAGTCCAGTAAGGACTATTTTCTCAAATGGCTGCAATACAACTTGAAAGTGAAAATTCAGAAGATAAAACAAGTTGGAAATACAACGGGAGAGTCAAAATAAAATCACTTTTTATTGATTCCAAAAGAGGGATACATGAATGCACAGATTACAAGCTACGACGGTGCTTCGTAGGACTTGATCTGTTCTTCAAGAGTGGCCAGCCTAGTCTTCCTCTCTTCAGCAGCCCTGATAAGCACCTGCGATCTCAGCTCAGCCTCATTAAAGCTCGCCGTCTGGGCCAAGCGAACTTCAACTTCAACCAAGGTTGCCCTCTGTGCTAGCTCCTGCCGCAAGACTTCGTCATTCTGGGCCTTAAGCTGTTCAAACCGAGCAGTCTCTTTAAGACGCACTGGTTCAGCCTTGGACAAAAGAAGATTAGCCTTCCTGATCATTTCCTTGGCCTTTTCAATTTTATCCTCAGCGTCAAGAAGAGCGCTACTAGAAGCATCTATGGCATCCCCGAGCTCTACTTTCCTTGTCTCCAAGGATTTCAAATCAGAAGAAATTGCCTTAGCAGCTTCTTGAGCGGCGAGATGAGCTTCATGCAACTGAGCAGCGAGATGAGCAAGTTGTTCGTTAACTGAAGACTTCAGATCTGAATGGCTAAGACAGCGCCATTCGTCCACATCCCTCTCGAGTCTGTCTACCAGAAGCTCCAATGTGGCGGTCTGGTCATCCCCTCCAAAGTTTCGGATACTATCAATGCTTCGGGAGAGGACCACCTTTAAAGCAGAGAACGAGGTAGTCGAGCCCTTCAAGATCAAAGCAATGGATCGCTTCAAGCTTTTATAAAAGTTGTCGACTAACTCAGCCACGAATTCGTTCTCGGCCTCAATTACTCCTCGCAAACGAGCAGCCCCTGAAGACAGAGTTTCCACTGGCTTCACTGGCGTAACTATGGAGTGCGGCTGCTGCAATATGAGGGGTCGTCGGTGATCTCGGAGGAGTCCTCATTGAGACCAGTACACCAGCCACAACTGAGGTAGGACTAGTGACTATTTCCGGGAGAGCTGGCTCAACCACCAATGTTGGAGAAGTAGGGCTGGTAATCACCTTCAGCTCCGCGCCTGACAAGATAGGCAGCATTGGCGAAACCAATGGCGTCTCACTCACTGATATGGTTGGAAGTGAGATTGGTTCCATGACTACCGTTCCTCAATTTCATTTCCTCTGGCTGATTCAAGCTGATAAGAGGGCAACCCGTGATACAAGGCATCCAACTCAGCAACATCCGCCACGGTCGAAGCACTTGCTTCACCCCTAGTTCCCTCAGGAAGATTGGTTGGCTCTCTTGAAGTCGATGCACCCAAAGGCGGAACACCTACAACAAGACTTTGTTTAAGCAAGGCATAACAAATAGCAGGAGTCAAAAGGCCAAAACACTACCAAAAGATGATGTCGCCTCAATCGTCTTGGTGGCTGCATCAGTCCCTGCAGGCTCCATTGGAAAATCTTTGGCAGAATCAACACGAATGGCCGGCCCACCTTCACTTGCCGAACCCTCCGTGGTCCACCCAAAAGAGCTAGAAGCTATGGGACTTCCTTTTGAAGTCCCAACACCTGAAGGACCTACATCAGCCGCATCACCTCCAGATTCTTCCGAGACGGCAAAATAGCCAGCTTCATCAATGCTCCCCCTGTTCTCCGGCAGCCTCAGCTCTCGGGCTTCTCACCGCCTCAGTTCCTGAATCATAAAGTAAACAATGAGCTATATGGAATGCACAAGAAGTATATTACAAGAACGGAGCTGATCTTACCCTGGTCCGGAGCAGCTTTACCAGTAGTCTGCCTGGGAGCGGACAACCTAATGACTAATGGAGTAGGAGGAGGAGGCACTGCAGATGATTCGCCCTCTGCAATAACCGTAGGAGCGTAGCGACGAGGCTTCTTCACTACCCTCTTCCTACGAGATCCACCTTCCCGCTTTCGCTTGAAGTGGACATCAGGATCTTCTTCCTCCACTTCTTCCACATCAACGTGTTCCATGGGGGCCGTGCCCACCCCACCAGAAGTAGCTGCCCGAGCCTCAGCACCTGTATCCGCTTCAAAGTGAGGACTTCCTGCATCCGAGGCTTCGCTATCATCAACAGCAATGAATTCCCCGAGGCCTGGTGATTGAGCTTATGTCTGCACACAAAATACAGAATTTTAGATTTAGAAATAGAGATGTGCAAGTGCTCAATTCTTACCGCTATAGCAAGTGGCTATGCGGGTCGTGATCCACAAGGAGGGTTTGCGATAGAAGTGTTCAAGGTTCTTTTATTGAAATCTTTATGAAGACAAAACGAAAGTTCTTCTTTGTTTTTAAGAAAGAAAAATGAAAAACGAGTTATGTTAAAGTTGGAAAGAAAATGGTAGAATCAGAAAGTGGAGAGAATCAGAAAGCGACTATGTACAAATGAGTTGAAAAAGAATGATTTGGAAGAGGTAGTGTTGGTGATTTAATTTACATAAATAAAAGAAAAGAAATAAAAATAATTACTTACCTTCTTTTCACCAAAAGCTTACCTTGAATCTTCAGCTACGATGTTACCTTGAATTGGAGGCAATCAGCGCATAGCCTATAAGAGTTGATTATTGGTCTCTTCCACATTACATCATCAAGACAACTCAAGCATGAAATGATACAGAGAGAGACTCAATTCCATCGTCATGAGCTATCGGTGGCACTCGCAAAGGCAAGGCTCTTTCGATGCTTTTAAACTCACTTGGAAGACAATTGTACCAAAAAGAAAAGTGAAGTAGAAAAGAAGAAGAAGAAGAAAACTAAAAAGAAGTACATACAAAGAAAGAACATAGATTCGATTTCATAACGATCAAAGAAAAGAAAGAAACCTTACACCAGTGTCACTCTCAGCTTAAGCTTCATTCTTGTTCTTCGATGAAAGTCTGATCTCCTCTGAATTATATAAATGAAAACTAAAATTACATGAAAAATAAAAACAAAAACCTAAACTAAAAATGGAAAACTAGTCTAAATCCTATCTCTGCATGGTCCTCCATTTTCAGTGCAAATACTGGCTTTTTATAGGCATAACCCACACAAGGAGGATCCTGGGGAGATCGGGGGAGCAAACGCTCCCCTAACTCCCCAACCAAGCCGCGGAAACGCAGCTTTTTGTCGCGTTTCCGCGGCCAGGGTGTGGCCAGGTGGCCACACCCTGTTGGTGAGTCTCCCCGGGTTCTCGTTCTGTCTTTATGTTTGATTGGATTTGCAGTTTAGCTCCGAGATTTTGAAGAAATGGCCGTTGATCTTTGCTTCAACCGATCGATTCTGAGAGGATTCTTCTCAACCGGTTTTCAACCTCTTGATTTTGCCCTGATTTACTGAGCTCGAATTAATTCTGATTTAACTCAGAATTTTGGTGGGCTTTTGGGCTCATTCTCTTCATCTCCTTAAGGAATGGGCCTGCAAATAAATTAAGCATTTAATTAGAACAATGCAAATTTTATTCTATAATAAGTATGAAAATATGATATTACATATGCAACATTAGCGACCAATCACATCACCCCCATACCTATCTTTTTCTCGTCCTCGAGCAAAACAACTAAACTATACTAAGGATTATTAGACCACTTTCGCAGGTCACGCGATTGCACTGAGCATGTGCAACAAGCCGTTAAACCTCTAGGTTTCCCCTAGAGGACGAGTTTTGTCTCGTGAGGGTTTTCAGCGGATTACACCCACAAAATCCATAAAGAAAGGGAAATAAAGAGTTAGTATTTTCGAAAAACATTTTGAAAGGGAAAATATTTGAAATATAATTGTAAGATTTAAGCAATCTATAAGTTATAGGAAACTGAATTTTTCATTCCTAAACTTAGTCTCTATTCAAAAATTTGTTATCAATCAAAGTAAGGAGTCAAATTGTACTTCTCATCTAGTCTATTACTTTACCCTAAGTCATATGCACCTTGTGACTGTGAAAATTTTGACTAAGGGTTCATTAACTCTAACTCTTATGCCTTATATATATATATATATATATATATATATATATATTTGGTGGTATTATTCCTTAGTTCTATTAGGCTTTCTAATCTGCCCATGTAACGAGCCTTTAATCGATGACTCCCAAACCAAACGGTCTTAGGGCACCGGGTGAGAAAACACCCCAAGGACTTAAGGACTCGAGCAAATAAGGCCACAAAACTAAGGATTTTATTATATGAACCCCTTTTAGGCGTGAATACTTATGCTTTATTAGGCACAAATACCCAGCTTAATCAGGGAATTTATATATATATATATATTTTTTAAACTTATCTAATCATCTTTCGCATAAATACTAAGGCTTGCTTAGGCCAAAGTACCTAGCTAATCAATAATTAGACTTGTTCATTTTTCATAGATATTTTTTCTTTCTTTTTTTTTTTAATAAGGCATAAGAATCTTTGTTTTTGAACCCTAAGTGTGTAAGTGTATGAAGTGTACATATTTCATCAAGGTAAAGATCAAGACTAAATTACTTTGACAAATTTTCTTCCTAACCCTAAAAATCAAACAAATAATCTTATTTTGACCAAGTATAAGAAATCCTAATTTAGATTTTCCTATTCCTTAAAATTAACTTAATTTCTCACAAAAATATGTCAAAATATTATTTCTATTTTCAAAAAGTTTTTTAAAAGCAAAGAAAATGTTAAATTTTTTTTTTTTTAATAAAAGAAAAACAAAAGTTATGTTAGAACCCTCCCCCACACCTATCTCATGCATTGTCCTCAATGTATGAATTAATGCATAGATGCATGAAAAAGACGAAAGGGAAGGAAAATGTTACCTTAAGGTGGTGGTTCCGGTGGTGGTCTGATTGGTCCACGAAATGCGGCCCAATCGACTTTTCGTTGGGTTCGGAGGAACCCACCAGAAATTTCACTAATATAACCCATTAAAATGATGATTCATAAAGGATTTTTATTAAATATTTGACCCTATCTAATTTCCATATTCCATAATTAATTTCGGAGTCAAATTTGTCAACCACCTCGTCCCAGAATGGAGTGTGAAAAGATAGAATGATTGACTTGGACTCAGGAAGTACATGAACTAATACCGACTCAGGAAGGTGACTTAAGTCAAGTAAAGGTTCAGGAGTCGAAATAGGTTCAGGAATTGGGTCCAAGTCAAGAAGTTGAAACTCAAGTCCACATTATTTTCTAACAATGGAATGTGACTTAATATTGGTGATTCAAGTTCAAGAATGATAGGTGTAGGAATCAAAACTGACTCTAAAATATTACCTAAGTTGGGTAACAAAACAGGAGTCAATATTGATTCGGGAATTTGAACTTGATCACATATTTGAGAATCTAGGTCACATTTCTCATTGAGTTCAATGTTATAAAAATGAGAACTTGCCAATTTATCCATGGGACTTTCAAAATTATAAAATTGGTCAAGTTCAACATGTTGATCATCAAAGATGGGTGATTCAATTTCATGGTGAATTGGCACAGGATCCAATGTTGACTCGAAAAAAGATTGAAATCAGGTGATGACACCGCAGTCATTATTGAATCAGGAAGTAAAATTGAATCACTAAGTTGAGGTTCATGATCATATTCATTTTCAAGTTCGATTTCAGGAAAAGGATAACTCGCCAAACTGTCAATATTCTTTTTAAAATTTGGAGTTTGGGCAAGTTCAAATGATTGTTCTAAAATGGAACCTTGATTTCCAAAACAACCTGACTCTTCGGCTCTAACAGAATAGTTAGTGACATCAGAACTGGTCCAACGGTGGGAACGTAGAGATTGGACCAGCATATCTATGTCACGATTACGAGCGTTTTGAGCCTGAGTCATGGCTTCTAGCATCTTTTCATAGTTGATAGGTTCATTGTTTTGATGAAAAGATGAAGTATTGTCTTGGAATTGGTGGTGAAATTGTGAGTCCATCAGATTTTGGGATTTGTGTTTGGACTCACGCATACTCGTTTCCAAAATGGATAGTTTTCTATTTTGGACTGGTGGAACTGAGTATGAATCTTGGGAATATTGTGGACAAGGTGGAGAAGGAGGACAAGTTGGTTGAAAATTGGACTCGGGGTAGGTGAATCCCCATTGACTCTGTGAGGAGTCGAAATTATTATGGAAGTTATGGTTATAAGACTGGGGACATGGGTTATATTGATTCGGATAAGACCAATCTGGCACACTAGGTTGGTTAAAGTTATGATATGCCGGGTTGGTAATATCCGAAAATGAAGTCGGTGTGTAATATGGATTACTATTAAAGTTGAAAAATTGTTATTATAAGCCATATCACACAATAGAATAACAAACAAAAAGAAAGAAAAACAAACAAATAAGCAAACGAAAAGAAAAAATTCTAACCTAAGTTAGGGTAGACCTATGACCTAGATGACTCCTAACTGGTTAGACTGTCCACGGGAGGTCCAATGCAGACTTTGACCACAAGCTAATCAGCCAGGTCAGGGCAAGGTTGGTGGGAGGTTTTCCGTCAAAGACGTTCCTTAATTAAATAACCACCAACCTTCGGGCTTTCGACCCTTAATCCCTTTCCTAGACACTGATTTGGCAGGAGTCAAATTCCAACACCTTTCCCCTTAGGATAATCTCCTAATTGAGTCCGAGATGTCCCTAGGGCCAACGTCTACTCATTTTTAGTTAGGCTCGGGTTAGTAAGTGCTTGGAATCTGATTTTTTTGGGCCAAGGAAGGGTGATTAAATCCCCACCTTATCTTGTTAATGGGTGGTGCCCTTAAAATCAATTTGTGCAAGTGTACAAGATATGTAAATAAGATTCACTCAAAGCGATGTAAATCAACCAAGAGATAAGTCCTATTCTACATGCAATGCGAACGTACCTTGCTCCAGCACTCTTCAACAGTAAAAATAAATGAATTGAAAAGACACGTGCCTAAAAATGTAAACGTCTAATCAATTTTTTATCTTTGTCAACAAGTATTTTACTGTTGGTTTATTAGCAGGCTTATGTGATGGCATATAAGATTAAGATTTGCAGCAGCTATGTTTTTGCAAAGAAAGCAACCTTGCAAAAAACCTGTTTAGTAGTCAACTCCTTTTTACCGCGGATCCGCGGCTTTGGCCGAGAAAATGCGGCAAATCAGAGGGCACTTGGTCTCTGCTTTCTAGAGCAGAGGCCCAAGACCACTTATATGTTACTGCAATCCTATTTTCCTGCTTTGCTTGCCCTATAACCTGCAACAGAGAAGAAAATTCGTTTTAGTTCTAAAAAATTTTCAATAAAAATCAGATTTCAATAAAAACCGTTACCCTCCCCGGCAACGGCGCCAAAATTTGATTGAGCTTATGTCTGCACACAAAATACAGAATTTTAGATTTAGAAATAGAGATGTGCAAGTACTCAATTCTTACCGCTATAGCAAGTGGCTATGCGGGTCGTGATCCACAAGGAGGGTTTGCGATAGAAGCGTTCAAGGTTCTTTTATTGAAATCTTTATGAAGACAAAACGAAAGTTCTTCTTTGTTTTTAAGAAAGAAAAATGAAAAACGAGTTATGTTAAAGTTAGAAAGAAAACGGTAGAATGAGAAAGTGGAGAGAATCAGAAAGCGACTATGTACAAATGAGTTGAAAAAGAATGATTTGGAAGAGGTAGTGTTGGTGATTTAATTTACAGAAATAAAAGAAAAGAAATAAAAACAATTACTTACCTTCTTTTCACCAAAAGCTTACCTTGAATCTTCAGCTACGATGTTACCTTGAATTGGAGGCAATCAGCGCATAGCCCATAAGAGTTGATTATTGGTCTCTTCCACATTACATCATCAAGACAACTCAAGCATGAAATGATACAGAGAGAGACTCAATTCCATCGTCATGAGCTATCGGTGGCACTCGCAAAGGCAAGGCTCTTTCGATGCTTTTAAACTCACTTGGAAGACAATTGTACCAAAAAGAAAAGTGAAGTAGAAAAGAAGAAGAAGAAGAAAACTAAAAAGAAGTACATACAAAGAAAGAACATATATTCGATTTCATAACGATCAAAGAAAAGAAAGAAACCTTACACTAGTGTCACTCTCAGCTTAAGCTTCATTCTTGTTCTTCGATGAAAGTCTGATCTCCTTTGAATTACATAAATGAAAACTAAAATTACATGAAAAAGAAAAACAAAAACCTAAACTAAAAATGGAAAACTAGTCTAAATCCTATCTCTGCATGGTCCTCCATTTTCAGTGCAAACACTGGCTTTTTATAGGCATAACCCACACGAGGAGGATCCCGGGGAGATCGGGGGAGCAAACGCTCCCCCTAACTCCCCAACCAAGCCGCGAAAACGCGGCTTTGGCGCGTTTTCACGGCCAGGGTGTGGCCAGGTGGCCACACCCTATTGGTGGGTCTCCCCGGGTTCTCGTTCTGTCTTTATGTTTGATTGGATTTGCAGTTTAGCTCCGAGATTTTGAAGAAATGGACGTTGATCTTTGCTTCAACCGATCAATTCTGAGAGGATTCTTCTCAACCGGTTTTCAACCTCTTGATTTTGCCCTGATTTACTGAGCTCGAATTAATTCTGATTTAACTCAGAATTTTGGTGGGCTTTTGGGCTCATTTCTCTTCATCTCCTTAAGGAATGGGCTTGCAAATAAATTAAGCATTTAATTAGAACAATGCAAATTTTATTCTTTAATAAGTATGGAAATATGATATTAAATATGCAACATTAGCGACCAATCACCTGGAACGCGGACCCTTTTACCTTCGTTTTTCTCAGTGACCTTCCGCTTCAGCCACTGAGAGATTAACTTCACACCAAAGGAATTAATAGAAAATTCAATGGGTGTGGAGTTCGAGGTTTTATACCACTGACAGAATCCCAGGGTTGTCAGAAGGTTCGGAGTCCTTAGTGGCATGCACAGTCGCGCCTTAGTACAACCAGCAATGAAGAACCGCCAGGCACGAGCTCCATCGATGAGACTCCCCATGAAGGCCAGATTGCTGTTTGGATTGCCTACATACAGTTGGTCATACCCAAACTGACAGGCAAACCGACTCGGGACATAGGGCTCCAGCTAACAGGTGTCTCCACTTCTATACAACAAGTGTGATGGCCGAATGCTAACCAGCCATTCGAAGGCTCCCCGACTCAATGACGTCTGCCTTTCCCCTACATCCTTGAATTCTTCACCATAGCCTGCATCGTGAATGTAGGGAAGCATCAGAAAAGGCTATAGACGTCATGATGGCACAACAACTTACAGACCGAAGCCACATAAGTCTTCGACCATGAACACCCCTCGAATCGACAGAGAAGCGCCATTCGAACACCTTCTGGGGGCTCCTCTCCGGCTTGGATGATAGAAGGACAGTGAAGGGCGAACCATGCCATCAAATAAGTATATGGCAGACCTATTCTGGGGTTTGGTCCGTCGCGAGGCAAGATAGTCCCCTTTCCCCGCTTCGTTGTTGGTGGCCTACAGAAAGCCTCCGTCAATGCACGAAGGCCTCTTTGAATACAGCACACAATGGCTGGAAGAAGTCCAAGAGAACGACCATGGATTAGACGAACGGCAGGCAATAAGACAGTCGGATGAATGACATCGCCAGACGAAGATGGCACCACACATCTCTTCAACCAGACCATTAAGAAGCCAGCTAGAAGTGCCTTCCGGGACGTCGGTCGACGAGCCTGGTGGTGGAAACTCCGAAGAATATCACCTTTCTCATAGGGTCCGTTATCTTCTTCCAGAATCAAATCCCTTGAGAGTGCTCTTGCATCCGGCGAAAGATGTCTTCATCAGCAACTCCACAATGAGCCGCTTCCGGAGTACCTTCCAAGTCGGGGAACAAATAATTTTCCCAGCTCTTCAAACTGCATGAAGCTCCCTTACTGCTCCCATGCATGCTGGAGCAAATGTACAGGTGACACATCAACTCCCGGTAAGTCTCAAACAAGGCGGGCTCCTGCTTCTCCAGAAGTGCCAATTCCGCCTCGCACGGGAAATATTCTTCATATGGAAGAGACCCCAAAGGCAGAGCAGAGACTTCCCACATCTCATGCAGAGCCATACCCAATTCGCCAACAGGGGTGAAGAAGGTCCCTGTAGCCGGGTAATACAGCTCAAAGATGACATAGAAGTTCGCTACGCTCATCTGGATACCATAGCAGGTCGCCCTGACGGCCTCATAAATCCCCAGCCTCTCCAGATCCTCCTCAAAATGAGCAAGGACATATAGAGTCAAGTCCCTCCACCATGCCTTGGGAGGGTGAATCCACCCCGGAGTCCTGAAATCAGTAGCTGGATAATTGCCACAAACCTTAAAGAACTGATTTCCAAATGTCTGAGCCACCGCGGGGTTTTCTCCCACTGGGATGTCTGGAAGTACATTCCCAAGATGAAGACTCAATATGCAACGAGGAGGACCTGTCCTTGTGTAACCGGGGGACGGAATTATCAACTTCCCTACGTGAACGGAATCAGTAGTCCGCGTCACTTGCCACTGCATCTTTCGAGCCCTCGTGACACATTGAAAGAAGGACAAGGGAAAATGCCGCTTGCTAGATGGGAGATAATACTTCTCACCATCCAATTTGAAAATCCACTGCCCCTCTTCGGCTAGCAGCTGGTGATCGTTGTCTGGCGCTGCATCTCCGAACATGAATCCGGGCTTTCGATAGATTCTTCGGTCGGAATCTTCAAGGGGAGCAGTAGTTAAGATGCTCCTCATGGTACGTTGATCCCCAGTATGAATAAGTGTATCCCGAGTAGGAGAGCTTTGCTCGCTAAATAGTGAAGCTTGCCCTTGAAACTGCAGGCTAACGTTGCCATCTAGCCCCCTGGCTGTGCCAAAGAGACTGTTTAGAGGACTAGGAGTATAGTACACTGTAAGAACAAGGAGAAACTATGATTAGTTCATCAGCTAAACAAGAGCTAAAACAAGAATCCAATTTTTGTTAAGGCATAGCCTCGCTCTCCGAGCGAAGCTGGCCTAATGATAGCTTCGCCCCAAAGCTTAGCTTCACAGCTGCAGCATAACTCCGCATTCCACACGAGAGCAGGATGCAGGAAAATATCCAAGTGTTAGCTTCGCTCTGGAAGCTTGGCCTCGAACAACAGAATGCGACAAAGCCCCAGGGGCTAACTTCGTCAGAAGGGTATTATTGCCTAAAGATTATTTTAAGGGCATTAAGGTCCTTTTCAGTTACACTCCAAAGGCTAGCTTCGCACCCTACCATTCGATAGGATGTGAACCGCTTAAGGGATTGCTTCGCCCGGAAGCTTGAAGAAGAGACCCTTCGGTTCTAAGATTCCCAATCAAGAAATCAAGGGAAATTCAGGGAATTGAACTCCTAATATCACGAGATCCTGATTGATCGCTCTGGATTCATCGAAAGATAGCCAGAAATTGGCTTTAAAAGAGAGATGAAAATCTCTGATCATAAGGGAAAGATCCCTACCCACGATAGGTCATTCGATGACCGGAGGAGGAGAAGGACCCTCCGTCATAGAGGTTGCTACCTCTTTTCCTGCTCGTCTTTTGGGAGCCATTGGAGAACTGTGGAAGTTCTTGAATTCTTGAACGAAGAAGAAAGAAGAAGAAAGGGCTTGCAGTGCTCTGAAAATTCAAAGAGAAATCGTGCCTTCTCTTTCAGCCTGATTAGGCTTTTATAGGCTAATGATTGCCTAAATGTCGCCTCCTCGAAAGAAGCGCAGACAGCCGTTTCAAATTAATTTGAAACGGCGCCTAAAGCACCTTCCCGAGAAGTGCTGCTTCAGCCCCACTAAGAGCTAACTCCGCCGCGAGTCCAGCGTTGACTTAGCGCGACGCTTGAATAACTTCGCTGAGAAACATACCTTGGCTCCGCCAAAAGCACATCTCTAGCTTCGTGAAAATTCTGCGATAGCTCTGTCAGAGGTTTATTCCTGACTCAATTGGGCGTCAGTCTCCAACTTCGCCGTACGTTTAGCTCCGCTGAGAGCTTCTAATTCCTCCTAAGGAAAGGACTTACTAAAGCTAGTCCACTTCAGGTCTTTTCGATTCAAAAAGGAGAGAAACAAAGCTGATAAACAAAAAGTAAACTTTTATTGATTTAAAAGGGAAGGTACATTGATACTACTACATCAAGGTTGTGTTTCGTACAACAGAATCATTTGCTCAAAAGGCATACAAGTGGTCCTATCTACTTCCAAGCCAAACTAACTGGACACGAAAGGCCTTTCTCCTGCACAAGGCTGTAATCCTTCGCATAATAGCAGATTTTGCCATCAAGGAGCTGGATCTTCTTTGATGAAAATCGGCAAAGGACCGGTTGCCACCAGAAGGCTGGATCTTCTTTGATGAAAATTGGCAAAAGAAGGATCTGAGACCTTACAGGTGACGTCCGCTTTCCCGAAGTGGATCATCTCGGATAAGCGACTATCAGCCCTTCTCGAAGTGGATCATCTCGGATAAGCGATTACCAACCTCTTCTGGGAACACCCATCAGCTGCCCCAGTTTGTTCCTCTTGCTTAGGATTAAAGTTTCAACTTGAAGATCAAGAGACAAAGCTCTGATCTCTTTCATTAGATCGAAAGACTGGCGGGCATAGTTCACTGCAATACAAACTGGAAACAAGTTAGCAGTAAATCAAAGGAAAGTGCAAGCGTGATACGCTAAGTCAAGTTCTTTGGGCGAAGCAATTTATATCTGATTCAGTTGCATTTTAAGGATTGATTTCAATTAAGCAAAAGATAGCCTCACTTGCACACTGATGATGGACTAGCTCAGCATAAGCCAAGTCCTAGCCTCGCCTATATGGCTAAGCCAGACTGATCCAGAGGGACGTAGTCTTGACCCCACTTATATGGCAAGACTGGCTCAACCTTGAAGAGACTAAGTCCCAATTCTTGCTTATGTGGCGAACTTAGCAGGCAAGCATGCAATGATCTTTCTTTGAACAAGTGAAAATGATAGCTTCTCCGGGAAGTTGGGAAATAGAGCTGAAGCCCTTCTCTGCAAATCAGTCAGAAACAAAATGAAGAGCAAGGGAAATCAATCCCTGAAGCAGCTGATAAAGCTAAATTAAGGGAGATAAACTCCCTAAAGTCATTAGTTCATTGGTAAAGTCTCTGGATGACTGAGACTCACCAGTTCTTGGCCGGTTAATGACCAGAGTGGGCACCCCCACTAGTTCACAACCAAGAGAAGTCATGAACAGACTGCTTTTCTGCAGAGGACTTCAAGTGTCCTATTTATAGGCCTCATGGCCTAATCGCACCGCCGCTGCTTCAGGCATAGAAGCGCGGGCGAATTTAAGGCATTTTGTAACGCCCCAGTTCTAAAGATACGGGGACGTTATGGCGACGTACATACGCGAGGTGAAAACAACCTCACGCGTACGTTAAGCCTCAGTACAGTACAATACCTCCATATAGATCTGAGGTCCAACATAAAAGTAGTACAAGAATACCTGCAGAAAGAGGTCAGTGATCATAACAGAAATGAATAATAGGGACAAATAAGATAATAGAAATAAATCACCAAGATACCTATGAAGAGTCCTGGTGAGGAATCTACTATGTGACTCCACGGCACTATCTGATAATACGATAACTCCGATCTCCAAATCTGGGCACGCAAACCCAGGGTCGTCAGAAAGCGACCTAGTGAGTGGTAAAATGAAGGAGGCAGTAATATATATATATAATAGTAATACAGCACGATACTAATATATAATATCTAATGTGGGACTAGTGATACCATATAATAAGGATATAAGGATAAATATGTAACCAGTAGAAATATATAAACAGGTCGTCTTTAATACCATCACTACCTAACCGGTTATCATCGGGTCATGTCTCTAGTCGTATCCAGTTTATACAATATATAATGCTATCTAGTAGTGAGGAGTGTACATGCTAGTGGTGATGTGATAACAGTGAACATGCAGATGTGCATATGCTACCTAACCAGTATACGGTGTGGTGAATGATGTATGCAAGGTATACAGACAATAGAATATATGCACATATGCATGAATAGTATGCTACTACAGAAAGTGTAACATGTATCGGTTAAAGTAACAAATAGACATGTAACATGATATCGGATAAATGATCAGGTGTAATAACAAGTACAACTAAACATGTATCAGGCAAAGAACAATAACAAGTAGTAAGCATGTATCAGGCAAGTCATGTTATTTATACAATAGTAGCGATCAGTACCACTTGGTATTTTAATTACTCTCTTCCAGTGTCCCATACCACTGGCGGTTCATACTGAAGCCCGCACCCCAGTCGAACCCATCCGGACATGGCCTACGGGTACCATTATCCAAACGAGAGAGTAATCAAATAACAAATGTTCCCGATGTCACTATCGTGTATACTATTTTATTATGTTAATTGGAAACCCATGGTCGAGGAGTTCTTATCGGGTAGGTGTATCCCGTGCATACCCGGGATCACGGCCTTAAACAGATCCCTGGCTGCTGAGACCAGGGCCAGCCCGCTAGAGCTGTAACATGTAACATGAGTAACAGATGGTAGCCAGCACTACGCGGTCCCCTGCAGTGGGACCTCAATATGGATCCAGTACATCCACCCGATAAGATCTAGTCAACCGTCAAGTCTCCCCCATACCCAAGTTATCTTTATGATCTGATATGTGATATGTTAAGTATACAATGTAACAAGAACAATTACAGTACATGGTACGGGTAACATGATTACTGGACCTGAGCTCTGTTGATAGCATAGAACAATATCACGAGAATCAGGAACAATATAACATGAACAAGATATCATGAACAATATACCGGGAAACGAGAACAATAGATGTGGGATTCTAGAGGTGGCCCCCGTGGCTTGGATCCACGTGGCACTTAGTTCCACACATCGCATATCAACAGCAGTCATGTCCAGTAACGGGAATATCCATATCATGTCCGGTATCGGGAATATCCATATCAGTAACAGGTAACAATCCTATAACATGAATACAGTAACATGAAATAATAATACATGTAACATGAACGGGGATCCATATGTCAAGAATAGAACAATAATACATGTAGCATGAACGGGGATCTATATGACAAGAATAGAGAAACCATACAGGCATGTGTAACCATAATATGTAAACATAACATAAATGTGTATGATGATCATGCTAATATGAAATGCAGTAGTCCGTGCATGGTTATATCCGTGTATCAGTGGAACCTATATGTGTAGCAATATATCGGTGTATCACTCGTATATGTCCTAACAGTGATCCGTGTATAAAATAATATCATGTCCGTCTCTTAAACTACGGTAGCCATGTAAGGATGATAGCAGTGCAGGAAATAACAGTATCTCGCATTCGTGTATAACGACGGTGTAGTGTCCTAGCGTACCTGTAGAGCAGTATGTAAGGTAACTGTGTCACGATGCATGACATAATAGGGTCCAAGCCTATGGGGCTATGGTGGGCCGGGTGTCAGTGGTACAGGAACGGGACATACTCGAGATCAGTCAGGCATTTACTAAATACCGTGTTTATTACAGTGTTTTAATATTGTTTACCAATTAGGATATACCGGATCATGTTTTATATCAAGAAGTCAATCAAGTGCAATTAATAGACTAAAAAGATAATTTATAAAGTAAAAACACTCACAAACTGGCTACAGGACTGTAGCTCTCGTTCTCACGATCGCAACGGATCCAGAATCGCCCGAATCGGAGTCCGGATGCTCCCGATATCGCTCGAATACTAAAAATAATATAAAGGGGTTAATTATGTAAATAATAATATTTAAAATGCAAATACTGAAAAGTGACAGGGGGTTTTCTGTAAATTACCTGTAATGGATTCTGGAGCGGTTTAACGGGCCGGGTTTGGATCCGATAACCCGAACCCATAACTTAAAGTATTGGGTACGGGCTAATGGGTTATTGGGTTGGATTGGGATTTATTTGGGTTAATGGGTTTGGGTTAAAAACCCAAACCCAATCATCATATTAACAGCAGCAGCAACAGCTTCTTGCTGTTGCTGCTGTGCTTCAGCATGACCGGCCGGCCAGCGCAGCTGGCCGGCGGCGCCAGCCGGCCTGCCGGCGGCAGTCCTGGCCGCCGGCGGCGGCTTCGGCCCCAAGGGCGTGAGAGAGAGAGAGAGTGAGAGGGGGTGTGTGAGAGAGGGGGAAAGAGAGAGTTTACATACCAAGGGAGAAGAAGAAGAAGTTGAAGAAGAAGAAGAAGAAGAAGAAGAAGAAGAGAGAGAGAGGTAGCCGCGGTGGCGCCAGCTAGGGCGCGCGCCACCGGTGGCTGCTGAGGCGCGACGGCGCCCCGGACGGTGGCGCCTCCGGCGCTTGGCCGGGGTCGCCGGAGATGGAGCCGGCGGCGGTGATCTGCACAGGGAGGGAAAATTGGGGGAAATAAAGAGAGAAGAGAGAGAGAGAGGAGAGAGAGAGAGAGTTGAGGAGAGAGAGAGAAGAGAGATTTAAAAAGGGGGGGAAAAACAGTAAGGCGGTGGGAAAGTCGGTGATGGAGTCTTCAGGAAGAAGAAAGAAAAGAAAAGAAAAGATAAAATAATTATTTATTATTATAATATTGGCCCATAATTCGACCAGCTCCGAACGCTGCCCAAAAATTACAGAAAATAGAAAATATTATCTTGAGACGTAATATGAAAACGGTTTGTAGAAATTCTATCTGGTTTGCAAATTAAAAATCTCGGAAGATGTCGCCGATACGGGCGACACCGGTTTGGCCCGATTTTCGATACAATCATAAAAATCTCCAAAAATACCCAAACGTAGAGGACACGATTCTAAGACATACAGTGAAAGCCGATTCTCAAAATACAACTCCATTTGTGAAATAAAAATCGGAAGGCCGGTAATCGGTATCGGTCGACACCGACTACGGAGATTTTCCAAAATAATCCAGAAAAATTCCAGAAAATCCTGAAAAATCTAGAATATTAGAAAATAATTTTAGAAATTGACAGTGGCTCAATCGGAATACTACGGAGGTCAAACCAATTTTGTACATCGTATCGCGTACCGACACGGTGATACGTACACCGGGGATCAGGGTGTTACATTTCTCCCCACCTTACAGAAAATTGCGTCCTCGCAATTTCAATCAGGTGTGAGAACAAAATTTTCAACCACAAAGCCTAAAGGTTACGGGTCCATGATTGAGATGCAAACAAGGTACAAGAAGTTCTTGCACAAGAACTAGGTATAAAAGATATGGTTCAATGTTTAGAGTTCACCTTTGGTTCTTGTTCACTTCAAATATGTAATTGATATACCTTGTCCAATCTTCCGCTATAGCATATAGTTATACCGAGTCGAACCACAAGGAGAGCTAGCGTAGAAGCGTTACGATACTCGTGAGAAAAAGAAAACGAGAATTCTTCTCTTGCTTAAAAGAATGAATAAAACACAAAGAAAGGAATTAAAGAGTGTATGGATATGTTCATGGTGGTAAGTGAAAAGAAATCAAGAAGAGGTTTGTTGTATTCACACTAAAAGAAAAGAAAACTTTAGAAAGCAATCCATGACTAGCTTACCTTGCTAGCTTGCTAAGACTTACTAGACTCCTTGATAGCGAATGCGTGCCTAATGTTGTCACTCCATTGGCGTAGGGTTTGTCTCGCGTGTTGACCTAATTGCTTTCTCACTTGGAAGACGGTGGTTTAACCATCGGAGAAGAGAAGATCATACACTTGCAAGATGAACAAAAGCAATCACCCATGAGTTAGTGAAGTAGCAAGACTAGTGGTAACCTAGTACATGGAGAAGAAATTAGCTAAAAGCCATTAAAGAACTAAAACAAAGCTTGAAGTAAATTGCAAGAAGTAAACAAAGCAAGTAATAAAGCAAGTAAACTAGAATCAAGCTCAAGTAGAGAAGTAGAGAATGGATCAATCCTTGTATAGCTCCAAGTGTCACTTCTTGATGATACAAGCTCTCTCTCTCTTACAACTCTCTCTTGCAATGAAATCTAGGGAGGAGAAGATCATAGAGAGAACTAAAAATCCTAAACAAAAACTAACAAAATACAAATCTATTCACTAATCTCCCTCTCTTCTCTGATCAGTCTTTGCTCGCAGGTGAAGGTGCACTATTTATAGCAGAAAGGAGAAGCTTCGAGAGCCAAGGTGGTTGCCACAAAATTCGGGGCTCAACGGCCCTAGATCTGCCGCGGATTTGCCGCGGATCGCGGCAAGATCTGGGCCGTTGAGCCCAGATTTTCAGGTGAGATCTGGTAGTTGGGTAGTTAGCCACGTGGTATATCTGGAATCTTCGTTTGTTGCGCGGATCTCTCTGGATCTGGTTTGAGATTTGGCTTTATCTTTAATCTTTAATTAATCACCTTAATTATTGCTAATTAAGGTAATTATTTGGCTAACTCTCCTTTAAGTGTGTACCTGCAAATATGTAGAGAAGAGGAGTAAAAATCACATATTTATTTGTAATATGCATGGGGATTATGATGTAAAATATGCAATATTGTGTACTAATCACACCCCCACACTTATTCTTTTGCTCGTCCCGAGCAAAACAAAGAAAAAGAAAATCTAGACTAACAATTTATTACACCACTTTCGCAGGTGACGCGATTGCACTGAGCATGTGCAACAAGCCGTTAAACCTCTAGGTTACCCTAGAGGAGGAGTGTTGTCTCCTGAGGGTTTTTAGCGGATTACACCCACAAAATCCATAAAGAAAGAAGACAAATGTTAGTGTTTTGAAAATGCATTTTGAATAAGAGACAAGTTTACGAACTATTTTTGCAAAAATATAAGTGATCCTAGGTCATAAGTCCACCTATAATCATTCTTTCTTAAACTTAGCATCCATGCAAGATCTTGTTTTTAATTAAGGTAAGAATTCAAAATTGGATTGAATACTTTATCTTTCATAAAACCTAGATAATATGCACACCGTGTAAGTGAAGGTTTCTTGGGATTTCAACTCCAACCATAAAGCCATTTATTTATATATATTTATTTTCTTTATTTTTCTTTTTCTTTTTCTGCTTTTTTTCTTCCCTTAGTTTTCTTAGGCTTTCTAGTTCACCCATGTAGCGAGCCTATAACCGATGACTCCCAAACCAGATGGTTCTAGGGCACCAAATGAGAAAACATCCCTCGGGTTAAAGGACTCGAGTGAAAAAGGCCACAAAACTAAAGGGGATTATTTATTATCACCGTTAGGCGTGAATAATCGTGCTTCTTGAGGCACAATTATCCAGCTTAATAAGTGAGATCACCGTTAGGCGTGAGTAACCATGCTTCTTGAGGCATAGTTATCCAGCTTAATAAGTGATCTTTTATTTATATATATTTTTTTTCTTTTTCTCTTTTCTTTTTTATTTATATGGCATTTTGGTCTTTGTTTCCATCCCATGAAATGTGTAAGTGTAAAGTGCATATCTAAGGCAAAAAATTCAAGATAAAAATATCTCCTCAATTTTACTTACTTATCCTATAATTTCAAACAAGATCTATTATTTCAACTATGTTTAAGATGTCATAATTAAGGCTTTCTTAATCTCTAAGATACATCTTTAATTTTCTTAAAAATAGATCAAAACATTTGTCTCTTATTTCAAAAAGTTTTTATTTTTTTATTTTTTTTTTAAAAACTAAAAAGAAGTGTAAAAGAAAGAAAATCTAAAAACTCTATGTTAGTAAACCCTCCCCCACACTTATTTCATGCATTGTCCTCAATGCATTATGATATATGTATGCATGAAACAAAATGGAAAGGGAAGGAACCATTTATTCACAAAAAAGTGCAAAAAATATTTACAAGGAATATATACAAGTGTAACTCTCACCTAGGCTTTTGGTCGCTTTCCTCTGGCCCGTTTCCCATCGTTCCAATGTGTTCTCTTTCTTGAGCTCCATTGGGAACGGTCTGAATTATTCTAGCCTTAGGTTTTTCCAGTTTCAATTGGTTGTTATTTTCATTCACACTCATTCCACCACATCGTTCACAAACAAAGTCCTTATCACCACTCTCACTCAGAATTTCATCACTTCCAATTTTAAGAAATTTTAACTCTTCTCCATATAATTCTTCAAAACTCAAATCAACATCCGGAAGTGGACAATCAGCTAACTTACCCCGAGTTGACTCATCCAAACACATGATTTCTTCAGCAAACAAGTCTTCAAATGATATATCAATCGGAGGTTCTTGAAGAGAATCACAAAATTGTGACTCATCTTTTGAATCCTCACAATTGTCCTCAATAAAGCTAACCTCAAATGTTTGATCTTTTGTTTTGTGAGGCTGTGTGTGGAAGACATTGTGTTCATGTGTCATGTTACCAAAAGTCAACCTCATTGATCCATTCCGGCAATTAATGATTGCATTTGCAGTAGCCAGGAATGGTCGTCCCAGAATGACAGGAGTTTGTGCCCTTTGATTGGAATTTGACACTGGTTTTGTTTCAAGGACAACAAAGTCAACAGGATAAAAGAATTCTCCAACTTTGACAAGGACATCATGAATTACCCCTTGGGTTTAGTAACAGAGCGATCAGCCAATTGGATGGTCATTTGGGTCGGGAGGAGATCACCTAACCCCAATTGTTGGTACACAGAGAAAGGTAGGAGATTAATGCTGGCCCCTAAATCAAGAAGTGCCCTATTTATTGTAGTCTGTCCTATGATGCATGAAATGGTGGGGCTCCCTGGGTCTTTGTATTTAACAGGAATTGGACCAGTGAGCAACTCAGTGATGGATGATGCTAGGAAGACTTTTTTAGGGACTTGGGTCTTCCTCTTCTTGGTGCACATTTCCTTCAAGAATTTGGCATATGATGGCACTTGTTGAATGGCATCAAGAAGAGGGACATTGATTTGGACCTTATTGAATGTTTCTTTTATCTTCTCCATGTGAGCATTTGACTTGTTATTTCTCAGCCTATTTGGATATGGAGCAATAGGCTTGTATGTATGCTCATCTACCTTTTCTTCACCCTTTGCCTTGGAAGTGGATGGCTCTGAACTAGAGGATGGTTTGTCAAAAGTTGGTTGCATTGGGACAGAAGGTATTGGCTTTGGTACTGGATGAGATTGTGGACTAGAAACCTTATTGTCAACTTGTTTACCAGATCTCAGGGTATGAATGGCATGACAGTGACTGGGTCCTGAATCTTCCACTTCATTCAAAGGGAAGTGACGTTTGGGATTTGGCAATGGCTGGCTTGGGAACATACTTTTTTGATTCTCAGCCAATTGCCCAATTTGGACCTTCATTTTATTTAACTCCTGCTCCTGGTTCTTTGTAAAGGTCTCTAACATTTGTTTCAACTCAGATATTTCGGAATTATTTTGGGGTGGATGTTGAGGATATGGAGATTGGAATTGTGATTGGTAGAATGGTGGTGGATTCTGATAAGACTGATATGACTGTGGTGGACTTTGAGGTGGATGAACATACAGTGAATTCTGACTGAAACTGGATGGATGAAACTGAGCATTGTATGGATGTGGAAGTGGTGGCATATGATGCTCAGGACCAGACTGACTCCATGAAAAATTTGGATGGTTCTGCCATCCTGAATTGTAAGTGTTAGAGTATGGATGATTATTGGGTCTGGTAAAAGCTGCATTCATGTTCTCCTGATATGAGTGGAGCTGAGATAATGGACACTCCTCCAAGACATGGCTAAGGTCATGACAGTTGGTGCAACCCGGTTTAATCAAAGGCAATGGGTTGACCTGGTTGACCACAGAATTCCCTTTTGATTCAAGCAGCTCTATCCTCTTTAGCAGTTGTGTGATCGTGGTTTCTGCAGCTATAGAGGATTCTCTGAAATGTGTACCAGTTATGGAAGTGGTGGGAGTAGATTTGTCAGGACAAGACTCCCACTGAATGGTTTTCTCAGCTAGGGTTTCAAAGAGATCCCACCCCTGATGCTCATCTTTCTTCAAAAATTCCCCTTGGCACATGGATTCCAAGAGGGTTTTCGTTTGGTAATCTAAACCGTCATAGATAATCTGGCAGAGACGCCATTTCTCTATGCCGTGATGGGGACATAGGGCTAAGAGGTCTTTGAAACGCTCAAGATATTTCCAGAAAGGTTCATTTTGTTCTTGCTTGAATTGCATTATATTCTTTCTCATGAGGGCTGTTTTGTGGATAGGATAGAATTTCCTAAGAAAGACCTTAACAAAATCATCCCAAGAAGATATGGAACTGACAGGAAGATTATAAAGCCATTTCTTAGCTAAATCCTTAAGTGCAAACGGTATGAACCGTAACCTAACAGCATCCTCAGACAGTTGGGAAATCCGCATCATTTGGCATACCTCTTCAAACTCACGAATAAAGAGGTACGCGTCCTCAGACTCAAGACCATGGAATCGGGGAAGTGTACTAATGTATTGCGGTTTCAGCTCAAATTGTTTCCATTAGGCTCGGGGAGAAGAATGCATGAGGGAAGGGAGGTGCGAATCGGATAAAATCGATCCTGAAGTGAAACGTTGTTGGTCATGGTGTCAAGTGGTTGTGTAAGTGTAGAAAGTCTAGCAGAATGATGATCATAGAACCACTCTCAAATATAAAGCCACAAACAACGCGCACCGATCACACCAGCGAAAAAGAAAAATAACAAACAATAAAAGAAAAATCAATCCCAGCTATGTAAGGATCCTGGACCTAGATGACTCCTAACTTTAGATCGTCCACAGGAGGTTTAGTGTAGACTTTGACTATAAGTGAATCAGCCAGGGAAGGGTAAGGTTGGTGGGAGGTTTTCCGTCCGAAGACGTTCCTTAATTAAGTAACCAGCAACCTTCGGGCTTTCGGCCCTCAACCCCTTTCCTAGACACTGATTTTACAGAAGTCAATTTCCAACACTTTTCCCCCTTAGGATAATCTCCTAATGAGTCCGAGATGTCCCTAGGGCCAACGTCTATTCAAATTTTATTTACAAGCTTGGGATTGTGAGTGCGTGGGAAAATGATTTGTGGGCTAAGGAAGGGGTGATAAAATCCCCACCTTATCTTATTTATAGGATATGCCCTTAAAGTAAATTCGTGCAAGTGTACGATGTAAACAAACAAGGATCACCCAAAGCGTAATTAAACAAACAAAGTGTGATTCCTAGTCAATATGCAATGCTTTACGTACCTTGTCCCCCGCATTCTTCAACAGTAAATGTAAAGTAATTGAAAGACACGTGCCTATAATGCAAGATGTCTAAACAATTTTTATCAATTTACACCAAATCTTTTACTGTTGATTAGCAAATATCAGGTGAAGAATACAAGATTTCAGATATATCAGCAGAAGTAATTTGCAAAGCAGCAAGCCCTGCAGAAAATTGTTAGAAGTGAACTCCTCTTTGCCGCGTTCCCACGGCAAAATGCCGCGGCTACGCGGCAATTTGGAGGGATCCTGGGCTCTGCTTTCGAGAGCAGAGGCCCAGGTCCACTTGTATGTTTCTGCTGTGCAAAGTTTTCTGAATCTTCAACCTGTACCTGCAACAGAGAAGGTATATCGTTTAGTTTCTCACTTTTAAAAATACCTGCAACAGAAAATCAAGCAAGAGATGATTCCTAGTCTATATGCAATGCGAAACGCGTACCTTGCCTCCAGCACTCTTCAACAGTAAAAATAAAGAATTGAAAAGACACGTGCCTAAAATGCAAATGTCTAAACAATTTTTAACAATTTCAACCAACTTTTTACTGTTGTTTAATTAAGCAGGTATATGGTGAAAAATACAGGATTTCAAGTATAGCAGCAGATGTATTTTGCAGAGCTGAATATCCTGCAGAAAAATTGTTAGAAGTGAACTCCTCTTTGCCGCGTTTCCACGGCAAAATGCCGTGGATCCGCGGCAATTTGGAGGGATCCTGGGCTCTGCTTTCTTGAGCAGAGGCCCAGGTCCACTTATATGTTTCTGCACTGAAGAGTTTCCTGTTTCTTTACCTGTAACCTGCAAACAGAGAAGAAGAATCGTTTAGTACTTCACTTTAACCAAAAATAACGTTGCTCTCCCCGGCAACGGCGCCATTTTGTTTAGTAGAAAAGAAAGGATATGCGCCGTATTAGAGAATTGTCATCCCCGCAACGGCGCCATTTTGATTGGACGGGAGAAGGTGTACTTATTATGTAGCAAATGTATTTGATGTACCCTTTCTTGTCTCCGCTATAGTATAGGACTATACCGAGTCGAATCTCAGGGAGAGCTCGCGGTAGAAGCTTTAACGTGTGGTAGTGAAGTGAACAAACGAGTATTCTTCTCTTGCTTATAAACTTAGTGAATCAAGTGAAAAAGAAACTAAAAGAAAAGATGGCTATGTTCATGGTGGAAATTGTCGGAAAAGAAATCAAGATTGGGATTGGTTTATTCACAAGAAAAGGAAAGAAAACTTAAAGAAAGCAATCCATGACTAGCTTACCTTGCTAGCTTGCCAAGACTTACTAGACTCCTTGATAGCGAATGCGTGCCTAATGTTGTCACTCCATTGGCGTAGGGTTTGTCTCGCGTGTTGACCTAATTGCTTTCTCACTTGGAAGACGGTGGTTTAACCATCGGAGAAGAGAAGATCATACACTTGCAAGATGAACAAAAGCAATCACCCATGAGTTAGTGAAGTAGCAAGACTAGTGGTAACCTAGTACATGGAGAAGAAATTAGCTAAAAGCCATTAAAGAACTAAAACAAAGCTTGAAGTAAATTGCAAGAAGTAAACAAAGCAAGTAATAAAGCAAGTAAACTAGAATCAAGCTCAAGTAGAGAAGTAGAGAATGGATCAATCCTTGTATAGCTCCAAGTGTCACTTCTTGATGATACAAGCTCTCTCTCTCTTACAACTCTCTCTTGCAATGAAATCTAGGGAGGAGAAGATCATAGAGAGAACTAAAAATCCTAAACAAAAACTAACAAAATACAAATCTATTCACTAATCTCCCTCTCTTCTCTGATCAGTCTTTGCTCGCAGGTGAAGGTGCACTATTTATAGCAGAAAGGAGAAGCTTCGAGAGCCAAGGTGGTTGCCACAAAATCCGGGGCTCAACGGCCCTAGATATGCCACGGATTTGCCGCGGATCCTGGCAAGATCTGGGCCGTTGAGCCCAGATTTTCAGGTGAGATCTGGTAGTTGGGTAGTTAGCCACGTGGTATATCTGGAATCTTCGTTTATTGCGCGGATCTCTCTGGATCTGGTTTGAGATTTGGCTTTATCTTTAATCTTTAATTAATCACCTTAATTATTGCTAATTAAGGTAATTATTTGGCTAACTCTCCTTTAAGTGTGTACCTGCAAATATGTAGAGAAGAGGAGTAAAAATCACATATTTATTTGTAATATGCATGGGGATTATGATGTAAAATATGCAATATTGTGTACTAATCAGTCCATGACACTTCCGCTGCGCACTCTGAGATATCTAAGGAACTCGGGATGAAGAAGTATAGGGATGAATTAAAACGGATAGGAAGCAAGACGATGCAAGGAAAGTAAGAAGGAAATCGGATGCTCTGGTTGATAACTGAAAGGAAGGAAGGAATAAAACAGAGTCAAGAAATGAATTATCAGGTCATGGTATTCTTGTACTCGTTGCTGGAATCCCCAAATTCAGATACAGATCAGTTAATCTGAACCTGATTGTACTGTTGGTAAGAGCCAGAGTATCGACCCAGGTGGTTACCCACACCAGGTGTGAAACCTAAGCTCTGATACCACTATGTAACGCCCCAGTTCTAAAGATACGGGGACGTTATGGCGACGTACATACGCGAGGTGAAAACAACCTCACGCGTACGTTAAGCCTCAGTACAGTACAATACCTCCATATAGATCTGAGGTCCAACATAAAAGCAGTACAAGAATACCTGCAGAAAGAGGTCAGTGATCATAACAGAAATGAATAATAGGGACAAATAAGATAATAGAAATAAATCACCAAGATACCTATGAAGAGTCCTGGTGAGGAATCTCCTATGTGACTCCACGGCACTATCTGATAATACGATAACTCCGATCTCCAAATCTGGGCACGCAAACCCAGGGTCGTCAGAAAGCGACCTAGTGAGTGGTAAAATGAAGGAGGCAGTAATATATATATATAATAGTAATACAAGCACGATACTAATATATAATATCTAATGTGGGACTAGTGATACCATATAATAAGGATATAAGGATAAACATGTAACCAGTAGAAATATATAAACAGGTCGTCTTTTAATACCATCACTACCTAACCGGTTATCATCGGGTCATGTCTCTAGTCGTATCCAGTTTATACAATATATAATGCTATCTAGTAGTGACGAGTGTACATGCTAGTGGTGATGTGATAACAGTGAACATGCAGATGTGCATATGCTACCTAACCAGTATACGGTGTGGTGAATGATGTATGCAAGGTATACAGACAATAGAATATATGCACATATGCATGAATAGTATGCTACTACAGAAAGTGTAACATGTATCGGTTAAAGTAACAAATAGACATGTAACATGATATCGGATAAATGATCAGGTGTAATAACAAGTACAACTAAACATGTATCAGGCAAAGAACAATAACAAGTAGTAAGCATGTATCAGGCAAGTCATGTTATTTATACAATAGTAGCGATCAGTACCACTTGGTATTTTAATTACTCTCTTCCAGTGTCCCATACCACTGGCGGTTCATACTGAAGCCCGCACCCCAGTCGAACCCATCCGGACATGGCCTACGGGTACCATTATCCAAACGAGAGAGTAATCAAATAACAAATGTTCCCGATGTCACTATCGTGTATACTATTTTATTATGTTAATTGGAAACCCATGGTCGAGGAGTTCTTATCGGGTAGGTGTATCCCGTCCATACCCGGGATCACGGCCTTAAACAGATCCCTGGCTGCTGAGACCAGGGCCAGCCCGCTAGAGCTGTAACATGTAACATGAGTAACAGATGGTAGCCAGCACTACGCGGTCCCCTGCAGTGGGACCTCAATATGGATCCAGTACATCCACCCGATAAGATCTAGTCAACCGTCAAGTCTCCCCCATACCCAAGTTATCTTTATGATCTGATATGTGATATGTCAAGTATACAATGTAACAAGAACAATTACAGTACATGGTACGGGTAACATGATTACTGGACCTGAGCTCTGTTGATAGCATAGAACAATATCACGAGAATCAGGAACAATATAACATGAACAAGATATCATGAACAATATATCGGGAAACGGGAACAATAGATGTGGGATTCTAGAGGTGCCCCCGTGGCTTGGATCCACGTGGCACTTAGTTCCACACATCGCATATCAACAGCAGTCATGTCCAGTAACGGGAATATCCATATCATGTACGGTATCGGGAATATCCATATCAGTAACAGGTAACAATCCTATAACATGAATACAGTAACATGAAATAATAATACATGTAACATGAACGGGGATCCATATGTCAAGAATAGAACAATAATACATGTAGCATGAACGGGGATCTATATGACAAGAATAGAGAAACCATACAGGCATGTGTAACCATAATATGTAAACATAACATAAATGTGTATGATGATCATGCTAATATGAAATGCAGTAGTCCGTGCATGGTTATATCCGTGTATCAGTGGAACCTATATGTGTAGCAATATATCGGTGTATCACTCGTATATGTCCTAACAGTGATCCGTGTATAAAATAATATCATGTCCGTCTCTTAAACTACGGTAGCCATGTAAGGATGATAGCAGTGCAGGAAATAACAGTATCTCGCATTCGTGTATAACGACGGTGTAGTGTCCTAGCGTACCTGTAGAGCAGTATGTAAGGTAACTGTGTCACGATGCATGACATAATAGGGTCCAAGCCTATGGGGCTATGGTGGGCCGGGTGTCAGTGGTACAGGAACGGGACATACTCGAGATCAGTCAGGCATTTACTAAATACCGTGTTTATTACAGTGTTTTAATATTGTTTACCAATTAGGATATACCGGATCATGTTTTATATCAAGAAGTCAATCAAGTGCAATTAATAGACTAAAAAGATAATTTATAAAGTAAAAACACTCACAAACTGGCTACAGGACTGTAGCTCTCGTTCTCACGATCGCAACGGATCCAGAATCGCCCGAATCGGAGTCCGGATGCTCCCGATATCGCCCGAATACTAAAAATAATATAAAGGGGTTAATTATGTAAATAATAATATTTAAAAATGCAAATACTGAAAAGTGACAGGGGGTTTTCTGTAAATTACCTGTAATGGATTCTGGAGCGGTTTAACGGGCCGGGTTTGGATCCGATAACCCGAACCCATAACTTAAAGTATTGGGTACGGGCTAATGGGTTATTGGGTTGGATTGGGATTTATTTGGGTTAATGGGTTTGGGTTAAAACCCAAACCCAATCATCATATTAACAGCAGCAGCAACAGCTTCTTGCTGTTGCTGCTGTGCTTCAGCATGACCGGCCGGCCAGCGCAGCTGGCCGGCGGCGCCAGCCGGCCTGCCGGCGGCGGTCCTGGCCGCCGGCGGCGGCTCCGGCCCCAAGGGCGTGAGAGAGAGAGAGAGTGAGAGGGGGTGTGTGAGAGAGGGGGAAAGAGAGAGTTTACATACCAAGGGAGAAGAAGAAGAAGAAGAAGAAGAAGAAGAAGAAGAGAGAGAGGTAGCCGCGGTGGCGCCAGCTAGGGGCGCGTGCCACCGGTGGCTGCTGAGGCGCGACGGCGCCCCGGACGGTGGCGCCTCCGGCGCTTGGCCGGGGTCGCCGGAGATGGAGCCGGCGGCGGTGATCTGCACAGGGAGGGAAAATTGGGGGAAATAAAGAGAGAGAGAGAGAGAGAGAGGAGAGAGAGAGAGTTGAGGAGAGAGAGAGAGAAGAGAGATTTAAAAGGGGGGGAACAACAGTAAGGCGGTGGGAAAGTCGGTGATGGAGTCTTCAGGAAGAAGAAAGAAAAGAAAAGAAAAGATAAAATAATTATTTATTATTATAATATTGGCCCATAATTCGACCAGCTCCGAACGCTGCCCAAAAATTACAGAAAATAGAAAATATTATCTTGAGACGTAATATGAAAACGGTTTGTAGAAATTCTATCCGGTTTGCAAATTAAAAATCCCGGAAGATGTCGCCGATACGGGCGACACCGGTTTGGCCCGATTTTCGATACAATCATAAAAATCTCCAAAAATACCCAAACGTAGAGGACACGATTCTAAGACATACAGTGAAAGCCGATTCTCAAAATACAACTCCATTTGTGAAATAAAAATCGGAAGGCCGGTAATCGGTATCGGTCGACACCGACTACGGAGATTTTCCAAAATAATCCAGAAAAATTCCAGAAAATCCTGAAAAATCTAGAATATTAGAAAATAATTTTAGAAATTGACAGCGGCTCAATCGGAATACTACAGAGGTCAAACCAATTTTTGTACATCGTATCGCGTACCGACACGGTGATACGTACACCGGGGATCAGGGTGTTACACATTTACTGAGCCTTGAGAAAGGGAATAGTCTCCCTCAGAAATGCGCGAAGAAGCAATAATCTTCCTCGTTAATGCAAGAGAGGTTATTCTAACCTCAAAAAGGAGCAATCCTTCTCGAAACTAGCCAAAAGGCAGTTGACCTCGGGAAAGGAACGACGTTCCAAGACCAATTAGAAGCGAATCTACTTCGGGAGGCTCGAACGCGGAGCTATCCAGACGCAAAGCTACCCAGAATCACGAATCTACACGTTCCTCGGCGAACTTATTCCAATCCGGAAGCAGGATTGAAAGCGAAGCTGAACTCAACCACCATAGCGACGTTCGTACTTCACATACCATCAATCAAAGCAATTCAAAGTATTTCGAAGCCTGAACCATTCCATTGCAGACTTTCGAAAACTTTGAAGGGGGTCTTGTTGACACTTTAAAAAAGACAAGATTTTTACTGGCCTAAACAATGTTTAGACTTGTTGACATTTACAAAAGACAAGTGACAGACAAGCTGACGACAAGTTCTGTACCCATCTCCGAGGGACAAAGCAGCAACTTGGACTTTACTGATCCAGTGAAGTAGACAGTAAGCCCAGATTGTCTTTAAACAGACCTAAGCAGGTCTAAGATGCTAAGTTAGCTCAATACTTAGCATCACATGAGCCCAAGGGGATAGCCTCGCCTGAGAGGCTAAGATTGCCCAACTTCGCCTTGAAGCCGTTCAAAGTTCCATCAGGGAGCTAACTTATAGTTTCGCCTGAAGCGCTCAGTTAACTCCGCAGAGAGTTTGCTTCGCTCGAAGTCATACGCAACCGCACAGAAGGATGGTAGCTTCGCCACAAATGTTTATCCAGCTCCGCTGAAGAGCTTTCTTCTGACTTCGCCAGATACTCCTTCCAGCTCCGCTGCGAGCTCGACTTGACAGCTCCGCTGCGGGTCTGTCATGGTCAACCTTTGACCAATTAAATCTCCATATGAGATCAAATCAATTCAAGATCAAGATCAAATCTAATCAAGATCAAATCTGAGATCAAATTCGGTAGTTGTTTACCGTAATCACTTGACTTTCCTAAAATAAGTAAGAAGATCAAGGGAGATCTTTTAATTATTTAGAAAGAATCAGAACAGATCAGGAGATCGACGCTACCTGCTATCTCTAGCTTCGCAGAAGCTGATTCTAGCCTCGCAGCAAGGCTACTTTCCAGATTTAAACAGATTGACTCAATCTGTTTCCAGATTTTCAAGGGACAATTATATCCCTGCTCTCCCTATAAATAGCCCACCAGAGGTACACGGAGACACACACATGACGCACACAGGAAAAGAGACGGCTAAACAGAGACCTATTCTCTTGCTTCCAAGAATTCAGAGAATTACTTCTCTAATCAGGGTGCTGATACGCTAATACCTTCCTTCTTCTCAAGGAATTTTCGGAACCAGGCGAGAAGGAATTCCTTAGTGAAGGCAGTTTGAGAAGTAACAAGAGGGTTCTACCAACCTTCTGTTCTCCGATTCCCCAAACCAGGTGAGAAGGGAATCCCATCGATCGCATCGTCAAAGGGACAAAGTGGTCGCACGCTGACCAGACTCCTATCGGCACATTTCTCCAGAATCTCAGAGGATATTTACTTGTAATCTTTTAGAATACTTGTAATTTAACTCTTCGACCCCTTTTTGGTAAGTTTTCCCCTTTACAAAATCAATGGAAAACAGACAGTTCTCCCTTGAAAATCTGTCCCTGTTGAATGTGCTTTCGACAGCTAGTGTTATACTTTCGAAAATGACTTTCTACATTTTAAAAATTTAGCTGTTTATGACCGTTAATTATCAAAAGTTCTGCACCCATTTTTGACAACTAGTTGATTTTTTCTATTGAATGTTAGCAAACGTTTATCAATTCTTTTGCTATAAATTTTGATTGTTTTGTAGAGTTTTAACAAGTTTTTCAACTATTTACTGTTTTTTCCACTTTAAATTCTTGAGAGAAAGTATACAAAAGTTTTAAAGCTTTTTATTCCAATCTTTTCTAGTGTTTCTCACCCCCAAAGCTTGATCTTGTCGGTTCTAATTTATAGCTATAGGATTTGTGGTTTAGTGAGAAGTTTTGTAGTGATCTATCACAACCCTTGTTCTTTGTTGTAAGTGTTGTTGCCTCTAGTGAGAGAGGATGTAAGAAGTCAATCTTGTAGGATCACAACTTGTAGGAGTTAAGGCTCCAACTTGATCCAAGAGGAATCATGTTGTAGGAGTTGTGGCTCTAACAGGTGATATTGCAAGATCACGATTGTAAACATATTTTCAGTTTCGCGAACCGATTATAGTGCTTACATATCCACAAGAGTTGGGGACGAGGTTGTACATCAGTGGATCGAATATCGAAAACAAATTCAGCGTGCTTACGGAGTTTACTCATTCTTTACTCTATCTCTTTACTCTTTACACTTGCATTTATCTATGCTCAAAATTTGTTATATCTGTTTATAATTGCATACAATTTGAGATTAAGTGTGTTTGCTGTAAATAATTTTTAATTCCTACATAATTGATTAATATCACACATTCACCCCTCTTTAGGTGATTTTCAGGAGAATTGTTGAACTATAGAAATGGAAAAGAAAAAGACTATTATCATTAGCCTCATCAGAATGTTTTTTCCCTTTGCAGTGTTAAAAATTAGATTAATCAGTCGATGAATCGACCGATTAATCCTATTTGGAACTCCATTGCATAAAAATGCATTAATTGCTCGCATTAATTTTTTGACTAATTGGTAGATTAATCGCATTAGTCATTCTCATAAAGAGAAATCGCTCACATTACTAGTTTATGCTTCTATTTCATATCTGACCCGGATTCACTTTAGCTAATAAAAGAAAAATTAGGTTTTGTTTTGCCTTCCCTCAATTGGACCCTTATATCGATTCTCTCTCCTCACGTTACCTCAGCAACTTCGAGCCACTACGACAACTCGCAACTGTGATAGCGACGATTTTTGGCTGTTTAGTTGCATATTGCTCTTTTTGTATGCATGTTGATCTGATGAATGATGAATCTATATTGATGATATACATATTTACCAAATGGGAAAGGCTGAAGAGGTTGTGTTATTAGTGTATGCAAAATAATCAGCATATAGTACAAGATTACACGTTATTTAAAGCATTTAAGAATGTAGTTTTCATTGTATGTGTTGAAGAGGTAGAAATCAATTAAATATATTAAAATATTCAATTCTGATTAATCCCAGCATATTCCTTGCTTAGTCCGATTAACTATTATTCAGGATCGCACAATTAATGAAACTACATTTAAAACTCTACCCCTTGTGTGGATTGTAAATCTCATATGAAATAAGATCTTATCTGTTGCGTGTTTGGTTGGAAGGAAGTAGGCGGAAGTAAGGAAACGGGGAAGTATAATTGCTGACTTCCTTATCTATTCAAACACCGAAAAGGAAAATAAGAAAATCCCTTTTCCTCTTCTTTGTTCTCTTTTACACAATCATTTTCTCACTTTCAGGGTGCTACAGTTAATTTTGTGGTCATGTAAATCTCATTTGTAATAAGTTGCACACAAACAGTTAATTTTTTTATCATGTAAATCATTTGCATTCTAATTACAGTCCATTTTTATTTTTCTTAATTAATTTTTTACTTTAATATTATTTTACGATCAACTTTGTGGTCAACTTTTTTACTTTCACTTTTACATTACTATCCAAACACCGAAAAAAACATAACATTTTCCAAACCACACTTCCCAACAACATCCAAACACCAGAAAATTTACTAACCAATTCTCAAGTTCCAAAGGGAACTACTACTACTTCCTCACTTCCTCACTTCCACCTTTAACCAAACAGCCCGATATCATTCCTCATGTTTCACGGGCCTGTTAGGTTAATGGTGGAAGTGAAGAAGTGAGGAAGTAGTAATAGTTCCCTTTGAAACTTGAGAATTGGTCAGTAAGTTTTTCGGTGTTTGGATGTTGTTTGGAAGTGTGGTTTAAAAATGTTATGTCTTTTCTGGAGTTTGGATGGTAATGTGGAAGTGCAAGTGGAAAACTTGACCACAAAATTGACCGCAAAATAATATTAAAATAAAAATTAATTAAGAAAAATAAAAATGGACTGTAATTAGAATGCAAGTGAGATTTACATGATTAAAAAATTAACTGTTTTGTTCTACAACTTATTACAAATGAGTTTTACATGACACAAAATTAACTGTAGCACTCTGGAAGTGAGGAAATGGTTGTGTAAAAGAGAAAAGAGAAAAGGAAAAGGGGTTTTCTTATTTTCCTTTTCCGGTGTTTGGATAGATAGGAAAGTGAGCAATTATACTTCCCCATTTCCATACTTCCTCCCACTTCCTTGCAACCAAACACGCCCGCATCAAGACTGATTTTGAAATAAGACTTTTTGCTTCCACTATTGAGTAACAAGTTGTGAGGTATCCTTTATCTTTATCTTGCCCCAGAGTATTGTATATAAATTTAAGAAATATACGAAAAGAAAACATTATGAAACAAAAATGGATATTGTTATGTCAACCTGTATTTTACTGTATTAAAATTTATTCTCTTTTTTAGCCTCCTCTCTTGTGTGTGCTTCAATTCCGGCCTGCTTCCTTGCTGGTTTAGATGTATCTATCAGTTTAAGATATTCATTGCCTATGGTGTTTAAGCCACTTCCTTTAATAAAATCCCATTGGATTTGCTAATAACAAATAATTATTCCTTAGTTAACCTTAAGTGGCCCACGAATTTTGTAAAATTTCCTCTTGTTGTTTAGCGCCTCAAAATTTTTTAGATCCTTGTAACTATATGAAAGGGTTCTAGGGTAAAAGTTTCATTGCTGTAACTTTTAGTTTCATCTATTAATCTCAGAATTGATCATTTCTAACTCATTGCTTTTTCATAGGTCTCAAGGTGCCTAAACTAGATTCCATATAAACACATCTTTCACATTTTGGCACCATGGACCACCACACAAATTGAAGTGAATTTTGACTTTCCTTTTGCTATTTTGGTATTCAACGAGTCCATTTTTTGTAGTTTACCATACATTAGTAAGCAGTTCAATAACTCATATTTTCTCCCAATTTTTGGACCAAGAAAATTGCAAACAATGTCCATTTCAAACTTGTATTTGAAATCACAGCCCATTTGATTCAAATAAAATTCAACATAGACCCCAAAAACTAGCACAAACTAGTTATGTTAAGTGCAATTGGTTTAAGTTAGTGAGGCCTACTTTTGCAAGTGTTTTCCTATGCCTCAAGAGACAAATACCTGGGCTAGATGGAAAGCCTTGTCACTTCTATGCATTTTTTTTATAATAATCAAAAGAAAAGATACTTCGAAGGAAGGTGCTAAGTACCCTCTCTTTTTCCCACCTCATCAAAGCCACTATCTCTTCCTTTTCTTTCCTTCTCCAGACATGCACCTCATCATGCATTTCATTAAAGTCACTTTCCCTTCTTTTTCTTTCCTTCTTCTCCATACATGTACCTCATCATGCATTTCATTTGTATTTAAGAATCATTATATATTTAAGAGTCATTATGTAATTAAGAGTTGTTACTTAATTAGAAGTTATATTACTATATTTTATTAAAAGTTCTATTTTTATTGAGAGTTGTAATTATATTTGCCTATAAATAAGATTACACTCTCTCCCTTTCTCAATATTCTTTATATTCTCATAGTATCAGAATCTAAAGATTCTCTATTTTTCGCAACCTTCACCATCATCATCTCAGCTCACCATCAAAACATCGCCATCGCCATCTTCTTTCTTCTTCAACATTTTCTTTTTCTTTCTTTTTCTATTTCCTTCTTTCAAATCTGATTTGAATTCAGATTTGTAAAAATAATTACTGTTCATGATGAACAGTACCGCCGCGTAAGCTCATGTTGTACTAGGTTGAAGCTTGGTTTAGTTTTTATTTGAGCGTCTTTGTAATTTTAGAGGGTTTTTCTTGCTTGTTTTTGTTAGTTTTGAGTGACGGTTGAAGAGATGAAGCCAACAGTTTCTAAGTTTATATCTAGAAAGATCACTGATAGAAAGTTGAATGGTGACAACTTTCTACAGTGAAAATGAGTTATTGAGATTCATGTTACTATGAGAGCTAAAGATTACCACTTGACTGACGATTCTCTGATCCAAAGACAGACTTGAAGAGCTAAATATCACCATCCTTAACAGCATGGAGCCACGCGGCCAGGATCTAGTTCTAAATTGTAAGACTGTAAAGGAGATAGACAGGTTATATTCAGGGAAAGCAACCTGAGTCTAGCCTATGATGTTATTCATGAGTTGTTCTGGATTAAACAGGAGAGTTGAATGTTGGTCCGTTCTTTGCTGACTTTAACAACTTTCTGACAAGTCAAGGAGAGTTTTTCTATTACAGGTGATGTGAATGAGATGCAAGAGAGGTGGAAAAAATTGATGGTTGTTGTTTTCTTAGAAGCATTGCGTCTAGAATTCTCGAAGCCTCGACCAAATATTGGCAGGTTCACTATCAAGTCACTTAAGGATACGTATCACTTACATGAAGTTGTTCCTTCAGGGTCATAAAATCTGGCTAGCGTGGAGTCTCAGGCTCGTTTTGCTCGTGTTATTCAAGGCAAAACAACAGGAGGTAGAGATCGTGGGAGTCATACTGTTGGCCCAAAGGCCCATCACTCTAGTTTTGATGATGATTAACTCATGTAGTTATAGTACTAATAATCTTGTGGTTATATAGTTTCAGATTTACGATCAAGATCTTAGTAGGCGTTTAGCTTCAACAAAGGAGTTTTTGGGAGCTAACACATGTAGATTCAAGAGCTCATGCGTCAAGATCGCATCTAGCACTCGGTTAGAGTCTAGCTCATTGGATCGTGTTTGGATCAAGCCGACTTGGAGAAGGAGTTCTACATGAAGATTTCAGTTTGTGTTTAGTTTAGTTGTGTTTAGATCTTGTGCAAAGATAGATATTGTTGATATGCTCAAGTTCACACACACACAAGTTCAATACGTTTGGTTTTCAGTTTAACCGGTTTTGGAGTTCAAATATACATATATATAGTTTTCATGAATAGATAGAATCAAAACAAATTTACATCGTTTAATGTATATTAAGTTTCATCTATATACATATATGGTTCATATATTTAGAAATGCTTACTTTGATGATCCTATTCATGTGTTTGGAGTTTTGTAATTAACAAAACCTATTTTGGATTTAATGTCAAAAACATAAGATTTATCTTTTTATGTGTATTGGATTCTATCCATACACTCTATGCTTCAAAAGAGTTTAAATATCATGTTTTTATATTATTCAAGTTTGAAAAAAAATCAGATTTTCATTTCAAAGTTTGATTTTTGAAAAATATCGATTTTATGTTTAAGCCTAATTTCTATATCACAAAAATAGTTCAAATAGTTTGAAATTTGTGTTGATTTTTTATCACACATATTTATTCTTCAAATATATATAAGAACCTATTTTTGTGGAATTTATGAGATTTTATGGGATTTTATTGGAGTTAAAATGACTAAGTTTCAAGTCACATTCCCCAGCCAGAGTCTGCTGGCAGTCGACCGGACAGTCGACCGGACCAGTGGCCGATTGACCGTCGGTCGACCGATGTGCATGAGAACGTGCACAAGGACCGGCCTAGAAGGCTGGTCGACCAGGCGGTTGACTGACTGTAACTACCTAGCTCTCGGGTAGTGCCGATCGACCGGGCGGTCGACCGGAGCGCCAACGATCAAAAATATGACCGTTGGGCCGGTCGACCAGCCGGTCAATCTGGACATTTTCTGCTGCCAACGGTTAGTTTTCTCCTAGCATTATATAAAGGGGTTTTGGGGGCTGTTTGGTATAAGATTTGAGAAGAGGATTTCAACCAGTTTTCTAGTGCCATCTTGCCCATTTTCTAAAGAGTTTCAAAAGAGTTTTTGTGCTTCAAATTTCTATCTTTTATTTTATTTTCAAGGGTTGGAAAAATCAAAGAAAAATAGAGTCTTGGGAAGTTAGTTTTGATCTTCATTTCTATTTCATTCTAGTATTTTTCTCAAGCTTTTTTCTTTGTGATTTGATTTTCAAACACCTTGTTTTTTCATACTTGAGCTATCATATCTAATCTTATCTATAGGATCTTGTTTTTGTGAGGAAGATTGTTTGTGGTCTATTGTGATTACCAAGTGTTGTTTGTGGTCTATTGTGATCACCAAGTTTGTAATCTCTTCTTTGTTTTGGGTTTGTGTTCATCCCTCTTGTGTAGAGGTGATTATGGTTAGAGTTTTGGCTTTGTGCCTTGTCCTTCTTGTGTAGAGGTGATTGTAGTTTTGCTTTATGCCCATCCCTCTTGTGTAGAGATGATTGAGTTTTGTCTTTGTGCCTTGCCTCTTGTGTAGAGGTGGTTATGTTGGAGAGAGGAGTTGTATACTCCAAGTTTGTAATTGTAAATTTCTCGGTGGAAGTTCCCTTTGTGGGAGGTCCTGTGTGGACGTAGTGAAAATCCTTCTGTGTGAAGGCGGGACGTAGAGCAGTGGCTCGAATCTCGTAACATATCTTAGTGCTTGCGTTTGATCCACTATCTCTAAACTCTATCTCTCTATATCTTGCAATGCTTTATATTGTTCATATCTCATACATGTTTGGTATTGTTTGTATGCCCATACTTGTGTTGAACCAAGAAAGCTTCATATAGCACCTCAACTCTTATTCAGAAGAATCAAGAGGAGATTGTCCAGACCCTATCAAGAGGAGATATTCCAGAGCCCTTCACGGGGAATTCGGCTACACTCTTTGGTTACACATAGTGTGTTACAATTAAGTTTTAATTTCGCATCATTTGTCATTAGATTAGCTAGTACACCTATTCACCCCCTCTAGGTGTATTTCAATTTTGGAGGTAGAGGTCATGTGAGATGCCGTGGTGGTGGTTGTTCTGGAGGACGAGGAGGAGAGGTGATGTATTATTATTATTGTAAGGAGGGAGGCCACGGCAAATACAATTGCTCATTATTACAAGGGAAAAGTAATAATAATTTTAATGTGCTCAATAGCCACAACTCAGGAGAAGCACTCTGATAGCAGGAGTTCTGCTAATGAGGAGCAGATGAAAGAGCAGTTGTATCAGATGTTTTAATAGTTTCAGACATCATCAACTCCACTTTCTTTTAGGGCCACTTTGGCCCGGATAGGAAATTCCACTGCTTTTCATACTTATATAGTTCTCCTACTTGGATTATAGATTCAGGAGCTTCTGATAACATGATTGGAAACAAAGGTAATATGTCCTCTCTTGATTCTACGTGTTATCCCTCTGTTCCATTAGCTGATGGTTCTATTTCTTTTCAAGGCATAGCACTTTCTAATACTACATCTTCTTATCTCTATCACATGTGTTTTATTTTTTGTTCTAAACCTTCCTTTCAATTTACTGTCAGTTAGTAAACTTACAAGATCATTAAATTATTCTGTAAAATTATATCCTATATTTTGTGAACTACAAGAGCATTAAATTATTCAGTAAAACTATATCATATATTTTGTAAACTACAAGAACTTGAACCGAAGAAGATGATTGACAGCTGGCATAAGAAAGACAGATTGCATTACCTAGACTTGGTCTCCAAATCAGTGGCGTGCTCCAGTTTAATTTTACTTTTTGATCATTACTATTAGTTAGGTAATCCCTCTTTATCTGTTTTAAAAATTTTAGTTCTTGAGTCTAGTCAAGCTGAGTCTTTAAAATGTGAGTTTTGTTAATTAGAGAAGCATCATCGAATGTCTTACCCTAGTAGAGTCAATAAATAGGCTAATCATCCTTTTAATTTGGTTTATTCAGATATATGGGTGGCATCTTCAATAAAATCCAAACTTGATTTTCAGTATTTCATTACTTTTGTGGATGATTACTCGCATGTTACTTGACTTTATCTCATGAAATCCCGTTCTGAGATCTTTTTTATATTTCAAAAATTTTGTTCTGAGATTAAAATCAAATTTAATACTTCTGTGAAAATTTTAGAACCTGTTAATTTTAAGGAGTATTTTAGTTCGTCTTCACAAATTTTATGACTGAGCATGATATTATTCATCAATCCTCACACACATACACTCCTCAACAATAGGGGTCACTGAACGTAAAAGTCTTTTATTTGAAGCTACTCACACATTGCTTATTCATATGGAAGTTCATAACTATTTTTGGAGTGATGTAGTTCCTACAGCATGTTATATAATTAATCAGATTCCTTCTTCTGTTCTGCAAATTAGATCTTATATTCGGTATTATATCCTCAAAATAATTATTTTTCGTACCATAAAATATTTTTGGGTGCATTTGTTTTATTCAGAAAAATGATCCTCATAAAACAAAACTAGATTCTCGTACTCTCAAATATATTTTTTGGGAATTCTCGGACACAGAAAGGGTATTAGTGTTATTGCCCTCCACTAGATCATTTTCATGTTTCAGCTGATGTCACATTTTTTGAGTTTAAATCTAGATTCGATAATGAGCCTTCTCCCTTTGAGTCCAAGGACGACAATATATTTTTTTATTATTCAGTATCCATCAGTTGTATATACTCCATCATCGGTTGATACACATCTAGATAGATTGCCACCAGTACATAGAGAACTAGTACTCATTACTAGTTTATAGAACCAACCAGAGTCTTCACAAGACATACTTCTACTGTACCAGTGCCAACACCTTTTGCTATTCCAATTTTTGGAGCACAAACAGATGAGAATACATCTACATTCACCTCTAGTGATGGTACTATTGACTGTGAGAGTGTTTATGATCATCTTCTTGTTGCCCTTTATAAGGGTAAACGCACTTGCACATCTCATCCTATCTCTCGTTTTGTATTTTATTCACACGTTATCTCCTTTGTTTCATGACTTTATTTCTTCTTTGGACTCATATTCTATTCTTAAATTTGTTTTAGAAGCCCTATCTATCCCAGTTTTAAAGGATGTTATTAAGGAAGAAATGTTGGCTCTAAAACAGAATGGAACCTGGGATCTTGTTGTTCTTCTTCCAGGAAAAAAGTAGGTTGATGTCGGTGAGTGTACACTATAAAGCTGAATCCCAATGGGTCATTGGCACATTTGAAGGCCCATTTGGTTGCTAAAGGGTACTCTCTGGTATATGAACTGGATTATCAAGACATCTTCTCGCCATTATAAAGTAGAATTATATGCGGATTCTTGTTTCTTTGATTGCCACTCATCACTGGCCCCTCCATCAGTTAGATGTTAAAAATGCTTTTCTTAATGGTATTCTTGACAAGAAGTTTACATGAAGCAACCACCCAGTTTTGTTGTTCAGGGAAGGTATGCAGACTAAAAAGTCATTGTATGGATTGAAGCAGTTACCATGAGCTTTGTTTAGACGATTTGCCTATGTTGTTTGGGCTTTTGGACTTTCTCGTTACTCAAGAGGATCACTCTGTGTTTTGGCGAAAACTTCAAAGGAAGAGGTTACTTCTTCTAGTGTATAATAATATCATTATTATTAGTGATGACATGGGTTGTTGATCTGAAATGCTACTTGCAGAAGCATTTTCAGACTACAGACCTGAGATCTTTACAGTACCTCTTAGGCATTGAAGTAGTAGGTTCAAGAGGAGAATTGCTTTTTTCAGAGAAAGTATGTGCTTGATATGCTCTCGGAGACTGGTATGTTTGGTGAAAAGCTGTTGATGCACCCATAAAAGCTAATGTCAAGCTGCTACCAGACTAGGAGATCTTAGATGATCCTGGGTCGATTAGTGGGTAGGCATAATTACCTAACAGTAACTAGATCTGATATTGCATTTGTCGTGAGTGTTGTAAGTCAGTTTCTCTCAGCACCAAGGATAATTCACTGGGAAGTAATAATGTGGATTCTCAGATACTTAAATAAGTTACTGGGAAAAGGCTTCTATATTCAGATTGTGGACACACCACAGTTGCTGGTTTTTCGGGTGCCAATTTGGCAGGATTACGCGTTGACAGGCGATCTACCATAGGCTTTTTCGCGTTTCTTGGAAGAAATCTCATGAAAAAGTAAGAAGCAGAGTATGGTGTGATGATCTAGTGCAGAATCACAATATCGTTCGATGATGAATGTAACTTGTGAAGTGGTTTGAGTCAGAGACTTATTGACTGTGCTTAGTTTTGCTCCAAAGTGTCCTATGAGGTTATACTGTAATAACCATGCTCTATTCACAAAGTTGAAAATCTAATATTTTATGAATGCACAAAACACATTAAAGTGAACTATCATTTGGTACGTTAGAAGATAGAAGAGAAGAATATTCAAGATTGTCATGTTTCATCCGATCATCAGCTGGCAAATTTACTCACAATGTCTTTTGGGAAGACACAAGTTGATTTTATTTGTGACAAACTGGGCATTTATGATGTATATGCTTCAGTTTGAGGGGGAGCGTAAATGAAAATTATTATGTATTTAAGAATCATTATGTAATTATGAGTAATTACCTAATTAAGAGCCATATTGCTACATAATATTAGGAGTCCTATGTCTCATTATATTTGTTTATAAATAAGAGTACAGAGAGGACTCATTAACTCCTAACTGTATTTGCATATAAATATTAGTATAGAGGGATGACTCATTAACTCTCTCTCTCTCTCTCTCTCAATATTTTCTTTATTCTCACCATTTAAGAGGATATCTTGGCCATTCACATAGGCATGGAAATGCTTGACCAAGCATCTGGCACATGCATATATGCATTGCATATAGCTAGGTGCATCTATTTGCATACACTGAGGGGTGGACCCACATACAGTCCAGTGTGAGCTGACGCTCACACTAGATTTTATAAAATAATGGAATAGTATATACAGTTTGTAACTTTTTTGTATATACTTCTTTTTACATTAGTTTTACTAATATAAAGACACCAAGTGATAACTTATAAATCTAAGTTATTAGAGGCTCACAAGTTCAAGTCTTGGTGGGTGCAATATTATATTTTTTACATTATCTCTTGTCATATTATATTTACGCCCACACTAATATATCTAAGCTCTCTCATCTATTAGGCCTTTCCACTTAGCATAGAGTATTGTAGAACAGGTTAGACCTTCACTGAAAAATTCATAAAATAAAATGAAAAATTAAAAAAAACAACAAAAGTAGGATGTAGAAAAGAGCTAATTTGTCTAGTCTCCCATTCCAAGCCCGTTTTAGAGTTAGGAAGGAACTTGTCCTCCTAGCGTGTGCTCCAAACTCAATCGATCCATTTCTAGAATCCCATCCCCCTAAAAACTTGATCTTTAAACCTTCCACCAAGATTTGAAAAAATTGAATCCTAAGGGTCCCTCCGCTCTTTTATCTTTCTCTCACCATTCTCTCTATCTCCCTTGTATTCTATAACTTTTATTTTTAGTAGTTTTTTCAGCTCATTTAATCTTGTTTAACGCGTCCAAAAGAAGTAGACGCAACACCAATCTAGTGCCCAAGATAGAGAATCCAAACAGTGAGGTTGAGCATTGGTTTTATTGGCTTTTGCTTGATGTATTATATGTTTCATCTTGCGGTTGTTCCCGTGTAGTTCTTAGATTATTTAGTTCATAGATGGTTTTCTTTAGTTTTCAACTTCTACATTCTACTTGTTGTTTGTTATGATAACCTGAACTATCATAAAAAGAGCCAAGTTCCCCGCCTCTCAAGGATCGTAGGATAAGATAGTAGGCTTTGTTCCCCTTTCCCATACCTCTAGTGGCTTTATACCTATAGTCTCTAGCTTTCTCCTCCTCCTTTTCTTCTTTATTGTCCTCCTCTTACCTTTTGTCTCTTTATTGTCCTTCAAATGAGTGCTTATGACTTGTGAGTCGAATTTGAGCCATAATCTCAATAATAATATTGTTTGAAGATTATCGCTAAATCACTATTCCGCTAAGAGAAAAATAAATTTAAATCAAAAAGGGAATAAGTATATAGTGATGAATTCATGGAGGTGATTTGGATTGCTACATGTACATATTGATGGAGCGTCCAAGTAGATGGGACTTTGAGAGGTAGATTATGAGAAGAATAAAATTATTAAAGATGTAGAGGTGAGAGTTTGAGAAATGGGTTATGAGATGAAAACAAAACCTACAAAGGTTTTTTTTGACATATCCTTCAGTCTTTTCCTTTGAGCGGTAAATTTAATATATAAATTTTCAAGATATTTTCTTTTTCAATTTTTGGGAGGTTACGATTTTGATGGGTAATGCTTCTTGGATGTAAGTGCCAATGGGTTGTCTTTCTTTCTTTGTTTTTTGTAACTTTTTTTTATTGTTTGTTTTTTTAATTTTCCAAATTATATATGGGCTATAGTTTGGTAGGGGAGAGGATTAGGAAGATGGGATGAAAAAAAGATAAATGGATCAATAGATTACAAATTTTTCGTGATGAATGCAACGACAAGGTAGTAAACCATAAAGTCATAGAACTTTAAAGTAATTATTTCTAGACAAAGTTTAGTACAAAATGTTATCTTGAAGCAAAGGTTGATACTTTGTGGTGTTATTTTTTAAAGAAGCCTATAAAGAGATCCAATCAATTTTAAGGAGTTTTAATGAAATTGCTGTGTTAAAAAAAGTTGATGTCAATTTGGAAAGGAATCGTGGGTTTGCAACTTTGTATAATTCTAATTTTAAAAAAATGTATTAAATAAAATTTGGGTTTATATGCAAATAATTCCAAGACTTAACCAATTGGCTTATACGTCTAACTAAGCCATGGTAAAAAAAAACACTACTGAAGTTTCAGCAGAAATAATCTATTCTGCATGTAATACCGAAAATTGGTCAACTGTATAGGCTTGGACAATCGAAATGACTTGTTGAACCAACTTTCATGGCAAGTTATCATAACACCCCGTTCCCGGAATACTTACCTAAATAAGTCCAAATTTTTTTTTTTATTGCATCTTTCAATTTTTCCCCTATTTTTCTTTAGTTTGTTATTATTTATATTATCTTCTGGTATCGGATCTGGATTCTAAGACTCAGAATCAACCCTGGTCTGAACTAGGGACCCAACCCTAGTATACTCGATTTGATCTTTCTGGCAGTCAAATTTGACAAGTTTCAGTTTCAAATACTTCTTTTCAATATTTTAGATTTTTCATGATTTTCTAAAAATTTTTTGAATTATTTTACAAAATCATCAAAATCAGTATCGATTGGTATCGCCAATCAAATCTCAAATTTTAATTTACAAACGGAGTTGAATTTCTAGAAATTATTTTCACATTATTCCTCAGGATCACATTTTTTATCTTAACATTTTTTTAGAGATTTTTCTGAATTTAATAAAATTCAACCGATCTAGTGTCAACCGGTATCAGCGATTGGTTCCAGAATTTTTAATTTAAAAACAGGTTTGAATTTCTTGAATCCGATTATATCATATACCTCATAATAATATTTTCTATTTTAAAGAATTTTCAGGGACTTTTTCGAGTTACTTTATTTTTCCGACATTGATGGTGTTTTTTCGGTGTTTTCTCGGATCCAGAGTTATTACCCGGATATTTTCTTTTCTTTTCCTTTATTTTACTTTTCCTCTCTTTTCCTTTCTTTTTTCTTTTTCTTTTTCTTATCTTTTTTTTCCTTTTTTCTCCTCCACACAAATTCCCCGCAAAATATCTTCTCTCTCTCTCCCCCCCCGTTTCTTTTCCTTTTTTCTCTCTCTCCGTTTCTTTTCCTTTTTTCTTTTTCTTTTCTACTTCTTTCTTTCTTCCTCTCCATCTCTCTTCTTAGTCGATGCAGATAGCTCCCCTCCCCTTCTCAAATCATCTCTCTGTCCCCCATAGTCTCAATCTCTCTCTAATTTCCTTCTCCTCCTCTCACATACTCATTCCGTCACTCTCCAATTTCTCCAAACACCCCCTCTTTCTTCCAAATCCACCATCACCAGACACGGCCCCCTCCTCACCATCTTCGGCAGCGGATCCACCCAACTCCGCCGAATACCCAACCCCCTCCATCAAATCTCTTCTCTCTCACTCACTCTCTTCAATCTCTCTCTCTCTCTTCACCTCTCTCTGCTTTCCAAGCACGGCGGCCACCACCACCCTCTTCGGTGACCCTCGGGTCAGCCGACCCTCACTGGCGGCGCCCTCCTCTAGCCGATCCAGTGGCCAACTTCCCTTCCCCCTTTGCCTTCTCTCATTCATCTCCCTCTCTCTCCCTTCAAATCAAATCTCCCCCTCTCTATTGACGAGCTCCCCCACTTTCATAGCGACCTCCTCAATAATCGTGCACATCCATCACCACCTCAGCCTCTCCTCCTCTTCCCCTGGCCGTGCACAGTAGCCAGGGCCAGCCCCGATCTCCTACTTCCCCTCATCTCTCCTCTTCTTCTCTAATTGGGCCGGCCATCTCCTTGGGCCCCGCGTGTCGCCATCCCCCTGGCTGCGCGCGGCCAACTGCCATCCCAGAGCCCACAGTTGTCTGGCCTTGAGCTCCTCACTCTCTCCTCTTTCCTTGTTTCTCTCTCAACTTTCCTCTTTATATTTAATTAAATTTGGTCGCATATACACATTGTGTATTTGGGGTTCTGGGATCGTGCACCGTATTCCAAAGACTTTAGGCAGCTGTTCTCGATTTATTGGTACCCTGCTTCAATAGGTATTTTGTATTCCGTATTGAGATTGTTATATTTTGGTGGACTGTGTATTTGTATTTGTGTGGGTGTGTGCCTGGATTATATGGACATGGGTTGTTCAGTCTGTTCTATTTGTATCGGTGTGATGAATGTCTATAATAGTGTGGTTTAGTTTATGTACATATATACTGCTTGTGATATTGTTCTATTACTGTGCTTTGCCGATCCTTCGTGGTCTTTAGCATTCGGGCTCTCATTCAACCTCCGGGTTTTAAACCCTTTAGGTTTCTCATACTTCGTCTGCTATGCAAGCATAGCGCTCGGTGTTACCGTTAAACTTGCACGAGTGTAGCCACATCGCGGCGTAAGCAGTGTGTCCATGCACCGCTTTGTCACATACGATTAGCTCCGCCCGATCGCGTTAGCGTGACCCCAGCTGTAATGCCCGATCCCGAGGGTATGGAGACGTTACTGCGATGCATATACGTAGGTCAACAATATCCTCACATATATACGCTAAGCATCAATACAGGCAAGAATTAGAGTACGGAAGCACGTGATGCATTATACATTTTAACATATTGTAGACTTTCCAAAAATCACTGAGAATAAGTCATCAGAAAGCAGAGTCCAAATTCTAGATGCAGGGCTAATCATAGCATTACCGCAGCACCAAGACGCGAGGGTCAAAACCCGGGTCTCGGTATCACTGCAGTAGTCACTACCGTAGCACCAAGACGCGAGGGTCAAAACTCGCGTCTCAGCATTACTACAGTAGCATCACTATAGTACTAAGACGCAAGGGTCGAAACCCGCGTCTCTACTTTCCCACAATGACCAAGACGCAGAGCCCGAAGCCCGCGTCTCACACGAAGCTTGACGCAGAACTTGAAGCTCACATTTCAACCAAATGCAAAGTTCAAGTGTTACCTCAATAGCTAAACGCGACGCCCAAAGCCCGCATTTTAACTACAGAGGAACCCTGCATCTCGGTTATAGCTGCCCTCATTACTGGGTCAATTACTGCCCACGTAATGAGGGAGTTAACCCCCATTATGGAGTATTTTTAGGGGACACTTTTACCCCCTGAAACCTCTATAAATAGCTCAGTTTGCTATGGAAGAGGGGTCAGAAAAATTTTTTTGGTCAGAAGAACTTCGGTTGTTAGCCGTAGAAGGACCAAGATCCCTGGCTAAAAGAAAGAGAGAGTTCAACTCTTCTAACAACTTGCTGCGTACAAATTTATTTTTACCTACAGTCTCTTTGAGATTCTTGTTAGACAGAAGCTGTGTTACTTCATCCACCATCCAAGGAGAGGATTCCCAAGAGGTCCTAACGTTCACCCGGTCAACAAAAAATAAGATTCACTTTCCATCGCCAAATCAAGAACCCGGCATTAAGCAAAGGGGAGATTTTGAGCTTGAATATCTTCCCTCTCTTGTAAAAGGATTATTGACCTGTTGTAATTTTCTTTACAATCAAACAAAGAATTTACACCTTGATCTTTAATTTTTCCCTCCAAACACATATGAGTACAATTACAAAGTTATCACAGGATGTGACATAATATTACAAGAATATTACATCACCGATAGGCGCAAATGCGAGAATATAAGGTGGTATACAATCATGAACTGTACGAAAGGAGGCTCAGAGTCATAACAGGAAAACTCTAGAGCCGAGCAAGGGGGCTTGGAAGGATAGGGCCTTGGATGGTCTACTGATGATCCATACTTCCGCTGCGCCACTCTGATCAGTAACCGGAAGAATCCATAAGCTCTAAGCTCCAGGATCAGGACATGAGAATCCAGGGGAGTCAGAACTCCCCAACGAGTGGTGATGCGAATGCCAAATGGCGTGCAGAGATAAGCACATGTGTATCGATAAATCCAAGTCATAAGCATGTATTGAAAACTGTGTCGTGAGCACATGCATACAAGAGCAAGTAAGGAGACGGGAAGTAAAGTAGATAAGGCAATACCAGATATCTCCTAAACAAACATAAAATCGATGAAACTAATAAAATCGAATAAACTCAATATGAGCAAAACCAATCTTACAAGTTTAGGTCACGGATCCATGAGACTAGTACGTCGAAGGAATAATCTAAACAAGGAAACCCTCATCTATATATCTATATCCCATGTCACCGTAATCCGAGCGCATACAACCCAAGTTGCAAAACAACACAATAAATTAAATATTAGCAACTTATTATAATTAGGACCGTCTAAGTTGTAGGCGTCAGTATGCGTCCCATTCCACATACTTTCACTTACAACTTATAAATCAAATTATCTGAAAACTGATGGAGTTTGACGAACCATGTTTAGAATGGGTCCTGTACATGCCCGGACAATGGTCCAAGAGTATCTGGTGCTGATCCAGAATGTACCGCTAGGTACCGGGACTTATTGTACGCCCGAATAGGAATAGAGTATTGCAGATCCCATAGAAATAAGCCTAGGGCTTGTGCATACCCGACAGGAATAAACAGGAGGAGTAGGGTGCCAGTACACAATACGGAATCCCTGGTGGCTGCCAGGTGATCCCTCAAGTATGTGGCCATGCGTGACTCGATATGACCACCATAAACATGACTATTCAGGACCCATCAGTTTTTCCCAAACCCGATGTAAGTTGTCTTATTATATTTGTTATGTAATTATCAATTTACGAGAATAGCAGGAGCAGGACACGATCAGGAATTCAGGAGTACATGAGTACATGTATAATGGGAATATAGGTTACCGTATATAATACAAGATAGCAGGTGCCGGATTCCCGTAAAAGTGATAATCATAGGTCAGGGGTTAACAAATAGATGGCAGGTGATAAGTCATGTCAAACAGGGGCAGGTGATAAGTGATAACATAACAGGAGCAGGTGTCAACTAGTAGCATGTCAGGAGATAACACATCAGCTGTTAAGTGATACAAACAGGTGTCAGGTAATAACAGGTAGATGTCAGGTGGTAGAATGTCAATTGTTAACATATCAAGCATGTGCATAGCAAGTGATATAGCGATAGCTGAGTACAATCAAGCGGAGCTGAGCAAGCTGGAGGAACGAACAGCAAACAGTGTTTAATACTAGAGTGCCTGGCGAGTTTACCGGGATGACTCGGCTTACAGTGCGAGTAGAAAATCTGGCATCATCTTGCCTAGATGAATCTAGTGGTAAAGCGCTGAGTGCTAAGCATACCTACCAGGCGTAACTGAGAGACCTGACAGTCTAAGCCACTCCTCTTTCGAGGAAGTGGGTGAGAGAACCCGGAGGCTAAAGTATGCTCGGGGTCTAAGCGCACTCTCGGTAACTGCCACAAAACCCATAATGGTGCAGGCCTAAAGTCAATTGGGTAGCTAGCTCAGGAGTGGACAGAGCCCGGAGTCGATACGAGAGTACCTACATGAGATGTTAGCACCACACGAGCATACATATAAGCATGATAATATCTAGATTACCGTGGAGTAGAGAAGCCCGGAGGCTGATAGAGCCCGAGGCCGAGTAGAGATTCTGGAGGCTAACGACCACGAAGGGTCGGCCACGATGGTATAAAAAAAGAGTATATCACAGCATGGTATATGTACAAGAAGTAACTACCCTAGTACAAGCATTCGAACACAGGATTCAACTCACGATACCGGTTCACGCATACAAGTTGGTACAAATGCACAGGACCACTTATACAAATACATCACAAACCCAAATACAGTACATGCTCGACGAGGCGAGGAAAAACACTCGCCTAAAAGATGACTTTACGGAAATGCCGCGCACACGAGTCCCTAAGCGGGAAAATCTCCTAAACAAAATGAGGGCTCGGCCCCAAGGGATGGCCGGCCCTAGAGAGGGTGATCCGCCACCATGGGTGGCTAGGGGGTGGCCGGCCCCCTATGGTGAGAGGAGAGAGAGTATGGGAGAGTGAAATGGAGTTGGTGGTGGTGGATTTTTGAATGAGAATGAAAAGAAGAAGATGAAGATAATGAGAAAGATTATATAGGAGCTTGAATGAGGGTGATGTTATGGTGGTGATAGTGATAATGGTGGTGGTGGAGAAGAGTAGAAGAGGTGGTGATGAAAAGGGTGTAGAAAAGATGGTGGTGGTGACGTTGGTATTGTCGTTGAAGTTGTCGCCGGAATGATAGCCGGAAACATCGCTGGGGAGGAGGAGCTCGGCTTCTAGCCCAGCATGGTGGCCGGCCTAGGGATAGGTGGTGGGATGTGGTTTTGTGGTAGGATTTAGTGGTGGTGGCAGTTTTGGAGAAGGTAAAGGAGAGGATGAATGTTGTGGTGGAGTTTTAGAGTTTGTGGTGGATTAAATGGAGATGGAGAAGGAAGAAGAAGATGATGGAGTGTTGTAGGTGTTGTTATCGTTGGAGTGGAGATGAAGGTGGAATGGATGGTGATTAGGGTTTTGATGGAGAATGAAAAGGAAAGAAGAAGAAAAGGGGGTTGTATTTTGAGTTGGAGTTAAAGGAGAAGGAAAAAGAATTATGGTGAGGGTTTTTTTGTAAAATGGAGAGGAGTGAGGTGGCCTTGGCAGGCCATGGTGATGGGCAAGGGGAGTTGAGTGGTTTGGGATATTTTAGAGGAGATATTTTGGTGAAAAGGTGTAGAATGTAATGGAAGAATGGAGAATGTTTTAGAATATGGTGGAAGGAAAAGGAAGGAAAGAAAAAGGAACAAGAAAAGAAAAGAAAAGAAAAAGAAAAAAGGAAAATATTTGATTGGAAGAAAAAGTGAAAATAATTAGAGTGGCGGATTCCTCGGATTCGGATGCGGAAAACTTTCGGAAAAATACCAGAATCGTCCGAAAATCAAGTATCTCAGAACGACCCGCAAAAATTCTCAAAAATCAAGAATATTATTCTAAGAATCATGATGAAATCTGTTTCAAGACATTATTTACGATTTTCAAATTAGAAATCCTGAAATTAACCGCCGATATCGGTCGACACCAGATCTGGCTGAAATCTGTTAAATTTTGAAAATTCCCGAAAAATATATTAAGATAGTAAATATTTTTCTAAGAAAATATGTGAAAGCGAATTCTCAAAATTTAACTCCATTTGTAAATTAAAAAATTCGGGATAAACCAGCGGTGCTGATTAATCCCGATTTTAGGATTTTTATAAAAATAATTCAGAAAAAATTTAGAAATAATGAAAAATCTATAATATTAGAAAATAGTATTTGAAATTGAAATCGACCAAATCAGTCTACCAAAAATGTCAAATCGATTAGTATACTAGGATCGGGTCCCCGGTTCAGACTAGGGCTGACTCTGAGTTAACGAATCCGAATCCAATGCAAAATGATCACATAAATAATCATAAAACAAAAATAAATACAGAAAGTAATTAAAAAAAAATGATCTAAAAATCTGAATACGTAGCTAAGTATGTTTTCTGGGAACGGGGTGTTACACCAGCCTTGGATTTAGCCTTCGGGCTTTCTTACGCTCCGTCTGGCAGGAGAGTCTAGCACCCAGCGCTTTATCGCTAACTCTGTTCGACCGTAGTTACACCATGAGCGTAGCTTTGCCATGTGCGTTAGCATAGCATTTATATGCTTGCCACCGTGTGCGTTTAGTTGCCCACGAGCGGTAACCACATCGCGTGTGATAGCATATAACGCTGTACGCTAGCTTCGCTCCAACGTTACTTAGCTCCGTTTGATTATTCGCTTTATTACCTAATCATTATTATTGTTATATTACATGATACGCTCCTGCTTTGTTCAGCCTGGCATAGCTATATAACAGCGTAATATATTATTATTATAATTATAGCCGTGAAGAGATTGAAATCTTTACTTATACTGCTTTTCAAAAACTATATTATTTTCTTGTATTGTATCAATCTCCTGTATCAGTATCATTTTCCTGTATTGTGGTATACGACAGTTAATATCTGTTTTTCTAATCACTTACCATGCTTTCACCTGATATGCTAACACTTACTATGCTACCACTTGATATCTGACACCTGCATATTATTACCTGACATCTTTATGTTATCACCTGACACCTTTATGTTATCACCGGACTCATTATTATCACATTATGGGAATGTAATACCTAATAGCCTGATAGTACTCCTGTTACACATGTACTCCTGATACTCCTGAACCATGATCCTGCTCATTCTTGTATTCTGATAATCATCATAATTGGTAATAAAAAGGACAACTTATATCGGGTAAGGAAAAACTGATGGACTTCAATTTGTGATTACATTTACAATGGTATAGGCACGTCGTGCAACTATTATACCCCTTCTAGGCATATAATATGACCATTTCCCCCATTGTGCTTCGTCGCAGTTCCCGTACAACACCGGAACATCCTAGACCGTGGCCCCGAGCAGGCATGGACCCATTGTAAACATAATTCATTAGTTTTCTCATCAGTTTCCAATAAACAATCTCGACTTATACATGTATGGATGTAAGTGTGTTGAGATGTACACCAGGATATATACCTAGATATATGGGTCTAACGAGTAATAATAATAAGATACTAATTAATAATTCTTTGTGTTATTTTGCAATTCGGGTTATATGAACTCAGGCTACGGTGACATGAGACATAAAGTGTGTATATATATATGTGTGAGGGTTTTCTTATTTGGGTTATTCCTTCGACATACTAGTCTTATGAAGACGTAAGCTGAGCTTGTACGACTAATTTTTCCCGCATTCAATTTTATCAGTTTTATCAATTTTATGATGTTTTCTTAGTTTAGGAGACAACTCGGGTTGTATGAATCCAGGATACGGTGACGTGAGGTATAAGGTATATATATATATATATATATATATATATATGAAGGTTTTCTTGTTTGGATTATTCTTTCGATATACTCGTCTCATGGATCCGTCATTTGGGCTTGTACAATTGGTTTTGCCATATTTACTTTACTTGATGTCTCATTTCCTACTCATGTGTGCTTGTGCTCACGACGCGATTTTCAATATATGCTTTTTCTGAATTTGAATCCTCCCTCATCTTCAAACTTGATTTGATGTGGATATTCAATTCTAATCTGCAGCTTGTTGGCGTGTTGATTGCTAAATATAACTTATCAAATGATAGAATTAGAAACAGTGATCAACTCAAGAGTTGTATCCCTTTAAGTCGTCTTTTTGGATCATTTTGAATCATCTGATTTCAGTTTCGGTAGAGAAAGTTATGATTAAAATACTAAAATATATCCAGTCTAAATTACTTCATCTCATCCGTTGATCTTCTTTTTATCCATTCATCCTTTAGATTTTGAATTTCAGTTTTAGATTTTACGATTTATCTTTTTATCCTCAGCAAAACCGATAGGGTCTTCTTCTAATCCGATTTCTTTGAATTTGGATGATATTATCTCATCTGATATACCCAGTCTTCAGATAAGATGGCCTTTAGAACCTCTGAATTTGAATCGATTCCCTTTCTTTTGAACTTTTAGATTTAATTGGATAAATCTGTCTCTCTCTTTTCTTTCTTAATTACTTTACACGCCATTAAACATGAAAATATATTAATAGCAGAGTTTTATTTAAATAAAAATGTAGAAATGTGACACATATGATATGAAAACATGCAACACACGTGTGTGATCACACCTCCACACCTATCTTTTGCTTATCCTCGAGCAAAATATCAAAACTAAATCAAAGAATTTATTAGACCACTTTCGCAGGTCAGTGATTGCACTGAGCATGTGTAACAAGCCGTTAAACCTCTAGGTTACCCCTTGAGGACAATTGCACTGAGCATGTGTAACAAGCCGTTAAACCTCTAGGTTACCCCTTGAGGACAAGTTTTGTCTCGTGAGGGTTTTCAGTCGAGTGCACCCACAAAATTCATAAAAAAAAGAGAAACAAAGTGTTAGTATTTTCGAAAAGTATTTTGAAAAAGAGAGAAAATATTTGAAGTATTATTGTAAGAGTTCAAGTAATCTATAAGTTATAGGAAAATCAAATTTTTCATTCCTAAACTTAGTCTCTATTCAAAAACTTGTTATCAATCAAGGTAAGAGTCAAACTGTATTTCTCATCTAGTCTATTACTTTACCCTAAGTCATATGCACCTTCGTGACCGTGAAATTTTTATTAAGGGTTCTTTCACTCTAACTCTTCTGCCTTATTTTATTTATTTATTTATTTATATTTTTGGTGCTACTATTTCATTGTACTATTAGGCTTTCTAACCTGCTTATGTAATGAGCATTTAATCGGTGACTCCCAAACGGACAGTCATAGGGCACCCGGTGAGGAAACACCCCAAGGACTTAAGGACTCGAGCAAACAAGGCCACAAAATTAAGAATTTTATTATATGGACCACTTTTAGGTGTGTATACTTATGCTTTATCAGGCACAAATACCCAGCTTAATCAGAGGATTTTTTATATAAATAAATATATATATATATAAGATATAAGAATCTTTGTTTTTGAACCATAAGTGTGTAAGTATATAAAGCATGCATATTTCATCAAGGTAAAAATCAAGACTAAATTACTTTTCCAATTTTCTTCGTAACTTTAGAAATCAAACAAATAATCTTATTTTGATCAAGTATAAGAAATTCTAATTATGATTCTCCTATTCTTTAAAAATGACTTAATTTCTTACAAAAAATAGGTCAAAATATTGTTTCTAAAAAGTTTTTAAAAGCAAAAAAATATTAATTTTTTTAATAATAAATGGAAAACCTAAGTTATGTTAGAACCCTCCCCCACACCTATCTCATGCATTGTCCTCAATGTATGAATTAATGCATAAATGCATGTAAAAGAAGAAAGGGAAGGAAAATTGTTACCTTAAGGTGGCAGTTCCGGTGGTGGTCGGATTGGGCCAATCGTTTCTGCCCAATCAAGATAATGTGGTAGTTCACGGAACTTATCTTTATTAGCCTCTTTTCTATTTACATATTTACAATCCCTAATATGAATAAGATCATGAAGATCCTATCATGAAACTTATTCCCTTCATATGACCAGTCTTGAAAAATCATCACGGAGTCATTGTGCTCAATACCTTGGTCCACAATAGAATGTGATTTTGTGGAATGGATGGTTTGGGCTCAGAGATGAAAAGTTCGGGAACCAATACTAACTCGTGAAAATCAACTTCGGGTTCGAGAGTCGGTATTGGTTCAATAATAGGGTCCAAATCAAAGAACTGAGATTCATATTCTCTTCCCAACAATGGAATGTGACTATCCAAAATTGATGATTCAATTTCTAGATGTATGGGTACATGAATAAATGTTGGCTCTGAAAATTGGTCTAAATTGGGTAATGATACTAGAGTCAACATAGATTCAAAAATGAAAACTGAATCATAAGATTGGGGATCGGGGTCACATTCACATTCAAGTTCAATCTCATTGAATGGAAAACTTGCCAATTTGTCCACAGTTTGGAATTGATCAGTTCAAGTTTGTGTGACGAGATTGAATCTTGATCAAAATCTTCAAGATTCCAAGATTCTTTGTTTTCATCAATATTGCTAGAAGTGTCGAGAAGAGTCAAAGATTCGGTAGGGAGAGTTCTCTTATTCTTACGCATGTTTTCCAATCGACTAAGTCTTGTTTCTATCATATTTAAAGGATCACTTTGGAATTGAACCATGGATTCCATACTATTTTCTAAATCGGTATGTTCTTCTTGAAAAATAGAGTAAGGATTTTCGATTTGAAAATTTTGATAGGATTTTGAGTTTTCTAGAATTTAAATTCGTCGCTCAAGCTCTTCTAAGGCTTCCATCTTCTTTTCCCAGTCAATTGATTCATCTAATGGTTGCTCAGGAGAAGGAGTATATGAAGCTGGATGTTGCTAAGGTGGTTGACAATATGACTCGGGGGGTTGTATCCCCATTGGCTCTGTGAAGAGTGGTGATGATTATTCCAGTCTTGTTCATAGTATTGGGACTGCGGCTGTAATAATTCGGATAAGACCAATCCTGCACAATAGGTTGGTTAAAGTTATGATATGCCTGATTGCTAATATCCGAAAAAGAGGTCGGGGTATAACATAGATTACCATTAAAATAGAAAAAATTGTTGTTATAATCCATATCACACAAGAAATGTTATAAACAAACAAAGAAAATAAACAAATAAAAAAAATCTAACTTAAGTTAGGGTAGACCTTAGATCTAAGCGACTCCTAACTGGTTAGTCTGTCCCCAGCTTCGCTGGAAATTTAGTCCGCTGAGAGCTTCTATTTCCTCCGACTTACCTAAAACTAGTCTACTCTAGGTGTTCTCGGATCAAAAAAAGGGAAACAAAGCAAATAAGCAGAAAATAAATATTTTTATTGATTCAAAAGGGAAGATACATTGACACTACATCAAGGTGGTCTTTCGTACAACCGAATCATTGCTCCAAAGGCAAACAAGTTGTCCTATCTACTTCCAAGGTGATAAGCCAAACCAACTGGACACGAAAGGCCTTCCTCCTGCACAAGGCTGTAATCCTTCGCATAATGGCAGATTTTGCCATCAAGAAGCTGGATCATCTTTGATGAAAATTGGCAAAGAAAGCTGGATCTTCCGTAATCAAAATTGATAAGAGATTGGAAGTTAGATCTTCTTTGATCAAAATTGGCAAGGGATTGGTTGCCACCAGAAAGCTGGATCTTCCTTAAATTGGCAAAGGAAGGATCCGAGACCTTACAGGTGACATCCGCCTTCTCGAAGTGGATCATCTCGGATAAGCGACTACCAACCCCTTTCCGAAGTGGATCATCTCGGATAAGTGATTGCCAACCTCTTCTTGGAACACGCATCAGCTATCCAGTATATTCCTCCTGCTTAAGATCAAAGTTTCAACTTGAAGATCAAGAGGCAAGTTTCTAGTCTCTTTCATCAAGATAAAAGATTGGCGGGCACAGTTCACTGCAATGCAAACTGGAAACAGGTTAGCAGTAAATCAAAGAGAAAGCTGCAAAGGTGAAATGCTAAGGCAAATTCTTTTGGGGAAGTAATTCATATCCGATCCAGTGGTGCTTCAGTTAAGCAGAGGATAGCCTCGCTTGTACAGTGATGATAGACTAGCTCAGCATAAGCCAAGTCTTAGCTCCGCCTAAGGCAGTTAGGCTGAAGAAGCCCCAAAAAAAGACTAAGTCCTAGCCTCGCCTATATGGCTAAGCCAGACTGGTCCAAAGGGACACAGTCTTAGCCCCACATATATGGCAAGACTAGCTCAACCTTGAAGAGACTAAGTCCCAATTCTTACTTATGTGGCGGATTTAGCAGATAGATTCAATAGATCAAGACAGGAACTCTGCATGAAAAGGTCTTTTCCTGATCAAGCGAAAATAATAGCTTCGCCGAGAAGCTGGAAAATAGGGTCGAAACCCTTTTCTGAAAGTCAGCCAAATGCAAAGATCTAGGGAATTTAATCCCCAAGATAGCTAGTAAAGCTAAGGGAGATGAACCCCCTGAAAGTCATCGGATGACCGAGACTTACCAGCTCTTGGCCGATTAGTGAATAGAGTGGGCGCCCCCACTATTTCAGAGATCTGAGTCTCCTTTCCTGGGCAACGAGGGGATGTCATGGACACACTTCTTAGAAGGAGAAAAGTATGTTTCTCTGAAGAGGACTTCAAGTGTCCTATTTATAGGCCTCATGGCACCTGACCATGCCGCTGCCACTTCAAGCCTAGAAGCACGGGCGAAGTTAAAGCATTAAAATGCTTAGCCTCGAGGAAAGGAACAATCTCCCTCGTTAAAAGCAAGAGAGTTTATTCTAACCTCAGAAAAGGGAGCAATCCCTCTCGTAACTAGCCGAAAAGCAGTTAGCCTCAGGAAAGGAATGTTGTTTCAAACACCGAGTTAACGCGAAGATATCCAGACGTAAATCTACCCAGAATCGCGAATCTACGCGGTTCCTCAGCGAACTTATTCTAATCCGGAAGCAGGATTGAAAGCGGAGCTGAACTCAACCATTATGGCGACGTTCGCATTTCGCATATCATCAATCAAAGCAGTTCAACGTATTTCGGAGTCTGAACCATTCCATTGCATACTCACGAAAACTTTGAAGGAGATCTTGTTGACACTCTAAAAAAGGCAAAATTCCTAACTGGCCTGAACAATGTCTAACTTGTTGACATTTAAAAAGACAAGCGACAGACAAGCTGACGACCAGTTCTTTACCCATCTCGAAGGGACGTATCAATCAACTTGGACTCTACTGATCCAGTGAAGCAGACAGTAAGCCGAGAAAAGCTCGTGAGAAGATCCAAGAATGTCCAGAGACACTAAGTTAGCCCAACACTTAGTCTCGCACGAGCCCACGAAGATAAGTCTCACATAAAAAGTCAAAGTTGCTTAGCATCACAGAAAGCTTCTTCACAGCCTCGCTGCGAGCTAACTTACAACTTCGCACAGAAATGCTCAGTTAACTCCGCAGAGAGTTAGCTTCGCTCGAAGCCCCAGGCAGCTGCGCAAAAGGGCAATTGGTAGCTTCGCCACAAAGTTATCCAGCTCCGCTGAAAAGTTTTCTTTTAACTTCGCCAGATGCTTCTCCCAGCTCCGCCATGAGCTCAACGCAACAACTCCGCTGCGGGTCTTCTATGGTCACCTTTTGACCAATCAAATCTCTAGATGAGATTAAATCTAATTGAGATTAAATCTAATTTAGATCAAATTTGGCAGTTGCTTGCTATGATCTTTTGACTCTCCCAATTAAGTGAGAAGATCAGAAGAAATCTTTCAGTTATTTAGAAAGAATCAAGGGCACATCCCTCATTTAGCAGAGCGGATCAAGAGACCAGCACTACTTGCTATTCCTAGCTTCGCAAAAGCTATCTCTAGCCTCACGGCGAGGCTACTTTACAGATGTAAAACAGATTGACTTAATCTGTTTCGAGATTTTCAAGGGACAATTGTACCCCTGCTCTCTCAATAAATAGCGTACCAAGGGCGAAGGCTGAGAGATAGTAGAAGAGGACCAAAGACAGAGATCTACTCTCTTGCTTCCAAGAATTCAGAGCATTACTTCTCTAATCAGGGTGCTAATACCCTAAGATCTTCCTCCCTTTCAAGGAATCTCCGGAATCAGGCGAGAAGGAATTCTCAGGTGGAGGCAGTTTGAGAAGTAACAAGAGGGCTCTACCGACCTTCTGTTCTCCGGTTCCCCGAACCAGGCGAGAAGGGAATCCTATCAGGTAGCAGTCCGATTGTCTGATCGATCGCATCGTCAAAGGGATAAAGTGATCGTGCGCTGATCAGATTCCTACCAGCACACTTCCCCAGAACTGCCAGAGGAGATCTACTTGTAATTTTTTTTTTTTTTAAAGAATTACTTGTAATTTTGCTCCTCGACACTTTTTTTGTAAGTTTTCCCCTTTGCAAAATCTATGGAAAACACCAGTTACATAAATAAAATAAAAATTACATAAAAAAAGAACGTAGGTTAAACCTATACAAAAATCTATTCTCTACTTTCTGCTTGATTGTTCCTCTTCCTCTGATATGTGGGGGTATTTATAGGATAGAAATGGATAAGAAAATGAGTCTAAAGATAAGGGGAGCTGACTATTTCTGAATTTGAATCCTCCCCTTATCTCCAAACTTGATTGATGTGGATATTCAATTCTGGTCTACAACTTATTGACGTGTTGATTACTGAATATAACTTATCAAATGATAGGATTAGTGATTAGTCTACATTTCTACATTATTATATCACATTTTTCCACTGATTTATGAATAAAATGTCAGTCTAAATCGTGTTTTGGTCTCTCTTGCAGATAATCAAGACAAGGAGGGCAAAAGGGTAATAAGAGCTTAATTAAACCCATTTTCGGGTAATTAAAGCCGATTTTCTTGGAGACCAAGTAAGGGAACTTCTAGAAGATGCATTGAACCTAGACCTTTGAGCACGTCAGACGAAGATCCGAACGAATATACCCGAATCGGAGCATATCTAGAAGGTCCCCGAAACGTTGCGCATCTCCGCACCAAAACCAGGGACCTGGGTCCCTGGTATTGCCGCAAAAGCGCGAAAATAGCCGTGTTTTCGCAGCAATCTGGTGGGGCCACGCGTCGATCTTCGACGCGTGGCCCCGTCTCGTCTTCTAGAACCTACTTTTGCCTATAAAAAGGGCAGGGGTTGGCCAAAACGCAAGAAGATTTGATTTTAGGCTAGGTTTCCTCTATTTTAGTGTAGGTTAGTGTAGGTATCATTCTTTTCTTGTATTTATATTTTCATTTTGTTCTTAGATCTTGTAGTAGGGCAGAGAGATTCAGAGATAGAAAGAGAGATTGATGTAATAGATGGTGACAAACTATGTAAAGATGTCTCCTTTCTTCTCTATTGTAATCTTCTCTTATTTCTACATGATGCTTGGCTAATTTCTTCTTCTCATGACAATCTAACTACTAACCACTAACCATCTAACCACTTACTTGATAATCCACATGAATCTAATAGCCTCTACAAGGCCTTGCTCTTGCAAGAGCCATTGATGACTCATGATGATGGATTCTAACATTCTAACATTTCTAATACCTAACCCACTAACTTGCTAACTTACAATGTCTTCTTTATTTCATGCTCACCTCTAACCCATTTTGATGATTTAATAGTAGCTTGCAACTTGTTATGTGGTATGGATGTGTTGTTTGAATGTAGAAGAACAATCTTATAGGCCATACTCTGTATCGTCTCTTGAAGCCAAGGATTAGTGATGGCCAAGGATCCATGTGAGGCAACTATCACTAAGGGGTTAGCATGGTTAGTGGAGCAATTAGTAGTTAGTAGCCATGAGTTTTCTTTCATAGTTTTCATCATTATTTTTATCTTATTTTAAAAACAATTTTCAAAAACTTTTTATCATTTTCCTATCGATGTCTTCACCGCTTTCTTAGTTCGACTTTGTTTCATCTTCTTTTATTTTTCAAAACCATTTTCATTTTATTTTCGCATCGCTTTCATTGCCTTTTTCACTTATCACTTCTGGATTTTATTTTCTTTTCCTTTTTCATTCTTTTAACAAAGAAGAATTGTTAACAACCGACGTGAATAAGAACTGTTAAAAGCTTCTATCGTCTCCCGTCCCTGTGGATTCGACCCGTTGAGCCAATGCTATAACGGAAGTATCGAGGGAACATTAGCACATACAAGCTTTTCATTGATTTCATAAAATACACATTTTCGGGTGCTAGTTTCGTCCAGATCAAATTTTGGCGCCGTTGCCGGGGATGGGAATGGTTTAAACTCACATTTTTGTTAACATTTTCTTCTCTGTTTTGGTGTGCAGGGCAATTTTTACAGATCCTTTGCATTGCAGAAGGCTACTCTTGCTTGCCTCTCCCTGCTCTAGAAAGCAGAAATTTTGCTTCTTATACTTTGCCGCGAGAATCAAAGACAGGCGGCGCAAACGCGATAATTTTGTGGCATTTGTACTTTGTCTTTTACAGGGACCTTGCACGTTGCGTATATCGTTGTATTCTGCTGCTAATTATCTGCTTTGATTGCCTACACACTGCAATAATTAAAGAACTAAAATATGGTATTTGGATGCTTTTAAAACGGTTTAGACATTTGCATTTAGGCACGTGTCAATTCAATTCCAATATACTGTATTTTGTTCTGTTGTTGTGATGTGAATTGAGGTATACATATGACATTGCATATAGCATAGGACAAACACGTGGGTGATTTATCGCTTTGTGTTATACTCTTGTCTATATTGCACACTTGCATGAATTGAACTTAAGGGCAAACCCATACAAGATAAGGTGAGGATTTCATCACATTTCCTTAGCCCAAAAATCACCTCCCCACTCACACAACCAAAGCCCTAATAAAATTAATAGACGCTAGCCCCTAGGGACATCTCGGACTCATTAAGAGATTGACCGAGGGTGAAACTTATTTCGAATCTTACTCTTGTGAAATCGGTGTCTAAGGTTGGGGATTAAGAGGTTACGCACGGATACCTCCTACCGTATTTTGCCCCTACCTGGCCGATTAGCTTGTAGACGCATTCATACAACAACCTCCCCCAGGAAATCGACCAGTTAGGAGTCGTCTAGGTCTAGGTCAATCTTAATATAGGCTTGGTTTTGATTTTTTCTTTTCTTTTTGTTTGTTGTTTGATTTTTCTTTTTTGTTTGTGATTTTTTGTGAAATGGAATTCAACAATAACAATTCTTTCAATCCTAATATGAATCCATATTTCACACCAACCTCATTTATTTCGGATAATTCTAACCTGATTTTTCACAAAATGAACCAACCAAATACACCGGGTTGGACTTATCCGAATCAATACAACCCATACCCTCAACTTATGACTATAATTTCAAAAATAATTTCAACTCGTCACAGAGTCAATGGGGATTCACCTCACCCGAGTCGAATTTTCCACCATCTTGTCGACAATTTTCACAATTTTTACAATCTCCATTCCCCAATTTTGCTTCCTATACTCCTTTTCTAGAACCTCCAATTGAAGAAAAATCTGAGTTAGAAAAAAGTATGGAAGCCAATCTACAAGAGGCCGAGCGATAACTTTAGAAAATGATGGCCTCTTCAATTCCACAATATTTTCAAGAGTCTTACTCAGTTCCACCTCCTCATAATGGACAACCATCTGCCGTGAAAACGAGTAAGGAACTCTTGCGTGAGTCCAAGCTTCAATCTCAAAATATGTTAGACTCACAATCTTCACTATCTTTTCAAAACCAAGATTCTTATACTCTCTTTCTGGACCATTCACTTGAAAAAAAATCACGTGTAGAAAGAGTATAGAAATCTTGCAGGAGTCTGCGTTACAATTTCAAAAAACTTCTTCTCAGTCTATTGATAGGTTGGAAACACATTTAAGTCAATTGGTCAACATTTATAGGAATGAGGAAACTCTCTCTTATCAACCTTTGACCAAGCCAGATATCTCTAACTCTATCAATTTGACCCGTGCCTCTTGTTGTTTTGGAAATCAAGACTCCAATACTACCATTCTAGAGCATCCACTTGAAGAAACATCACATCTAGAAAAGAGTATAGAAATCTTGCAGGAGTCCGCACTACAATTTCAAAATCTTCTACACAGTCTATCAATAGGTTAGAACAACAATTGAGTCAATTGGTCAATATTTATAGGAATGAAGAAGCTCTTTCTTATCAACCTTTGGCCAATTCAGATATCTCTAACTCTATTAATTTGATTCAGGACTCTTGTTGTTTTGAAAATCATGATTCAATTTTAGAACATCCAATTGAACTTGACCAACATCCAATTCTTGAAAACCACATTAACATATTGGCAAGTTATCCCTTTTTCTAAGATTGAACTTGAGCATGAATATGATCCTGAACCTCAAGTTGGTAATTCAACTTCACTTCCTGATTCAATAATGACTGAGGTATTTTTACCTGATTTCAGTCTTTTTCCGAGTCAACATTGGATCCTGTGCCAGTCCATTGTGAAATTGAATCACCAATCTTTTATGATCATCATATTGAACTTGACCAATTTCATACTTTTGAAAGTCCAATTGATAAATTGGCAAGTTCTCATTTTTATGGAATTGAACTCAATGTGGAATGTGACCTAGATTCTCAGATTTGTGATCCAGTTCAAATTCCTAAATCAATATTGACTCATGTTTTGTTACCCAACTTAAGTAATATTTTAGAGTCAGTTTTGGTTTCTACACCTGTCATTCTTGAACTGAAATCACCAACTTTAGGAAGTCACATTCCATCATGGGGAAACGAATGTGGACTTGAGTTTCAACTCTTGATTTGGACCCACTTTCTGAACTAATTTTGACTCCTGAATCTTTACTTGACTTAAGTAAAATTCCTGAGTCGGTATTAGTTCATGTACTTCCTGAGTCCAAATCAATCATTCCATCTTTTTATACTCCATTTTGGGATAAAGGTGTTGATAGAATTGACTCTGAAATTATTTTGAAATTTGAAAATTAGATGAGGTTAAATTCTTAATAAAAATCATACATATATACATCATTCTAGTGGGTTGTATGTTAGAGGTCTCTGGTGAGTTCCTTCAGACTCCACGCAAATTAGATTGGGCCGCATTTCATGGACCAATCAGACCACCACCGGAACCACCACCTTGAGGTGATTTTTCCTTCCCTCTCTATTTGTTTCATGCATACATACATCACGATGCATTGAGGACAATGCATGAGATAAGTGTGGGGGAGGGTTTATAACATAGAGTTTTTTTAGATTTTCTTTCTTTTACACTTCTTTTAGGATATTCTTAGAATTTTCCTTTGTATAGGATTTTTCTTTTCTTTTAAAAAAAATACTTTTTGAAATAAGAGACAAAGTTTTGATCTATTTTTAAAAAATTAAGATGATCTTAGAAATTAAGAAAGCCTTAATTATGACATCTTAAACCTGGTCGAAATAATGGATCTTGTTTAAGATTATAGGCTAAGTAAGATAAATTGGAGAGATAATTTTATCTTGAATTTTTTGCCTTGGATAGTTTGCACTTCACACTTACACATTTTTGGGATGGAAACAAAGACATAAAATGCCATAAAGCAAAAATAAATAAAAATATATATATATATATATTATAAAGAAAAAATCACTTATTAAGCTGGATAATTATGCCTCAAGAAGCATGATTATTCACGCCTAACGGTGGTCAAAAGAAATAAATAATCCCCCTTAGTTTTGTGGCCTTGTTTACTTGAGTCCTAAAATCTGAGGGATGTTTTCTCATCTGGTGCCCTAGGACCGTCTGGTTTGGGAGTCATCGGTTAAAGGCTCACTACCGGGTAAACTAGAAAGCCTAATGAAGCTGAGTGAAGAAGAAAAAAAGAATATATATATATATATAGACACACACACACAAATATAAATAAATGGCTTGATGGTTAGAGTTGAAGTCCCAGAAATCTTCACTATCACAAAGTGCATATTATGTAGGTTTTATAAGGGATAAAATATTCAATCTAATTTTGAATTCTTACCTTAATTGAAGACAATATCTTGCATATAGACTAAGTTTAAGGGAGAATAATTTTTGGTGGACTTATGATCTTAGATCGCTTATATTTTTACAAAAATATTTCGTAAACTTGTCTCTCTTTCAAAATGCGTTTTCAAAATACTAACATTTGTCTTCTTTCTTTATGAATTTTGTGGGTGCAATCTGCTGAAAACCCTCAGAAGACAAAACTCCTCCTCTAAGGCAAACCTAGAGGTTTAACGGCTTGTTGCACATGCTCAGTGCAATCGCGTCACCTGCAAAAGTGGTGTAATAACATTTGTAGTATAGTTTTTCTTTTCTTGTTTTGCTCGAGACGAACAAAAGATAAGAGTGGGGGTGTGATTGTCTACAGTTCTGCATTATTATATCACATTTTCTCACCGATTTATGAATGAAATGTCGGTCTAAACCGTGTCTTGGTCTCTCTTGCAGATAATCAAGATAAGGAGGGCAAAAGGTAATAAGAGCTTAATTAAACCCATTTTCGGGTAATTAAATCCGGATTTCTTAGAGACCAAGTAAGAGAACTTCTAGAAGATGCATTGAACCTAGACCTTTACACACATCAGACGAAGATCCGGACGAATATACCCGAATTAGAGCTTATCTAGAAGGTCCCCGAAGCGCCGCGCATTTCCCACCAAAACCAGGGACCTAGGTCCCTGGTATTGCCGCGAAAACGAGGCAATAGCCGTGTTTTTGTAGCAATCTAGTGGGGCCACGCGTCGATCTTCGACGCGTGGCCCCGTCTCGTCTTCTAGAACCTACTTTTGCCTATAAAAAGGGCAGGGGTTGACCAAAACGCAAGGAGATTTGATTTTAGGCTAGGTTTCCTCTATTTTAGTGTAGGTTAGTGTAGGTATCATTCTTTTCTTGTATTTTATATTTTCATTTCGTTCTTAGATCTTGTAGTAGGGCAGAGAGATTCAGAGAGAGAAAGAGAGAGATTGATGTAATAGATGGTGACAAACTATGTAAAGGTGTCTCCTTTCTTCTCTATTGTAATCTTCTCTTATTTCTACATGATGCTTGGCTAATTTCTTCTTCTCATGACAATCTAACTACTAACCACTAACCATCTAACCACTTACTTGATAATCCACATGAATCTAATAGCCTCTACAAGGCCTTGCTCTTGCAAGAGTCATTGATGGCTCATGATGATGGATTCTAACATTCTAACATTTCTAATACCTAACCCACTAACTTGCTAACTTGTAATGTCTTCTTTATTTCATGCTCACCTCTAACCCATTTTGATTATTTAATAGTAGCTTGCAACTTGTTATGTGGTATGGATGTGTTGTTTGAATGTAGAAGAACACTCTTATAGGCCATGCTCTGTATCGTCTCTTGAAGCCAAGGATTAGTGATGGCCAAGGATCCATGTGAGGCAACTATCACTAAGAGGTTAGCATGGTTAGTGGAGCAATTAGTAGTTAGTAGCCATGAGTTTTCTTTCATAGTTTTCATCATTATTTTTATCCTGTTTTAAAAAGAATTTTCAAAAACTTTTTATCATTTTCCTATCGATGTCTTCACCGCTTTCTTAGTTCGACTTTGTTTCATCTTCTTTTAGTTTTCAAAATCATTTTCATTTTATTTTCGCATCGCTTTCATCACCTTTTTCACCTATCACTTCTGGATTTTATTTTCTTTTCCTTTTTCATTCTTTTAACAAAGAAGAATTGTTAATAACCGACGTGAATAAGAACTGTTAAAGCTTCTATCACCTCCCTTCCCTGTGGATTCGACCCGTTGAGCCAATGCTATAACGAAGTATCGAGGGAACATTAGCACATACAAGCTTTTCATTGATGTCATAAAATACACATTTTCGAGTGCTAGTTCCGATTAGAAAAGTGATCAATGTAAGAATTGTAGCCCTTTAAGTCTTCTTTTTGGATCATCTTGAATTATCAGATTTGAGTTTCGGTAGAGAAAATTATGATTCCTAAATCCGAGTCTAAATTCCTTCATCTCATCTATTGATCTGTTGGCCCAAAAGGTTACACTCTCCATTTATTGAGTTTTGATGATGACAAACCAAATTAGTGCTATTTGGTACTAATGAGTTTGTTTAAGATAAGTTTCAGGTTAGTACCATATTTGGAGGCCATTGCTTAGCTATTGCAAGAAATTCTAGGTTCATGAAGCAAAGAAGGCTTTTTGCACATCAAGGAAGGAACATAGAAGAGAAGGCACTAGCAAGGCATTGCATGGCTCACGACTTGAAGATTGCTCAACAAGATTTGTTTTTAGTTTTATAGGTTTAGAATTTTGTTAAAGAATGATGGATAGGTTTGAAGCTCAATCACACACGTTTTTGCGCACATATTGTTTCTAAGATGATTTTCTATAAAATGTACAAAAATATTTTGATACAAAATCCTCTGCCTACAAATCAATTTATATGTTTTATACTTAGTACTATTTAAGGATATTTTTCATAAAATTCAAGGTCTTTTCAAAATTATGTTTTAAATCTGGTTTTTGACCTGAGCCGGTCGACCGACCGGTCGACCGTAGCCATGACAGGTTTAGCCAGTCGACCGGCCCTGTCGACCGGAGTTCTGGCTATGCACGTATCAGTGTGCACGTTTTTTCGGTCGACCGGACGGTCGACCGAATGTAAGCCAGTCTGCTCTCGTGTTTCTTAGGTCGACCGGGCGGTCGACCGCTGGCTTACAACGGTCAGATTTTTGAGTAGGCGGTCGACCGACCGGTCGACCGGACTAGCCGTTTGAACAGTAACGGCTAGTTTCTGAACAGGTTTAAGTTTTGTCTTTTTCTCACTTAAGTGAGTTTAAATGACCTGTTTTGGGTTTAATACATTCTGATTAGCCTTAAAAATGTTTTATCTTCTAACCCTAGCCCTCTCCTATAAATAGGGGTGTTTGGGGAGAGATTGGATCACCTAATTATTACAAGAAAAATCCAAAAGTTTAAGGCATTCAAAAGAGCTTGGTTTCTTGGTTTTTGTGCTGAATTTCTCTCTTAATTTCTGAAGTGTTTTCAAGAATTCTCTGATTTCATTTTCTTTTCTCTTTGCACACAAGAGCTTCATTCCTACTCATTGATTCTCTAAGGACCTTTGTAAGGGAAGAGAATTTTGCAAGAGAAAGTTTGTGGTCTTTTGACTACCAAGAGAGAACTTGTACTTGAGATTGTGGAGTTGGATACTCCGGTGTATTTGTGACATCTTTGTGATAGTGGAAGTGGTTGGAATCCTTCTGGGGAAGGCGGGGAGTAGAGCTGGGTGCTCGAACCTCGATAACAATTCTTTGTGTTTGCGTTTGGTTTACTTTCCTTGTTCTTGCACTACTTTCATTGCTATTGTTGCTTGCTTTTGCTTGTCATTGCTATATTCACTTGTTGTCATTCATCTTGTCAATCATTGTCCCATACAACAAGGTTGCATTGCGCACCTCCAACTCTTATTTACGAGGAATCAGGAGGAAGGAGTTCAGAACCCTTCACGGGGCATTCGGCTCTTAGTCTTGTTTTGGGAGATTGTTGCATCATAGTTTTAAATTGTGCATTGATTTAGCATTATCACCTATTCACCCCCCCTCTAGGTGATTTTCAATTGGTATCAGAGCTTGGACTCTAGGTTTGGCTTAACATCCATAGAGAGATCCTTAAAATTTGCTAATCAACATCTTCATCCATTCATTCATCACTAGTAAACATGGCCGATAACATCAAAACCCCTCCTAAATTTGATGGACTTAATTTCCCTATTTGGAAGGTTAGGATGACTATATTCTTGCAATCTTTGGGTAGCTTAGTGGCTAAGTCCTTGACCAAACCCTATGTAGCACCCGATAGTGATGAGAGCACATGGACCGACTTTACATTTAGAGAATATGAGGCTAACTCCAAGGCCCAAAACTCCCTATTAACCGCCTTGAATGAGGATGACCTTACACGGGTAATTCATTGCCAATCCGCTTATGAGATTTGGCAACATCTATTGGTCACACACGAAGGGACTTCACAAGTCAAGAGAGCTAAAATAGATCTCTTGAGGTCTCAATATGAATCTTTTAAAATGCTTGATGATGAATCTATTGATTGTATGATTACTAGATTTACTAAAATCACCAATGCTCTTTCTTCCTTAGGTGATGATATCTCCAATGATCAAAAGGTGCGGAAAGTGATTCGGGCTCTTCCTACTTCATGGGAGATAAAGGCCACCACCTTGAAAGAGTTGAACGACAAGGATGAGATGGACCTCATTAGTCTCATTGGGAACTTAAAAACCTATGAGATGAAAAGAAAGCAAGAGAAGAGGCCGCTCCACCAAAGAAGAAGTCCATGGCCTTCAAATCTTCATCCACTCTTGAGGACGATGAAGAAGATGAGGAAGAAGATGAGGAGCTATCACTACTTGTTCGCAATGTGAAGAGAATGTACCGGAGAAACAAGCTCAACTTCCGAAGGAAATTCGAAGGCAAAGAGGAGAGAAGAATTATATGCTACAATTGCCGAAAGCCCGGACACATCATGGCGGATTGCCCGGAGTTCAAGAAGAAGATGACCTCCTCCTTCAAGCCAAAGAAATCGGAAGAAAAGAAAGCGTACAAGGCAACTTGGGATTCGGAAAGCGAGTCCGAGGAAGAGGCGGATATAGCGAATATGTGTTTCATGGCAAACACACCAAGGTAACCCTCAATCTCTTGATGATGAAGATGATGAATTAAGTAAGGAAGTTCTTGTTCATGCTTTTGTTGAACTTTCCGAAACTTATGATAATAAGAAAATTGAATGTCTTAAATTGCAAAAAGAAGTTGCTTTTCTCAAAAATCAACTTGCTATGGTTTCTAAAGAAAAGGATGATATTTCTTCTAATCTTATTTCCATTCAAAATGAGTTTAATGTCTACAAGGTTTCTTGTAAGGGAAAATCTCCTATTGTTGATGAAAAAGAAATTTCCTCTTTAAAAACTAAAATGGTTGATTTTGAGAAAGTTTTGAAAGATTGTGCTTTTAACACTAAGAAACTTGAAGAAAAATTTTCTAAAAAGCACACCCCTCATGCTAAAGATTCACATGTCAAGTCTACTCATGCTCACACTACACATAACACTACTCATGCTAAACCTTTTCATGCTCACAATTCCCATGCTCACAAATCACACACTCACTATGCTTTTAAATATGGTAGAGTGTATAGATGCACATATTGTGGTAAAAATGGGCATTTAGCTAAATTTTGTTATGACCAAGTTAATAGATCAAATAATCTTGTTTGGGTTAATGAAACTAACCCTTTAGGACCCAAGAAAATGTGGGTACCAAAATCAAGTCCTAAATTATTTGATGTAGGTACACACCAAGGCTCCAAGACGTAGGGAGCGGTGGTTCCTTGATAGTGGTTGTTCAAGACACATGACGTGGGATATCAACAACTTTACAACCCTATCAAGGTACATGGAAGGTGGCTCCGTCACCTTCGGGGATGACTCCAAGGGAACTATCATCGGTATAGGTAACATTCAAGTTGGTGCATCTCCTATTATAGAAAATATTGTTTTAGTTGATGGTTTGAAACATAATTTGCTTAGCATTAGTCAATTTTGTGATCGTGGACTTAAAGTTGTTTTTGATGATACTTCTTGCAAGATTTTTGATATTAAATCCAATGATTGTATTCTTACCGGTTTTCGTGATGATAATGTTTATATCATTGACATGCTTAATGTGGAATGTTCTACTAAATACTTAAATGCTTTTGATGAAAATTCTTGGCTTTGGCATAGAAGATTAGGACATGCATCTTTTGACCATCTTTCTAGGATTAATTCAAAGGAATTGGTGAAGGGTATACCTTGCTTGAAGTTTGAGAAAGACCACATTTGTGGTGCGTGCCAACTTGGGAAACAAACCAAGTCTTCCTTCAAACCAATCAAGGATATCATGTCAACTAGGCCTTTAGAATTAATTCATATGGATTTATTTGGACCAACAAAAACTAAGAGCTTAAATGGTAGTAGATTTGCATTTGTTTTAGTTGATGATTTTTCCCGTTTCACTTGGGTTTTCTTTTTAGAACACAAAGATCAAACTTTTTCTCATTTTAAGATTTTTCGAAAAAGAGTTGAAAAAGAAAAAGGTTTTTCCATTTTGAAAATAAGGAGTGATAGAGGTGGTGAGTTTGTTAACCAACTCTTCATGACTTATTGTGATGAAAAGGGAATTAAGCATGAAATGTCTTGTCCTAGAACTCCACAACAAAATAGAGTTGTAGAAAGGAAAAATAGAACACTTCAAGAGATGGCTAGGACAATGATAAGTGAGTATGACCTCCCTCAATATTTATGTGCCGAGGCCGTAAACACCGCATGCTATATATCAAATCGTATTTATTTATGTAAAAATTCTTCCAAAACATCTTTTGAAATGTATCATTCTAGAAAACCTAATGTTGCATATTTCAAAGTTTTTGGATGCACATGTTTTGTTTTGAATACTAAAGAGAATTTGGGTAAATTTGATGCTAAGGCTTATGAAGCAATTTTTGTTGGATATTCTACAACTAGTAAAGCTTATAGAGTATTCATTAGATCTTCTCGTACCATTGAAGAATCCATGCATGTTAAGTTTGAAGAATCTAATGTGGTTGTTGAGAATGTTGTAGAGATTGACCCATTAGGTGAAGACATGGAGAGACTATCCTTGAAGGACTCACCCGCTCAAGAAGAAAAGCTAGATTCAATTGGTGATGTTCAAGAGGATAAAGAGGAAAGCTCTCAACCGCTTCCTAAAGCTTGGAGATACGCTACAAATCATCCCAAGGAGCTAATCTTAGGTGATGCATCTAAAGGGGTAACTACTCGCTCCAAACTCCATGACCTATGTGGTAACTTTGCTTTCATTTCTCATTTTGAACCCAAAGGCATTCTCGAAGCCGAGACGGACCCATATTGGTTGCTTGCCATGCAAGAGGAACTCAATCAATTTGAGCGCAACCAAGTTTGGCACCTTGTTCCTAAACCCCACGATAGACCAATAATTGGTACTAAGTGGATCTTTAGAAACAAGATGGATGAGTCCGGAAATGTCATTAGGAATAAAGCTAGGTTAGTGGCCCAAGATTACACTCATGTTGAGGGAATTGATTTTGAGGAGACCTTTGCACCCGTAGCACGGCTTGAAGCCATACGGATGACACTAGCTTTTGCATCTTTTAAAAATTTTAAACTTTTTCAAATGGATGTGAAAAGTGCATTTTTAAATGGTTTTATAAATGAAGAAGTTTATGTTGCTCAACCTCCCGGTTTTGTTGATCATGTTCATCCCGATTTTGTTTTTAAACTTGATAAAGCTTTGTATGGATTGAAACAAGCTCCAAGAGCTTGGTATGAAAGGCTTTCTAGTTTTCTCATTTCAAATGATTTTATTAAAGGCAAAGTAGACACAACACTATTCACTAAGCATGTTGATAATGACATTTTATTGTGCAAATTTATGTTGATGATATAATTTTTGGTTCTACTAATGAGCTTTTGTGCAAGGATTTTGAAAAGGTCATGCAACTTGAATTTGAAATGTCTTCAATGGGTGAGCTTAATTTCTTTCTTGGACTCCAAATCAAGCAATTGCAAGATGAGAACTTCATATGTCAAGCCAAATACGCAAAGGAACTCGTAAAGAGGTTTGGACTTGAAGACTCAAAGGTTTACAATACTCCCATGGCAACTACCACCAAGCTTGATAAGGATGACCAAGGTAAAAATGTTGATATTAACTTGTATAGAAGCATGATAGGAAGTCTTTTGTATTTGACGGCAAGTAGGCCGGATATCATGTTTAGTGTGTGTCTTTGTGCTAGATTTCAATCGTGTCCCAAAGAGTCTCATCTTATTGCGGTAAAACGTATTATTCGTTATATTAAGGGAACGATTGGAATGGGTCTATGGTATCCGAAAACCGGAGATTTCTCAATGACGAGTTATTCGGATGCCGACTATGCGGGTTGTAGAGTAGATAGAAAGAGTACTAGTGGGACATGTCAATTTCTTGGTAATTGTCTTGTTTCATGGTCCTCTAGGAAACAAAATTCCGTAGCTCTCTCAACCGTCGAGGCGGAGTATGTTGCCGCGGGGGCTTGTTGTGCACAAGTCCTTTGGATGAAACATACTCTCCTTGATTATGATTTGCATTTTGACCATATAAAAATATTTTGTGATAATACTAATACTATACATATGACAAAGAATGCAAATCAACATAGTAAGACCAAGCACATTGAGATTAGATATCACTTTCTTAGAGATCATTTTGAGAAAGGAGATATAGTTATTGATTATGTTTCTACGGATTTGCAATTAGCCGATATTTTCACTAAACCACTTGATTTTGCTAGATTTTCCTTCATTTGTGGTGAACTTAATGTTTGTGTTATTGAATAAAAATGTTTTCATAACCCTTTTTGATGTATGACAAAAAGGGGGAGAATGAGGTTTTTATGATAGAATTATGAGTTCATATGGTTTTGGTTCCATATGAGTTTATATATATGTTTTTAGTTTTTGATGTGTTTTCATGAATTATGAGGTTTTTATGATAGAATTATGAGTTCATATGGTTTTGGTTCCATATGAGTTTATATATATGTTTTTAGTTTTTGATGTGTTTTCATGAATTCTTGTAATTTGAGTTTAAGTGTTTTGCAAGTGTTTTATATTTTCATGATTTTTGGTTTCATGATATTTACTTGCAAATTACCAATTACATTGTTTTCCCTTGTTTAATATAGCATAATTTGAGGGGAGCTTTCTCCTCCCCTATATTTTTGGTTATTATATTTTTGGTTATAGCCTATTTGTTTTGTCATCATCAAAAAGGGGGAGATTGTTGGCCCAAAAGGTTACACTCTCCATTTATTGAGTTTTGATGATGACAAACCAAATTAGTGCTATTTGGTACTAATGAGTTTGTTTAAGATAAGTTTCAGGTTAGTACCATATTTGGAGGCCATTGCTTAGCTATTGCAAGAAATTCTAGGTTCATGAAGCAAAGAAGGCTTTTTGCACATCAAGGAAGGAACATAGAAGAGAAGGTACTAGCAAGGCATTGCATGGCTCAAGACTTGAAGATTGCTCAACAAGATTTGTTTTTAGTTTTATAGGTTTAGAATTTTGTTAAAGAATGATGGATAGGTTTGAAGCTCAATCACACACGTTTTTGCGCACATATTGTTTCTAAGATGATTTTCTATAAAATGTACAAAAATATTTTGATACAAAATCCTCTGCCTACAAATCAATTTATATGTTTTATACTTAGTACTATTTAAGGATATTTTTTATAAAAATCAAAGTCTTTTCAAAATTGTGTTTTAAATCTGGTTTTTGACCTGAGCCGGTCGACCGACCGGTCGACCGTAGCCATGACAGGTTTAGCAAGTCGACCGGCCCTGTCGACCGGGGTTCTGGCTGTGCACGTATCAGTGTGCACGTTTTTCCGGTCGACCGGACGGTCGACCGAATGTAAGCCAGTCTGCTCTCGGGTTTCTTAGGTCGACCGGGCGGTCGACCGCTGGCTTACAACGGTCAGATTTTTGAGTAGGCGGTCGACCGACCGGTCGACCGGACTAGCCGTTTGAACAGTAACGGCTAGTTTCTGAACAGGTTTAAGTTTTGTCTTTTTCTCACTTAAGTGAGTTTAAATGACCTGTTTTGGGTTTAATACATTCTGATTAGCCTTAAAAATGTTTTATCTTCTAACCCTAGCCCTCTCCTATAAATAGGGGTGTTTGGGGAGAGATTGAATCACCTAATTATTACAAGAAAAATTCAAAAGTTTAAGGCATTCAAAAGAGCTTGGTTTCTTGGTTTTTATGCTGAATTTCTCTCTCACTTTCTGAAGTGTTTTCAAGAATTCTCTGATTTCATTTTCTTTCTCTTTGCACACAAGAGCTTCATTCCTACTCATTGATTCTCTAAGGACCTTTGTAAGGGAAGAGAATTTTGCAAGAGAAAGTTTGTGGTCTTTTGACTACCAAGAGAGAACTTGTACTTGAGATTGTGGAGTTGGGTACTCCGGTGTATTTGTGACATCTTTGTGATAGTGGAAGTGGTTGGAATCCTTCTAGGGAAGGCGGGGAAGTAGAGCTGGGTGCTCGAACCTCGATAACAATTCTTTGTGTTTGCGTTTGGTTTACTTTCCTTGTTCTTGCACTACTTTCATTGCTATTGTTGCTTGCTTTTGCTTGTCATTGCTATATTCACTTGTTGTCATTCATCTTGTCAATCATTGTCCCATACAACAAGGTTGCATTGCGCACCTCCAACTCTTATTTACGAGGAATCAGGAGGAAGGAGTTCAGAACCCTTCACGGGGCATTCGGCTCTTAGTCTTGTTTTGGGAGATTGTTGCATCATAGTTTTAAATTGTGCATTGATTAGCATTATCACATAGTCAAAAAAAGAAAAGAATTTTTCAATTTTGCATATTAGATGGTGGGTTTGTCAACCACTCATTTATTACTTATTCTGAAGAAATTGAAATTAAATATGAGCTTTCATGTCCTAGAACTCCACAACAAAATAGAGTCATCGAAAGAAAGAACAGAACTCTCCAAGAGATGGTTAGGATTATGATTAGTGAATACGTCCCTCAATACTTATGGGTCGAGACCGTAAACATATCATGTTACATTATAAATGGAGAATATATTTGCAAAAATTCTAAAAAAACTCCTTTTCGGAATTTTCATTTGAGAAAATCAAATCTTTCTTATTTCAAAGTTTTTGGATACAAATGTGTTGTTTTGAATACCAAAGATAATTTAGAAAATTTTGATGCAAAAGTTTATGAAGCTATTTTTTGTAGAATATTCAAATACTAGTAAAGCTTATAAAGTCTTCAATATGTCAACTTTGATTATTGAAGATCTATGCATGTCAAGTTTGAGGAATTCAGCTCTTGTTAAGAATGTTGTAGATTGTGAAATTGATTCTTTAGGTGAAGACGTGGAGAAGATGTCAATGGACTCACCGGAACAAGAAGAAAAGCCAAGAGAAGATCCAAATGGTAAAGTTCAAGAAGCGCAAGTAGAAGTACAACTATCTCAACCACTTTCGAAGGATTAGATATAGCTGCAAGTCATCTCAAAGATCTCATCTTAAGTGATTTTCAATTTGTGGGCATTATGATTTTCTTCCCAAAGATCTCATCTTAGGTGATTTTCAATTGGTATCATTTCAAAAAAAGTCGGATAGCTCAAGTGGTGGAGTGCAAAGTCTTCAAATTGATAGTTGAGGGTTCAAGTCCCATAGTTAGCATCTTAGGTGATGTATCCAAGCGGGTAACTACTACATCCAAACTTCATAATATTTGTAATAATTATGCACTCATTTCTCACATTGAACCTAAGAACATCCTCGAGGTCGAGGACGCACATATTGGTTACTCGCCATGCAAGAAGAGCTCAGTCAATTTAAGCGCAACCAAGTTTGGAAGATGTGCCTAGACCCCATGATAGACCAACTGTAACACCCCGTTCCTGGAATACGTACGTAGATACGTATTATGATTTTTCTAATATATTTTTTTGATTTATCTTGTATTTGTTTTTGTTTTATGATTATTGGTGTGATTGTTTTCTATTGGATTTGGATTCATGGACTCGGAGTCAGCCCTAGTCTGAACCGGGGGCCCGAACCTAGTGCATTGCTCGAATTGGCATTTCTGATAATACGATTTGACCGATTTCAGTTTCAAACATCATTTTCCAATATTTTAGATTTTTCGTTATTTTCTAGAATTTTTAGAATTATATGCAAAATCTCCAAAACCGGTGTCGGTCGGCATCGTTGACTGATTCTCGGATTTTTAATTTTCAAATGAGATTGAATTTTCAAAAAATAGCTTTCACATTATCTCTTAAAATCTTATTTTCTAACTAAAAGCATTTTTTTGAGATTTTTCAGAATTTATAGAAAATCCACCGGTTTTGGTGTCGACGAGTACCGCCGGAAGATTCCAAGATTTTTAATTTGAAATCTACATTGAATTTCTTGAATCTGATTTCATCAGGCATCTTAAAATAATATTTTCTATTTTTAAAAAATTTTCGGAACGATTCTGAAACAGTCGATTTTTACCCTATTTAATAATATTATTTTTCCCCTTCACTCTTCATTTTCTTCCCCTCCCAAAGTCAACCCTGACACAACCAATCCCCCATCACATCACCTGCCAAGTCACATCCCCATCACATCATATTTCCCTTTAAATAAACATCTCCCCTCCCTTTCTAATCAATCCATTTTTCTTTTTCTTTTTCTTTTTCTTTTTCTTTTCCTTTTTTTTTCCTTTTCTTTTTTTTTTTCCTTCTCCCTTCTTTCCCCTGGTGCCCGACGAGACCAACCCCCTCCCTCCGGCGCCCCAGTGGGGGGGCTGACCACCGCCGGCACGCCGGCGGCGGCCGTGCTCGGCCAGGGGGCCTCCCTGGCCCCCTGTGCGTGGGTGGAGGAGGGGGCGGCAGCCCCCTCAGGGCCGCCGCCGATGGCCACTGGCCGGAGAGGGGGCCAATTTTCCCCCTCTCCCTCCTCTCTCTCTCTCTTTGATTTTTCCCTCTCTCCCCCCTCTCTTTCTTCTCTCTCTCTTCCCTTCACTCTCCCTCTCTCCCCCTCTTTTTGGGGTGGCCGGCGGCCACCCCAGCCTGCGCCGGCCACGGCGGCCGGCGCAGTGCACTGCGCCTCCCTGGCCGCCGCCAGGGGGCGGCAAAGCCAGCCCAGTCCTCCCCCTCTCATCTCTCTCTCCCCCCTCTCATCTCTCTCTCTATCTGGTTCCTCTCTCCCTCTCTCTACTCTCTCCCTCTCCTATTCTCATTCTCTCTTTTAAAAAAATGACTTTCTCTCTCTAAAATCTCTCTTTCTCTCTCTAGATTTTCTGTCTCTAGAAATCACTCTTTCTCTCTAGACTTTCTCTCTATACCTTCTCTCTCTAGAAATCTCTCTTTCTATCCCTACACTTTCTCTCTCTAGAAATCTCTCTTTCTCTCTCTAGATTTTCTCTCTCTAGAAACCCCTCTTTCTCTCTCTAGACTTTCTCTCTCTAAAACTCTCTTTCTCTCTCTCCTTTCTTATTCTCTCAAATATATATATATATATATATTATTATATTATTATATATATTTATTGGGATTGTTGGCTTGATCGTGGTGTTCGTAAATTTCCCGGATATTACTCGGTATTGCGTTCCGGTATTGAGGCGAGTATAGTTTCTTTTTAACATACATTTATTTTACCATTATGCGAGTATATTTTCTGTATTGCTATATGCTTTGCTATTACAGTTATATGCCTAGTTATTGCCACTGTAACTTTTACACCGATATGCTATATTTGATATATGATACCTGACACCGGTACTTGCCATGCTACATTTGACATATGATACCTGACATCGGTACTTGTCATGCTATATTTGACCTATGACACACGACACCAGTACTTGCCATGCTATATTTGACCTATGACACCCGACACCGGTACTTGCCATGCTATATTTGACCCATGATACCCGACACCGGTACTTGCCATGATATATTTGACCCATGATATCTGACACCGGTACTTGCCATGCTATACCTGACCCTGATATATGACACCGGTACTTGCCATGCTATATTTGACATATGATACGTGACACCGGTATTTGCTATGCTGTACTATTACTTGATATAAGATATCGGTATTTGCTATGCTATACATAATACCTGACATATAACACTGGTACTTGCCATGATATACTTGACACCTGACACTTGTATTACCTGGCATATGCATGATTATTATATTATTATCAGACATCTGGTGCTCCTGTATCTCCTGTACTCCTGTATTCCTGTACTCCTGTATCTCCTGTACACTTGTACTCCTGTATCTCCTGTACTCATGCTCTTGTTAATAGCACAGTCATTCCGGCGTTCGGCAGAGCATGCCTGGTGTCGGGGTGACGAGGATGTATCCCACAATCGTGCTAGCGTTCGTTGTTCCTGAATGGAACTAAGTGCCACACCACACACGTGGTGGGGGCCACCTTTTGAATCTGTAGGGGCCACCTCTTGAATCTGTGGGGCTACCTCCTGTATCAACCCTCAGAGCGAAGTGCCACACCACACACGTGGTGGGGGGGCACCTCTTGAATCTGTAGGGCCACCTCTTGAATCTGTAGGGCTACTTTCTCCCTCCTGCCTGTACCGCCTGGTGTTAGTGTGATAAACATTCTATATTTCAGTTATACCCTGAGTTGACACCTTACTTTATAACACATGACCTCTGTGATACCATGGTTACTCCAGGCACACTCTAGTTCTGTTACCCTGAGGGCAACTCAAGTTGTATGAACTCAGATGATGGTGACATCGGATATGTGGTATATAGATGAGGGTTTCCTTGTTTGGATTATCCCCTCGACGTATCAACCCCATGAATCCGTAAACTGAGCTTATACAACTAGTTTTGTCCATACTTATATTTATCGCGTGTGTAGTGTATTTATCACATGTTGCCATTTTTTGTCGCATGATTATGTGTACCTATACTCTCTATACCGTTTTTCATGCAGGTTTTCCGATTCAGACTTATTGATATACATGCATTTATTTGATCTCGAATTTACTGTCATTTTTCTTATATTACTTGTCATTTCCTGTACATGCATGCCTGGACCACATCACTTGATCATGTACATGTGTGCCTGTTATGCACGCCATTTGGCTTTATCATTTGTACTCGCTGGGGTTGCTAACAACCCTGGATTCTCATGTCCAGATCCTAGGGACTGGACCGTGGCGGCCTTGCTGTACCTGATCAGTGTGGCGCAGCGGGAGCGTGGATTGGCAGTTGCCCATCCGGACTCTCCTTTTTTCAGCCTCTCCTTGATCGGCTCGCGAGATTCTCATCTTGCTACTCGTGAGTACTTCCAGTATTTCATATTGTACATCCTTCTTTTGTGCTTCTTAGTGATCATATATTCTTGAGATATTATATCATGTCTTGTGATAACTGTGTACTGGTATTATTATTGCTGGATTGTATATTACCACTGTGCTTCCGTACTCTGATTCCTGCCTGTATTGATGCTTAGTGTATATATGTGAGGGTATTTCCGACCTGCGTATATACGTCGCAGTAACGTCTCCGTACCCTCCGGATCGGGGCGTTACACCAACCATTGGTATTAAGTGGGTCTTTACAAACAAGTTGGATGAGTCGGATAATGTAGTTAGAAATAAGACTAGATTAGCGGCCCAAGGTTATAATCAAATTGATAGAATCGATTTTGAAGAAACCTCTGCACGCGTGGCACGACTCAAAACCATTCTTATGACCCTTGCTTTTGCCTCATTTAAAAATTTTAACTTGTTTCAAATGGATGTTAAAAGTACTTTTCTTAATGATTTTAATGAGGAGGATGTGTATGTTGAATCACCACCCCCCCATTGCGGTTTGTTGATCCTACACATCTCACTTAAGTGTTTAGATTAGTAAAGGCTTTATTTGTGGTATGTAATTTTGTTATGACAGTTGACCATTTGAACTTTTATGATCCTAGGGCTCTGCGCACATTAATAGTAGAAGAAAAGTTATGGCATGATAACCATAATAGTATCCTAGGGCTCTGCACACATTAAACATAATCCTAGGGCTCTGCACACATAATTTTTTGGGGATAAAAAATGCCTGCCAGTTGCATTCCTCATCCCTCCTTCGATGACCCACAGTTGCATTCCTTGTAACTTCCTCTTCTCTCTGAAATAGAAAAACACTCATAGATCTCTTTACTTCCCAAGCGTCTAGTTCTTGCTTTGGTTCTCCCAGTTCTATTGTGGAGAAGCAATCAATCAGGCTATGATCAATGGCATCCACTTTGTTATCTTCACTCTGTTATCTGGCCACTAAATTTACAGCCAGAATTTAATATATTTAAGTTTAGAGTATTAGATTGGATCTCAAAAATTTCACACACACAAGAAGACTTTTATATAACTAGTTTTATCAATTTAATCTTATTAATACATGCTTAATCTTCTATCATCATTTTTATCTCAATAATATATATGTTTCGTAGAATGATCCTAGTCAAAACCATTTTCCATATATAAATAGATATTTCAAAATTTGATAGATATTTTAAAAATAAAAATTTTAAGTTTTTGGGGCTGAGACAGTCCACCACCAGATTGACCAGTCTATGTGCAGAATTCTGTGCGGTCGACCAAGCATGAACAGAGCGTGCACAAGCCCTGGGTTATGTGGCCGGTCAACCGCTCGAACGATCGATCCACTGACTCTATTTGAGGGCCGTTCTGGATGGTCGACTAAGCGGTCGACCACCCAGAGTAAGCTTTATATAGAGCTATCTGTTGGCTCTATTTCCCCTGGCGGTCAACTGTAGGCAACGACTCTCATAAAATAGTCATGGTCGGTCGATCTGCGATCGACCGCCAGGCGTGCAGAAGCTACAGTAATGGCTATAAACGAATATTTTTAATGCAAAGTATTTGTTTTATCTCCAAATGGAAAATTTTTCTTTATCTGGGTTTTATCAGTTATTTAATATCTAGATTAACTCTCTAATGATATTTTTCCCATCTCATATAAATAAGAGTCATTTGTAGAGAGTTTGTACTAGGAAAAATCAAGAAAAATCCATGAAGATTGTTTGAAAAATTCACGCAAAATTTCAATTTTCAATTTTTCAAAGAGCTTTCATTTTCAATCTTTTTCTGCTAGTTTTTAAGCATTCAAAGATTCAATTTCTTGTTGATTTTTCTCTTACAAACTTCTTGAGCCTCAAATCTCCACTTTATGCTATAGAAAGTTGTTATTGAGAGATTTTGTGATCTTTGTGATCTCTAAGTGATTGTAATCTTCATTTTCTTTGTGTCCTCTTGGATGAGAATTGAAAGTTGGAGTTGAAACTCCGAGTGTTGTGTAGATTCATTATTTTTGAGTACTTAGTGGAGATAATGAAAATCTTTCAATGCGATAAAGGTGAGGACGTATAACAAGTTGCTCGAATCTTGAAACAAATCTCTTGTGTTTGTGATTACTACTTTCTCTTACTCTCACTTACTCATTTACATTTGTTTGTTGCTCTTTCTTGTTTATTTGATAGTCATTGCTCTAATACTCTAGTTATTGATTTACTGATTTTGTTCTTTCAATCAAGAAGACAATTGTGTACCTCAACTCTTATTTAAGAAGAATATAGAGGAGAAGAACAGAGCTTTCACAGAGTATCCGGTTTCACTTCTTGGTTTTGATTTGCCGAATAGCTGTTGTAGCATTACTTGTGTAGAATTGCTAGTTAAGTTTTATTTCATCAATTCACCCCCCTTCTAGGTGCTTTTCAAAATGTAGACTTAAATGGAAGTATGTCATTTTTCTATGAGGCATGAACACTCCAAAGTGTGTGTCGTGTTCATGTCAGGCATATGTCGACACTTGCATGATACTTGTCCACACGAATCGGATACTCAGAAACCATGTTGGATTTTAGAAAAATCAGAAGATGCGTGTCATATCTTAAATAAAGAATGTGTCACTTAAACAAACATGAAAAAGATATTGCTTTGATAAAAAAAATAGTATAATCTAATCACCTCACGACTAGGTGGGGCATTGTCCAGATCTTTTAATGTTTAACAATCTTACTCGATTGGAAGCTATAGATGTAAACAATGGATATTTTATGTTGTTTTTTTTTAATTTTAATAGAATAATTCTAATCACAATGTGTTTTGATGTGCGTTATATATAAATAAAGACAAACATAATCATAGAGCTGTGTCCCTTATTCTACTTTTTAACTCTTTTTCGTGTCGTGTGCGCGTATGTGCTTTATAGACATTTTTTGTCCCACCATATTTGCTTTAAAATCACCATATTTGCTTTAAAATTAAAGGAGAAGGAAAAGACGTCTTTTGATAAATTACTGGACCAATGTGGAAAATAAAATTGCTAATTTGCTTCTGTCACTTTAATTTATAATTTATGCCATGGAAGCATTTAAGGACTAACAAGTCAACAATTTCCTATACTAGAAAGCTAATAATCAATTATTAAATAAAGATAAATTGATCAATTAATTATAAAGTTAATTAGTTTATATTATTATTTTACAAGAGAATCTTAGCTTGAGACGTTGGATTAGTTCATTTTGAGACGGATTAAACCGTCCAGATTAAATGATGATCCTCATTCCCAGAGGTCACTTGAATTGAATTCCTTGGCCAAGCCTTGGTTATTGTTGTCCAATCTTCGCGGAAAGTGCTGTTGAAAGTGTTGGAATATCAAATAAAAATGTCGTTTTGACATTAATTTTGGAAGAAGATGAGATCATAAGGAGAAATGAGTCATCATCATCAATTTAGAGAAATGATGAGTCATCATCTTCAATTAGGAGAAATGAGTCATCATCATCATTAGGAGAAATGAAGAGTCATCATCATCAATTAGGAGAATGAGTCATCATCATCAATTTAGAGAAATGATGAGTCATCATCTTCAATTAGGAGAAATGAGTCATCGTCATCAATTTAGAGAAATGATGAGTCATCATCTTCAATTAAGAGAAATGAGTCATCATCATTAATTTAGAGAAATGATGAGTCATCATCTTCAATTAGAAGTTAATGAGTCATATATGTATTTTGCCTATAAAAGGCTAGTGTATCTCTTTGTTTTTATCAAGCAAAAAAAGCAAGCAAGCAAGAAACAAAGTTGAATAAGATCCATTCTCCACTTAAAATTTTAGATTATAGTATATTAGTCCGTAGACTTGTATACAACAAGTGGTATCAGAGCCAATTCAATTTTTGTTTCATTTTCTCTTCTCCTTATGGCCTCCACCAATAATCTCATCAATCCACAAGTGCCCAAGTTATTGAAAGATAACTATGAGAGTTGGTCAATTCAGATGAAAGCTCTATTTGGTTCTCAAGAGTTGTGGGAGCTAATCTTTGATGGGTTTAAGGAACCCACACCGAAGGTAGAAGCCGCCTACACCGCCGAAGAGAAGAAGGCTCTTAAAGAGCAAAGAAAGAAGGATAGTAAGGCTCATTTTCTACTCTATCAAGGGTTGGACGAGTCTACCTTCGAGAGAGTTGCCGAAGCAACGACGAGCAAGGAAGCATGGGAAATCCTTGCTACCATCTACAAAGGAGTCGAGAGGGTGAAGCGAATTCGCCTTCAAACTTTGAGGGGCGATCTTGAAGCCGCTCAAATGAAAGATGAAGAAAAAATCTCCGATTATTATTCACGATTACTTCTAATTGTGAATAAAATGAGGAGAAATGGAGAGAAGATGGAGGACATCCGAGTGATGGAGAAATTGTTGCGATCCCTCACATCAAAGTTCGAGCACGTGGTGGCGGCAATTGAGGAGCCCAAGAATTTGGAGGAGATCTCAATAGAGGAGCTTTTGGGATCTCTCCAAGTTCGTGAGCAACGCATGCAAAAGAAGACTTGTTCCATAGTCTTGGAACAAGCATTAGAGTCAAAGCTGACTCTAAATGATCGAGGCTCATATAGTAGAGGTCGTGGTCGTGGCAGAGGTAGGGGACGTGATCCCAACAACGAACCACTCAAAATCAAGTGGAGTTCCAAAGCTTCAGAGGTCGAGGACGAAGCAATCGGGGAAGATTTACATCTGGACGTGGAAACAACAAGAACGTCCAATGCTACAACTGTCAAAAATTTGGACACTATGCCTCGGATTGCTGGCACAGAACTGAAGATCTTACCAATCTTGCCGAAGCAACAAATGACGTAGGTAATAACTCTACTCTTCTTCTTACTCATGATGATTCAAGTGTTCAGAATGATGTTTGGTACCTTGACTCGGGTGCTAGCAACCACATGTGCGGGAAGAAAGAACTATTCATGGAACTCGCAGAAGGAGTTCATGGAAGTGTGAGCTTGGGAGATTCTTCGAAACTCTCCGTTGAAGGCAGAGGGAAGATCAAAATCTATCAAAGGGATGGTAAGCCCGAGTATATTTCTGATGTTTTTTATATTCCTAACATGAAAAGTAATATTCTCAGCATCGGTCAATTACTTGAAAAAGGATATAAAGTATATATGGAGAACAACCACCTTTGGTTGAAAAATGCAAAAGGAGGTCTTATAGCTTGTATTAAGATGACAAGGACCGCATGTTTCTCTTGCATCTAAGCACAAAAGTTGAGAAGTGTTTTCAAGGACTCATGAAGAATGAGTCATGGAGGTGGCATCTTCGCTTCGGTCATCTAAATTTCAGCTGCCTGAAGCTGCTGTCTACAGCCGGCATGGTACGAGGTTTACCAACAATCGATCCACCAAGTCATACTTGTGAAGTTTGCATAATTGGCAAGCAAACACGACTTCCTTTTCCCAATGGAAAGTCGTGGAGAGCGGAGGCACCATTAAAACTTGTTCATACTGACATCTGCGGACCGCTAGATCCCGTCTCTTTAGGAGGTAATAGATATTTTATTACTTTCATTGATGATTTCAGTAGAAAGTTGTGGTGTACATTCTTAAAGAAAAATCTGCTGTCTTTACTACCTTCAAGAATTTTAAAGCTCTTGTTGAAGCAGAGAGTGGCTATAAGCTAAAAACTCTCCGATCTGATCGAGGTGGTGAGTACACCTCAAATATGTTTCAAGAATATTGCAGGGAGCAAGGCATAAAGAGGCAGTTTACTACTGCCTATACACCACAGCAAAATGGCATCGCAGAAAGAAAGAACCGCACTATTCTTGACATGACAAGAACCATGCTTAAAGAAAAGGGACTGCCGAAGCAGTTTTGGGCGGAAGCTGTGGCATGTTCAACCTACTTACTCAACGGTGCCCGACGAAGCAAGTGAAGGGCAAGACGCCTCAAGAAGCATGGCGGCTATACGCCTAATGTCGCACACCTACGAATTTTTGGGTGTGTTGCATATGCTCAAGTACCTGAAGTCAAAAGGAAGAAGCTTGACAATCATGGTGAAAAATGCATTTTCATCGGATATAGCGAGGAGTCGAAGGCATACAAGCTTTACAATCCACTAACTAAGAACTAGTGGTTAGTAGAGATGTTGTCTTCAATGAAGCTGAAGCATGGAGTTGGAGCAATGAAGAGAATGTCAAAGAGCAACCCATGGTGAATGAACCTGACGAGCCCTTACAAGAGGATCCACCACCAACTACACCACCATCTCCTCAACATGCTACACCGTCTCCTGCAAGAGGTTCTCCATCTTCTGGGGAAGGTAGTAGTAGTGAATCCTCCGTGCAACGAGGTCCAATCAAAATGAGAAGCCTCAGGGAGATCTATGAGCAGATAGAGAAGATGGAGAAACTAATCTCTTTTGTTTATATGCCGATCATGAGCCTCTCACTTTCCAAGAGGCTAAGGAAGAAGATTGTTGGCGATCAGCAATGAAGGAGGAGATGCATGCCATTCAGAAGAACGACACATGAGAGTTGACAACACTTTCACAAAATCACAAGGCGATAGGTGTCAAATGGGTGTACAAGATCAAACGCACAGCAGATGGTGAAGTTGATCGGTACAAGGCGAGGCTTGTGGCGAAAGGCTACAAACAAAAATACGGCATCGACTATGAAGAAGTCTTTGCACCAGTTGCTCGATTAGATACGGTGAGATTATTAATTTCACTTGCCTCATCACAGGTGGAAGTTATATCATTTAGATGTCAAGTTAGCATTTCTCAATGGTATTCTTGAAGAAGATGTGTATGCACAACAACCAGAAAGTTTTCTGGTAAAAGGGCAAGAAGACAAAGTATATCACCTAAAGAAAGCCTTGTACGGCTTAAAGCAGGCACCACGGGCATGGAATGCCCGAATTGATGGTTATCTTCATCAAAAACGGCTTCCCCAAATGTCCTTATGAGCATGCCATCTACATGAAGAGGAACCATCAAGTTGAATTTCTAATAATTTGTCTTTATGTTGATGACTTGTTATACACAGGAAGTTGCGTCGAGATGCTTGCTGAATTCAAGGAGGCGATGTTCAATGAATTTGAGATGACGGACAATGGATTGATGTCCTATTTCTTGGTATCGAAGTGAAGCAACAACAAGATAGGATATTTATATCTCAAAAGAAGTACATGAAGGAGATCTTGGAGAAATTCAAGATGAGTAACTGCAACCCAGTAAACACCCCAATAGCCACAGGAATGAAGCTATCAAGAGAAGGAATTGGAGATTTTGTAGACTCGACTTTTTTCAAAAGTCTAGTTGGTAGCCTGAGGTACTTAACGATCACAAGGCCTGATATTGTTTACGGAGTTGGACTTGTGAGTCGCTATATGGAGACTCCGAAGGAGTCTCATTGGTTAGCTGCAAAGAGAATTCTAAGGTATATCAAAGGCACACTCAACCTTGGTCTATTTTATACTTATGGTGAAACTGCAGAGTTAGTAGGCTATTCAGATAGCGACTGGGGAGGTGACCAAGATGAGAGAAAAGCACCACTAGCTATGTCTTCTATCTTGGGTCAACTGCATTTTCATGGACCTCAAAGAAGTAAGGAGTTGTGGCCTTATCTTCATGCGAAGCAGAGTATGTGGCAGCTTCATCTACTGTATGTGAAGCTATTTGGTTGCGGAACATTTTAAAGGAATTAGATCATCCACAAGAAGAAGCGACTGTAATATTTGTGGACAACAAATCAGCCATCCAACTTGCAAAGAACCCAGACATCATGGGAGGAGCAAACATATAAATACACGGTTTCATTTTCTCAGAGGCCATGTGTAATACCCCTTTCCCGGAATACGTACTTAGTTACGTATTCGGCCTTTGACCGTATCTTCCGATTTACCATCCGTATTTGACCGATTTTAATTTCAAACATCATTTTTTAATATTTTAGATTTTATGTGATTTTCTAGAATTTTCTGAAATTAAAATGATTTCTTCAAAAATCGGTGTCGGCCAGTACCGCTGACCGATTTCCGAATTTTTATCTTCCAATCTGTTAGGAATTTCAAGAAAGTCCTTTAGACTTTATTGCTTAGAATCATATTTCCTACTTATACAATTTTTCTAAGAATTTTATAAATTTATGAAAATTATTTCGGTGTCGGTAAATTTCTGCTTCTGGGATTTTTAATTAAAAATCTACACAATATTTCTTCAAACGGATTTCACCATTGGTCTTCAAATATTTTTCTTGATTTTTGGTAAAATTTCCAGACCAATCCGAAATAATTTTTCGGGCATTTTTCCAAAATTGCAAAATCCTTTTCCACCTCACATGCCACCTCATCTTTCCACTCACAAATCTCACCTACCCCACTAACTCTCTCTCCTCCTCTTGGCCGGCCACATGGCAAGGGAGAGACACCTCACCCACTTCTTTTGCAAATTAAACCCTCACATTCACCAAATGTCAACCCCTTCACATATATCCCAAACTATAAATTCAACTCATTTACACTTTTCCCCTTTTTCTTCTCATTTCTTCACTAAGAGAGAAATTCCTCCAAGTTCTTCTCCTTCCTCAAGCACCAAACCCTAGCCTCAAGATCACTAGGGCTTCTTCAAGGGAGCTAAATTCCAACCACTACTCACCAAGGCAACCCCAAGATCAAGTTCTTCAACCTTGCTTCAACTCAAAGTTGTGGATTGTGGCCAACCTCTTCCTCCATCCTTGGATCAAGCCTCAGATCTAGCACAATCCAGGTGAGTTCTTACTCACCAAGACTTATTTAACACCCCACATGACTAGGTTAGAGATCCATGTACCCTTGTATGGTAAAAAATCCTATTTTTAAGTTACCTACACTCAAATCCAAACCCCCACATGTGTGTATCTATCCATTTAAGTTAGACCATGTTCTGGTACCCTTGTAGTGTTAGATCAGGCCCCCCAATGGTATAAAAATCCCACTTTTAAACTGTTAGAACCAACCCTTGCGAATCCTGATTTTCTGCTCTAACAGCAGAAATTTCCAGAGGACCGGTCGACCGGCAGTCGACCGGGACTCTGCCGAAGTGCACAACCTGCACGACTTGAACGGGCGGTCGACAGGCAGTCGCCCGCTGACTCGACTGGCTTCACAAATTGCCTTGGACCAGTCGACTGGCAGTCGACCGGCCCAAACCTGGAGCTCTCGCACTCGGTACGGTCGACCGGCAGTCGACCGGGACTCAACCGCCAGTTCATTTCCCCAGTCGACCGGCAGTCGACCGGAGGTCGACCGCCAGGCCAAATTCTGGGACAAAATTCAGACTTCTTCCCACTTAATTCTGAACTTACCCTAGTATATTTATATGCATGTTTTAGTCTTGTTTATACTGTGTACTTGTACTACATGACTGGTTACCTGATATATCCTGTTTATTCATGCTTCATGATTTGTTGGTACATTATATCAATCCATGACTTGTTGTTATATATTTGCATTTCATAACTTGTCGAAAATGGATTATCACCACTTCTTCATGCTATCTCCAAAACCAAGCATGATATATCCGACATTGTATAAAATACACCACTTACATTGGGTTCGGGGGAAATATGCGGATATCGGTATGTGTTCGTGTTTACAGTGGTATTAGGATGTGCACTATATTTCGGTCTTACCTGTGGTACTCCAGGGGACCAAGGGGAGTGCTTCCTCCCTTCCTGTTTCATGTCATGACAAGGGCATACATAAGTCCCTTTCCTGTAGCCTAGCGGCAGGTTCCGTCTTCAAGCAACGGAACAATACTGGGCCGTGGTCCCGGGCATGCACGGGACACACTGTAAACATAGTTCGTCGATACAACCGCTGTTTCCAATAACAACCTTGTTTCACTAGGATATGGATCTATGTGCCCTGGGACGCTGGGTCACATAGCTAGATATCACAGTAAGACAAGTAATAATAATAAGACATTATTGTAGATTTATTGCATATGCCTTTATCTTATTTAGTTTACATCCCTTGCCATGTATTGTTGTTAGTTATCACTACTTCATCACCTCTACTTATGATTCCGTCGCCACTTGGCTATCTTTATTTCTTGTATTATGTCTTGACCCTTTTGGATTTGCATATTCAGATTCCGAGGCTTGGGACGAGGTAGAGCCCTCCGCTGAGGACCGGGCTTATCTTGGTGAGCAGGCCGACCAGCACTAGTCCTATCGCGCCCGACATTTCTTTTGGTTCACGTAATCTCCGTCCATACGTGAGCATTTTTGTATTTTTGGTTGTATCTTGTATCTTATGGACTTGGGTTGTGATAAAAGGACACTTGTATGGTGATTATGTTTATCATGACTTGTATAACTCTGTACTTCTATTTTTGTATGTTGGCATATGATTATATCACGCTGTGTGTTATACTCTGATACTCGCTGTACTTATGCTTAGCGTATATACGTGGGGGCACCACCTGACCTACGTATATGCGTCGCAGTGACGTTCCCGTATCGTTGGGATCGGGGCGTTACAGGTTGGTATCAGAGCCTAGGCTCTCAACCTAAAAGTACAACCAAGTGGCAAATTCTAGTGATTTGCTTATGCCAACTACAATGTACAAAGTTATATAGTCCTTCTTGACTTCATCCTTGATTCAATCCCTTCATATCCTAAACTTCTTTCCATTTTTCCAATTCCAGATCTTATCCCTTTCGGTATGGAGAGACGTTCGGGTCGCAACAATGTCGGGCAAGTCCCGAATGGACCCGCGGGAGAGAGCAGGTTGATGTCCTGAGCATCATTCGGGCTATGATGGAGACCCAGCAGCAGCAAGTGGAGATCCATCAGCAGCAGACTGAGCTCCTCAGGCAGGAGTTAGCAGCCCCGAAGGAGCAGAAGCCGGGGAACATCTCAGATTTCCGGCGGCTACAACCGACTACCTTCTCAGGAGTCGAGAGGCCTTTGGAGGCTGAGCAGTGGTTAGTGGACACCACCGATCTACTGAACGCCGCCAGGGTGCCCAAGGAGAGCCAAGTGGAGGTAGCAAAGATCCAGCTGAAGGACATTGCTCGGACTTGGTGGCTTGCAGAGGAGGCTCGCTTGAAGAAGCCTATTTCCTGGGATACCTTCTCCAAGAGCTTCTACAGTCGTTTCTTCCCCGTCACTGCTCAGAAGGACATGGAGGAGCAGTTTATCCGGCTTCAGCAGGGAGATAAGACGTAGATGAGTATGCTGCAGAATTCCTCAGGCTGAGTCGCTTCGCCCCATACATGGTGGCAGATGAGGAGAAGAGGGCAAGCAGGTTTCTGCAGGGCCTGCAGTTGGGCCTACAGGCCTTCTTGATGTCTCAGCCGATGAAGACCTACTCTGAGGTTCTTACCGCCGCTCGAGAGGTAGAGCGGGTGTTGCAGAGGAAGCAGGAGAACCAGGCCTTGAAAAGGCCGTTTGTGCCGGTGGGCAGAGGAGGACCGTCCAGGGCAACGAAGATCCAGGCCAGACAGCCGTTCAGAGCAGTTCCATACCAGGTGGCTCGACCAGGTCTTGTCTGCAACTTCTGCCAGAAGCCAGGACATACCCAGCAGAATTGCCGGAGGGCAAACGGTTGGTGCTTGATCTGTGGAGCTCGAGACCATGCAGTGGAGACCTGCCCGCACAGGAGAGTGGGGTTTGCTACCCAAACCTTGCCGGCACCTCAGGGGCAGTATGTGCAGAAGGCACTACCAGGGCCAGTTGGACCGAGGCAGCAGGGACCTGTGAGGAGAGCTCTTCCCCTTCCCAACCACATGTTGCTCGCCCAGTGCAGAGGGGAGCCAGGACAGCAGCTGGTCGTGGCAGAGGTCAGCCTACAACCTGACAGCAGAAGAGGCTGGAGCTTCAGGAGAGGTGATTACAGGTACCATCAGAGTCCATTCCATACCTGTCCTCGCTCTTTTCGACTCCGGTGCTTCGCATTGTTTTATCTCCGTGCATTTCGTGGCATTGCATTCTATTCCTGTTAGATTGTTAGACCATGGATGGGAGATTAGTACTGGGAATGGGGTAGTTGTGTCTTCCAGGGTTTGTGCAGACTGTCCAGTGGAGATTTGTGGGAAGATCTTGGCCATAGACATGCTCGTACTTGACACCAAAGGTACGATGTGATCTTAGGCATGACCTGGCTCAGTCAGTACCATGCAGTGATTGACTGTAGGGAAGGAAGATCAATTTCAGAATCCCGCATCAGCCGGAGTTCCAGTTTAGTGGAGGAGTGGAGCCTGCTGAGAAGAAGATTCAGATGACCACTTCGGAGGTCCTGAAGGGAGTGCCAGTGTGGGATGAATTCCCGGGGGTGTTTGCTGAGATTTCAGGACTCCCACCGGGGAGGATCGTGGAGTTCTCCATTGATACTATTCCAGGGACAGCTCCTATATCCAAGGCTCCATACAGGATGGCACCGACGGAGTGGAGATCCTGAAGAAGCAGCTGCAGGAGTATTCGGACAAGGGATTGATTCGGCCTAGCACTTCACCATGGGGAGCTCCAGTGCTATTGGCGAATAAGAAGGATGGTGGTAAGAGACTTTGCATTGACTATAGGGAGTTGAACAAAGTCACCATCAAGAACAAGTATCCCTTGCCCAGGATTGATGACTTGTTTGATCAGCTTCATGGAGCCCGTGTATTTTCTAAGTTGGATTTACAGTCGGGTTACCATCAGCTGAGGGTGAAGAAGGAAGATGTTCCGAAGACGGCATTCAGGACCCGATATGGCCACTACGAGTTCCTAGTGATGCCTTTCGGAGTTACCAATGCCCCTGCTGTGTTTATGGACCTGATGAACCGGGTGTTTCTCCTTACCTGGATCAGTTTGTAGTGGTGTTCATAGATGACATCCTGATCTATTCCAAGAGTTTTGAGGAGCATGCAAAGCACCTGAGGATCGTGTTGCAGACTCTTCAGCAGGAGCAGCTTCATGCCAAAAGGAGCAAGTGTGAGTTCTGGCTAGACAGCATAGCCTTCCTTGGACATATAGTTTCAGCAGAAGGGATTTCAGTTGATCCTAGTAAAGTCCAGGCAGTGCAGAATTGGCCAGTTCCGAAGACGGTGTCTGAGATAAGGAGTTTTCTTGGACTAGCCGGATATTACAGGCGCTTTGTCCAGGATTTCTCTAGACTTGCAGCTCCGTTGACCAGGCTCACCAGGAAAGGGGAGAGATTCATATGGACAGAAGATTGTGATGCGGCATTTGAGCAGTTGAAGCAGAAGCTTATCACAGCTCCGATCTTGAGGACTCCTTCAGGTAGAGGGGGGATGGTCATTTTCTGTGATGCATCGGGTAAAGGCCTGGGATGCGTGCTTATGCAACATGATCATGTGATAGCATATGCATCTAGGCAGTTGAAGCCTCATGAGAGGAATTACCCAACTCATGACTTGGAGTTGGCGGCTGTGGTATTTGCATTGAAGATCTGGAGACACTACCTCCTGGGAGACAAAGTGTTGATATACACAGACCACAAGAGCCTCAAGTATATTTTCTCACAGAAGGAGTTAAATATGAGGCAGAGGAGGTGGTTGGAGCTTATGGCGGACTACGATATTGACTTGCAGTATCATCCAGGCAAAGTCAATACCGTTCCAGATGCACTGAGCAGGATGCCGGAAAACAGAGTGCTAGTTCGCCTTACTCAGCAGAAAGAGTTGATCCAGGAGTTCATCAGATTGGATTTGAGGTTGGTGCAGGGAGGTGATAAGGCAGGGCAGCTTATGGCATTGCAGATCCAGTCCTCATTGGTAGAGGAGATCAAGGAGGCTCAGAAGGAAGATCCAAGATTGCAGACATTCAGGACTCAGGTGGAGGCTGGACTGAGGACAGATATTTGTATTCGTCCGGATGGTGCTTTGTGTTATGGTAGTAGACTTTGTGTTCCCCAGGGAGAAGTCAGACAGAAGATTTTGGAGGAAGCACACAGTTCTGCCTATTCTATACATCCGGGAGGAAACAAGATGTACCAGGACCTGAAGAAGCACTTTTGGTGGAATGCCATGAAGAGGGAGATAGCCCAGTTTGTCGCCAGGTGCTTGGTTTGCCAGCAGATAAAGATCGAGCATCAGAGATCAGCTGGACTTCTTCAACCTTTGCCGATACCCGAATGGAAGTGGGAGCACATTACTATGGACTTCGTGACGGCATTGCCTCGGAGTCCTAAGGGTAACAATGCGGTGTGGGTGATCGTTGATCGCCTCACCAAGTCTGCTCACTTCATACCTTTCCGGGTTGGTCAGTCGACAGAGGTTCTGGCAGATAAGTATCTGAAGGAAGTTGTTCGTCTGCATGGAGTCCCAGTCAGTATTGTATCAGATAGAGACTCCAGATTCAGGTCCCATTTCTGGGAGAGTCTCCAGGAGAGTCTGGGAACTCGTCTAAAGTTCAGTACTTCCTATCATCCTCAGACAGACGGACAGTCAGAGAGGACCATCCAGATCCTTGAGGATATGCTAAGGGCTTGCATGATGGACTTTGGAGGATCTTGGGAGGACCATCTACACTTGGCTGAGTTTTCATATAACAACAGCTATCAGGCCAGTATTAAGATGGCTCCCTTCGAAGCATTGTGGGAGGAGGTGCAGATCACCGATTTGCTGGGAGGAGGTCGGTGAGAGGAGTTTATTGGGGCCCGAGATGCTGATGCAGACTACAGAGAAGGTCAGGGTTATCAGAGATCATCTCAGGGCTGCTCAGAGTAGGCAGAAGAGTTGGGCTGATACTCTAAGGAGGCCATTGGAGTTCCAGACCGGAGACCATGTGCTCTTGAAGATTTCACCCACCAGGGGAGTTATCCGGTTCGGTACTCGTGGGAAGCTGAGCCCGAGGTATATTGGCCCGTTCGAGATCCTGGATCGCGTGGGAGACGTGTCTTATAGACTAGCATTACCACCATCCTTGGACGGGGTGCATAATGTCTTCCATGTGTCCCAGTTGAGGAGGTATGTCCGGGACGACAGCCACATTCTGGATCATTCCGAGCTAGGGCTACAACCGGATCTATCATACCAAGAGCAGCCGATGGCCATTCTGGACAGGAGTGTCAAGATACTGAAGAGCAGGGCTATTCCATTGGTATTGGTGTCTTGGAGCAGACACGCGCCGGGAGAGGCCACCTGGGAGCGAGAGGACGTTATCCGGGAGCGTTATCCCCAACTTTTCTCATCTTGATTTGGTAAGACTCTTTCCTTCTACTCTTGTCTTTACCGTTATCTTTCATTGTGTCCATATCTATCTGTTGCTCTTCCTGTTATCTTTCACCTTATGAAATTTCGAGGACGAAATTTTTGTAAGGTGGGTATATTGTAATACCCCTTTCCCGGAATACGTACTTAGTTACGTATTCGGCCCTTTGACCGTATCTTCCGATTTACCATCCGTATTTGACCGATTTTAATTTCAAACATCATTTTTTAATATTTTAGATTTTATGTGATTTTCTAGAATTTTCTGAAATTAAAATGAATTTCTTCAAAAACCGGTGTCGGCCAGTACCGCTGACCGATTTCCGAATTTTTATCTTCCAATCTGTTAGGAATTTCAAGAAAGTCCTTTAGACTTTATTGCTTAGAATCATATTTCCTACTTATACTATTTTTCTAAGAATTTTATAAATTTATGAAAATTATTTCGGTGTCGGTAAATTTCTGCTTCTGGGATTTTTAATTAAAAATCTACACAATATTTCTTCAAACTGATTTCACCATTGGTCTTCAAATATTTTTCTTGATTTTTGGTAAAATTTCCAGACCAATCCGAAATACTTGAATTTCGGGCATTTTTCCAAAAATTGCAAAATCCTTTTCCACCTCACATGCCACCTCATCTTTCCACTCACAAATCTCACCTACCCCCACTAACTCTCTCTCCTCCTCTTGGCCGGCCACATGGCAAGGGAGAGGACACCTCACCCACTTCTTTTGCAAATTAAACCCTCACATTCACCAAATGTCAACCCCTTCACATATATCCCAAACTATAAATTCAACTCATTTACACTTTTCCCCTTTTTCTTCTCATTTTTCTTCACTAAGAGAGAAATTCCTCCAAGTTCTTCTCCTTCCTCAAGCACCAAACCCTAGCCTCAAGATCACTAGGGCTTCTTCAAGGGAGCTAAATTCCAACCACTACTCACCAAGGCAACCCCAAGATCAAGTTCTTCAACCTTGCTTCAACTCAAAGTTGTGGATTGTGGCCAACCTCTTCCTCCATCCTTGGATCAAGCCTCAGATCTAGCACAATCCAGGTGAGTTCTTACTCACCAAGACTTATTTAACACCCCACATGACTAGGTTAGAGATCCATGTACCCTTGTATGGTAAAATCCTATTTTTAAGTTACCTACACTCAAATCCAAACCCCCACATGTGTGTATCTATCCATTGAAGTTAGACCATGTTCTGGTACCCTTGTAGTGTTAGATCAGGCCCCCCAATGGTATAAAAATCCCACTTTTAAACTGTTAGAACCAACCCTTGCGAATTCTGATTTTCTGCTCTAACAGCAGAAATTTCCAGAGGACCGGTCGACCGGCAGTCGACCGGGACTCTGCCGAAGTGCACAACCTGCACGACTTGAACGGGCGGTCGACAGGCAGTCGACCGCTGACTCGACTGGCTTCACAAATTGCCTTGGACCAGTCGACTGGCAGTCGACCGGCCCAAACCTGGAGCTCTCGCACTCGGTACGGTCGACCGGCAGTCGACCGGGACTCAACCGCCAGTTCATTTCCCCAGTCGACCGGCAGTCGACCGGAGGTCGACCGCCAGGCCAAATTCTGGGACAGAATTCAGACTTCTTCCCACTTAATTCTGAACTTACCCTAGTATATTTATATGCATGTTTTAGTCTTGTTTATACTGTGTACTTGTACTACATGACTGGTTACCTGATATATCTTGTTTATTCATGCTTCATGATTTGTTGGTACATTATATCAATCCATGACTTGTTGTTATATATTTGCATTTCATAACTTGTCGAAAATGGATTATCACCACTTCTTCATGCTATCTCCAAAACCAAGCATGATATATCCGACATTGTATAAAATACACCAACTTACATTGGGTTCGGGGGAAATATGCGGATATCGGTATGTGTTCGTGTTTACAGTGGTATTAGGATGTGCACTATATTTCGGTCTTACCTGTGGTACTCCAGGGGACCAAGGGGAGTGCTTCCTCCCTTCCTGTTTCATGTCATGACAAGGGCATACATAAGTCCCTTTCCTGTAGCCTAGCGGCAGGTTCCGTCTTCAAGCAACGGAACAATACTGGGCCGTGGTCCCGGGCATGCACGGACACACTGTAAACATAGTTCGTCGATACAACCGCTGTTTCCAATAACAACCTTGTTTCACTAGGATATGGATCTATGTGCCCTGGGACGCTGGGTCACATAGCTAGATATCACAGTAAGACAAGTAATAATAATAAGACATTATTGTAGATTTATTGCATATGCCTTTATCTTATTTAGTTTACATCCCTTGCCATGTATTGTTGTTAGTTATCACTACTTCATCACCTCTACTTATGATTCCGTCGCCACTTGGCTATCTTTATTTCTTGTATTATGTCTTGACCCTTTGGATTTGCATATTCAGATTCCGAGGCTTGGGACGAGGTAGAGCCCTCCGCTGAGGACCGGGCTTATCTTGGTGAGCAGGCCGACCAGCACTAGTCCTATCGCGCCCGACATTTCTTTTGGTTCACGTAATCTCCGTCCATACGTGAGCATTTTTGTGTTTTTGGTTGTATCTTGTATCTTATGGACTTGGGTTGTGATAAAAGGACACTTGTATGGTGATTATGTTTATCATGACTTGTATAACTCTGTACTTCTATTTTTGTATGTTGGCATATGATTATATCACGCTGTGTGTTATACTCTGATACTCGCTGTACTTATGCTTAGCGTATATACGTGGGGGCACCACCTGACCTACGTATATGCGTCGCAGTGACGTTCCCGTATCATTGGGATCGGGGCGTTACAAAAGTGACCCATCTTGCAGCCGCCTCTGTTAACATGATAAGCAGAGGAGGGATCTTTTTCGGTCCCAAAGATGGAGACGAGAAACCTTCACTCCTCCACCACCTCTCTGGACTCTGATTAAAGCCCCAACTTGAGTTAGGTTCTGGTGAACCAAGAGGGTGCCTTTCAGGGTACTCGTTCTAGGGTAGCAATATCCTACGATTATGAACAATCTTCTTCATCAACTGAAGTTGTATCACCTATGCTATTGAGGAACCTTTTCCAATGGTCTGATGATGAGGAAGCCAGTGGATATGCTCCTTCAGCTACTATCAGCTCAATGCGGATAAGACTTTTAAACGGCTAACATGGTTGATAACAATAATAACGATCTTCGTCGGCGAATGGAGGCACGGGAGCAGACTTTCAGGGCTCAGCAAAAGCCTTGGATAACATCCAGCAGATGCTAGCTCATCTCCTAATCAACCAGAATACCAATGACACCGATAGCAATCACAGTGAAGAGGGGCATCACGATGATGAACGTTTTAAGACTGAGAAGTCGAAGAAAAGTTCCTCAATTTATGTCGAGGTCATTAAAGGTATTCAAGCTCAGATTGCATCCTAAGCCCAGAGAGATGAACTGAAAGGTAGGGATGACAGTCCTTATCCGCTGGAGTGGGATTCAGTTCTGTATCCACCAAAGTTCAAGCCATCTACGTTGCACACACACGATGGAAAGGGCTCGCCCAACCAGCATGTCTATTATTTCTGGTCTCAAACCGGTAACGTAATAGATAAGATGCTATCATGGTGAGACTATTCATCTGCACTTTTAAGGGGGTAGCCTTTGACTAGTTCAAGAGCCTACCCAGTGGCTCACTTAATTCTTGGATTGATCTAGAAACCCGATTCCTCTTTCGATTCTACGAAGATGATACAGAGGTGACTATGGACAAGCTCCTCTCAATAGTCCAGAAAGGAGGAGAATCTGTGAGGGAGTACATTGAGAGGTTTCGCAACCTTTCTCTCATGTGCTCTGCAGGCATGCCATTACCCATGTTACTCCAGTCATATCGGCATAACTTCCTTAACAGAATAGAAGTTCGTATGGGAGCCGTCAACCCCATACATGGAAGGAGCACGTTGAAAGCCAAGAAGTCGACTAAGAAGTTTGAGCCCTCAGTCCTTAAGAACAAGTGGGGGATCAATACCAGGGGCATGATGTAGCCCAATCTTCTCCGTCAAAAGGAAGAAAACTATGGCCGTTGAGCTATCAGGGATAGCTTAACCAAGACAGAAGGGTAATACCAATGGTAATTAGAAATTCAATTTCCTGCCGAAGGTGTATTCCTTCAAAGACGAGCAGGTGGCGTCGATTTTTCATTTGCCACACAGGGTAACAAGCTCAAGTTACCTGAAACTCGACGACCTAATGAACTGGGGTGTATAAATGATCCAAATTACTGCCTCTTCATAGGATGGTGCATCACCCTACTAGCAGGTGCTACGCCCTGAAGGACAAAATTCAAGTCCTGATAGATACTGCAGTTCTAACTTTAAGTCAGAACAAAAGAAAGTGGCCTCCAACATGATAACTCTTATTTCGAGACGTTCTCAAAGATGACTGTCCAAGATGGATTATCCCATCTTTAAGGCAAGATTGGATGTCATCAACCCTATGGTTGAATAACTGGAAGCTAAAGGCCTCATCCCAATCACGACAGAATCTGGAGAAATCATGTGGGTTCACCCAGATATTGTTAAAGATGAGCAATTGGAGGTCAAAAGGCCCAAGCTCAAAGGCAAGACATACAATGTCATCTCTCTCATAGCAGACGATGACTCTGTGACTGTAGCCTCTCTCAGTGACTCAGAAGGAGAGAAGCCTATCTTAGTAGCACAGCCTTCCACATTACAACCGGTGGGCACACGTTATGGTAAACAGTACTTGTAACAGTACGATCAGACACCTGACGGAGCACCCCAACCAGTGACATCAGCACCTGCCCAGGTCCCAGTGCTGAAATACAAAGAGAACAGAAGGATATTCACTTCGATGAGTCCTTGAACAATAATCCTTCCAGAGGACTCAATACTCCCTTCCACTTTGACATATTGGCACAATAGGCAAATATCCCAACTCGTATTACTCTGCACGAGTTACTCTGTCTCTCAAAGAGACTAGAGAGGCACTTAAGGATGCTCTTACTGATTCTGAATTATTTCTAACACAAGTACCCATCCCTACAAAAGAAGATGGAGCTTCATTCTCCTAGTGTCATCTGGTATAACAATAGGTACCATGCATCACCTTCACCCCTGAAAACATGGTCCTTAAGGACAATCGACATGACAGACCCTTGTATTATACAGGATACATTGGGTCTACACTCATCGAGAGAATACAAGTTGATCATGGGTCTGCTTTGAGCATTATTCCTAAGAGATTGCTTTATTTTCTCGACATTCTGCTGAGTAGGTTGTCAACTACGACTACAACCATATATGGTTTCAACGCCGAGAGTAGTCATCCTTTGGGTAAGATTCATCTTCAGTGTCAAATTGGAGACCTGAAATTAGAAGTGACGTGCTACATCATTGACGCTGACACGTCCTAGGGCGACCTTGGATCCATGCCAACTGGATCGTGCCTTCCACACTCCACCAATGCTTCAAATATATGAATGACAAGGCAATGGTCAAGACGGTATTCGCAGAGATGCAGTCGTTCAAAGGGGTGAAGAACTACTTCACTGAATCTCTACTTTATAAAGAGAACGGTAAAGTGGTAGAAAAATTATTGCCTGATGATACTGATAATGGCAACGAAGCAGACTCAGAATCAGGAAAAGATCCATAAATTTCTTTTGATGAAGAACCGATTGTAGCATACCTGAACGATCCTGATTGTAATAACTCTGCCGACAATGGCGGAGAATGGGTCCTTAAGAAAAATGTCAATTTCGATTATTCCGTGTGTTATGATGATGTAAATAGACTTATTGACATGAACCCTCTATACATGCCCCTGCCCATTTCGACGACATGCATGCATATAGAAGAGAATGATGGGTCTGTATTTGTAGTACCATCCTTCAAGAAGGGCCAGTTGCCAATTATATTTGACCGAGTCCGACATCGGATTACTACATCTAATGATTCGGATGAAGACTTGGAGCCCCCAAAATTCTTTCAGTATGCATGGTCGGCACACCATAGATGAAAGAAATGGGATATGACTTACATCGTGGTGAAGGCTTGAACTTTGAAAAGAGACGACACATCCCTCTAAAATTTTTTGTACCGAAAGGAAAGCCTGCCAAGTACTACGATCAAACCCGCAGGGGGTTGGGGAACATTACTCCATCTGCTCAATCTGATCTAGAATTTGATAGGCCTTTACTATCACATTCTTCAGATTCATCAGAGTGGGAATCTAATGTAAGTGTGGGGTTGCCTGGCATCAACTAGTCAGGTGGAACCAGAAGAGGACATTGATCCATTCGACACCGATCCTTGGGCTCAATAACTAGATCTTCAATGGGAGAAGCATTTTAAACAACGCGACCCTCCTATAGAAGATAAAGTAGTCCAAATTGATGTTGGAGATCAAACGCAACCAAAACTCATCTTTATAAGAAAAAGTTTATCACCGACAGAGAAGCAAGACCTTACTTCCCTGATAAAGGAGTATATAGATGTCTTTACTTGGAGCTATGAAGATACGCCTGGTCTCGAACCTCAGGTGGCTATGCATCGCAACAACATCAAACTGAATGCTAAGCTAGTTAAACAACAGCAGCGGTGATTCCGACCTGATTTATAGAGGCAATTGCAGCTGAGGTCCAGAAACTCATCGAATATGGCTTCATTCGAAAGGAACAACACCCAGACTGGGTTCCTAATATTATATTCGTCCTTAAAAAGAATGAAAATATCTGGATCTATATTGACTTTCGTGATCTTAATATAGCATGTCCTAAAGACGAATTTCTATTACCTATCACGGACGTCATGATTGACATGTGTGGTTTTGAAAAGATATCCTTTATGGATGGCTTTTCAGGGTACAACCAAATCAAGACGTACCCGGATGATGAAAAACATAAATCGTTCCGAACACTGTTGGGTGTGTTTTGCTATACAGTTATGACATTTGGCTTAAAGAATGCAGGTGCCACTTACCAGCATGCAATGAGCACGATCTTCCTTGCGAAAGACAGTGGAGTGTTATGTTGACGACATTGAAATCAAAAGTCATGACAAAAATAATCATCTCCACGATTTGAGAATGAGGTTCGATCTCATGCGGGCTCATCAGCTGAAGATGAACTTGACAAAGTCTTTCTTAGGAGTTTCAAGTGGTAAGTTCCTGAGATTTATTGTTACATCCAAAGTAATTCATTTTGATCCCGACAAGATCAAAGCCATCAAGGATATGCATCCTCCAAAGAATCTCAAAGAACTCTGAGGTTTTCAAGGCAGGTTGCCTTACATCCATAGATTTATCGTAAACTAGTCGGGTCATTGTCAACCATTCACACGTTTAATGAAGAAAGGCGTAACTTTTGTCTGGGATGATGCTTGTCAAAAAGCTTTTGAGGATATCAAAGCATACCTCACTAAGCCTTCGGTCATAGCATCTACTGTTTCAGGAAGACCATTCTATGTAAGAGCCATGGACTATTCTTTAGGCGCTCTGCTCGCACAGAAGAATGATGAAGGTACCGAGCAAGCCATCTATTATCTCAGCAAAGCCTTGATTCAGGCAGAAAGTCGCTACAACCCGGTAGAAAAGGAATGTCTTGCTCTTGTCTTTGCCATCCAAAAGATGCGATATTACTTGGTCGGGCAGACTATTTATGTCATCTCAAGAATCAATCCCCTTTGGATTCTGATGACAAAGCCGAGTTTCCTGAATTTCAGGTTAGCTAATTGGGTCATATTGCTGTCCCAATATGATATGACCTTCATTCTCTACAAGGCCATCAAGGGTCAAGCTCTCGCAGACTTCTTGATAGCTCATCCAATTCCAAAGTCTTCAAAACTACATGAAGATATTCTAGATGAAGTCATCGAAGCCAACATAATTTCAAGTGATGATGTATTGCAGATGTTCTTTGTTGGTGCGTTAAGAACTAGACCAAAAGGCAAGATTGTCACAGGAGTAGGGGTAATGTTTATCTCACCAGAGAATCATGTCCTTCCTTGTGCATTCTCGTTGACGGAACCTTGTTCCAACAATGTAACTGATTACAATGATTTGCTCATTGGCCTCCAGCTCACCCAACAAATGGGGGTACAATACTTTGAAACTTATGGTGATTCCAAGCTGGTCATCAAACAGGTCAAGGGTGAATATGAGGTCCTTCACGAAGATCTCGTACCTTATCACCATGCTGCCATTCAGTTGCCTAATACATTTGAAGGCTTCTATATCAGTCATGTATCTCGCCTCCAAAATATAAAGGCAGACGCTCTAGCTATGCTAGCAACTATACTGGCTCTACCTGCTGATACAATTACCATCTTACCGTGGTTGCTCGTCATCTCTTCTGTCCGGAGTACGGTTTAGAGGTTAGCGAAGTTCATACAATCTCGATAAACTTTGAACCACAGACTGGCGATTCCTGATCATCAACTACACCTTGCGGGCATATTACCCGATGACCCCAGGGAAGCAGTGTCTGTTCGACGAAGGTCTACTCGATTTTACTATGATCCAGTGGTAAAAATGTTATACCGCCGTTCATATAAAGGTATACTTCTTCGTTGTCTATCTAATTCAGAGGCACAAGAAGTAATCAAAGAGGCTCATGATGGTATATGTGAAGCTCGTCAATCGGGACCAAAGTTCAAGGATTGATTGTACCGACTTAGCTATTACTGGCCGACTATGATCACCAAAGCGGTCGAGTACGCAAAAAGGTGCAAGGCTTGTCAAATCCATGCGGATTTTATACACCAACGCCCGGAACTACTCCATCCCACAGTCATAGCATGGCCATTCGAGGCTTGGGAAATTGATATAATAGGGCCAATCAGTCCTCCGTGAGCTAAACGTCATCGGTTCATCCTTTTAATAACTGTTTACTTCTCAAAATGGGCAGAGGTTGTCCTGCTTGTTAAACTTAAAACCATCAACGTGGTCAATTTCATTAGACATCATGTCATCTACCGATTTGGTGTCCCTAAACGGATCATCCATGATAATGATTCTCAATTCGCAAGTCAATTATTCTGTCGGTTCTGTGACAAGTACTAGATTCATAATGTGGCATCAACTGTTTACAACCCTGCCACCAATGGGTTAATATAAGCATTCAATAAGACAATCATCAAGCTCCTTAAAAAGTTCATCTCCACAAGCAAACGGGATTGGGATAGAAAGCTTAGTGAATGCCTCTGGGTCTATCGAACTACGGTCTGAACCCCAACCGACAATACGCCTTTCTCTCTGGTATACGGATGTGAAGCTGTTGTACCTTTGGAGATTCAAATGCTGTCACTTCGTGTTGCTCTAATGACCCAGATGATTGATGAAGATAAATATCGATTACGTCTCTAAGAGCTTGAAATGCTAGACGAGAAGCATTTACAGGCTCAACAACGCATTGAGCTTTATCAAGCTCGAATCTCAAAGGTTTTCAACAAGAAGGCTAAAGAGAATTTTTCAGAAAGGAGATTTAGTATTAGATGTCAGACGATTATGGTCACAACACACAAGTCCAAAGGCAAATTCTGACCTAAATCAGAAGGGTTATATGTAGTGGAGATAGTCTACTCAAATGGAGCGTATCGCCTGTCCAACCCGAACGGAGACATGCTGATGATGCCGATCAATAGCAAATTTCTAAAGAAATATTATTCCTAATCAAGTTAACATTATACCTTTGATTATTGGGGATCTCTGTAGAGTCAGGTTGATCGAACATTAGGAGACAACGCTACACGACGTCAACATTAAAAATGCCAGAAAAGATTTCATGAGGAGCGTTAGTTGCCAACTGACATACCCACAGAATTACAAAATGATCATAAGTCCTTAGTGGCTAAGGATAGAAGAAAAAGTTGGCTTTTAAGCCCAACGCAAAGTACTCGATAACTCATCATGCTGAGAAAAATAGCATGGCTAGCCCAACTCAAACGGTAGTTAGTAAAGGCTTACCAAATTTATTGATAGCTGAGGATTTATTAAAAATCCTAAGTGATCTGATTCTACTTGATTCCTCCAGAACCCTCTACAAATTCCCTTTCATGGAATGATAGATCCTCAAGGCAAAAAATCTTGTTAAAGTTTACGCCTCTGACTTTTTCTTCACTTGGAGTATTGTTCTCCTATTCCCCAGCAAAATCGATTTGATCACCTAGCAAACTTTGGGAATACTATTTCCTATTCCCCGGCGAAATTCCTTAACAACATTACGGCCAATTCCACTAAAATCCCTTGCCAATTTCTGTCCACGAAATGATAGGGCCACGTCAAACTGTAATCATTTTCTCAGTAAAATGAACTACAGATCAAATCTGTCAAGTGAACATTAGATCTCTGACAGCAAATCCCTTTTTAATATCATGAGCGGATCTTGCTAATCTCCCCAATAGATCGACAGGCACTCAAACTACTATTATGTTCAAACACCTTTAATAGTAAATGAATCCTTGTCAAGTTAACATCATACCTCTGATAAGTCACCTTTACAAACCCCCAAGCGGAGAAGCTGTTACAATTACTTCTGACAAAATCTCTTTTTAAAGTCCCTAGCAAGAAATTTGGTTGTTATGTTAACGATTACCTCTGACAACTTTTTAGGGAATAATCATTTCCCTGTCGAATCTCCACAGAGTTATTTTTGACACGTTAATGATTTCTCTGACATAAAATCTCTTACGAGATTCATTTTCTAACTCCCCAACGAGTTTCTAGTAGACTCCCCTCGAATTCTATTATTTCCCTTTACAAGTCCACAATGGACTTTCTTGGTTGTCACGCTAGCAATATATCTCTGACAATTTCTTCCAAATGATTTTCCAAGAAAATACCAATTTTATCACAAAAATTTATGATCAAATCCTATTTCCCCCAACAGAATCGCTTCTTTTACCATCATGTCCATCTTGTCACCTCGAATGGTAGAATTTTTGAGTTTGGTGATTTCTCAATTGGTTATGTCCATGTTACCTCTAAACCGACAGATAGTCAAGTCCATCTTTCTGTCTAGTAGGGACTACTCCTTTACTGTCATTTCTAGTTTGCCACCTCTAAAAGGTAGGGCTCTGAGTCTAGACCTTCCAATCAGTTATGTCCATATTTTCTCTGAACCGATGGATGTCTAGATCCCTTCCCATTTATGTTACTCAAACTGTCATGTCCAGTTTAACATCTCTGAACATATGAATCCATAATTTTATTTTCCATTTCCCCGTCAGGGCTGGGAGTTCTTGTTGTTATATTAATATGACTACCTCTGAACAGCGAATTGCGACCTGTTTTCTCTTAGTTTGTCATGTCCATATTATCTCTGAATCGACGGGGGCCGGGATCCAATTCATCTTTACAGTCTCTAGCGGGCTAGCTGATAAGTTAATAAGACTACCTCTGACAGCAGATTCAGAGTTTAATGTCTTAGTCTATCATGTCCAGTCTATCACCTTTAAATAGACGGGTCCCTAAAATTGGGTTCACCTTCATTTTGTCATCATGTCCAGTTTGTGACCTCTAAATGATAAAATTTCGAGCTTGGTGGCTTCTTAATCGGTCACGTCCAGTCAATCACTTCTTAACCAACAGAAGCCAAATTTCACCTTTTTGTTTACTGTTATGTCCAGTTCGCCACCTCTGATCAATAAACTTTCCTTTTTTTGGTAATATCTAATCAGTTATGTCCAGTTTTTCACCTCTGAACTAACGATTGTATAAATTTTATCCTTCTTTGTCTTTATGTCCAGTTCGTCACCTCTGAACGATAAAATTTCATGTTTGACGATCTCTAATCAGTCATGTTCAATTTATCACCTCTGAACTAACGATGTACTAGACTTAATTTTCTTTTTCAGATTTAGTGATACCTAACGGATTCCTAAATCTACCCTCTTTTAATCCCCAGTGGACTCTATATTTGACTGACTTTATCATGTTCTTAACCTCTGAATAATTTCAGTCACATTTATAATTTCTTCAGAAACTTAATTTGGTGAGTTTTCACCCTTTTTAGTTCTTTCAAAAGAACTTTTATACTAAGTTGTCCTTTATAGGAGACTTATATTTCCTACGTGCAATCACAAGTGAACAAAGAGGAAGACATGGAGAAGAGCAAATGAGTAAAAGACAAATATTTTATTGATTTTAAAAGGAAGATACATAGAAGATACATTAAACTAGTCTCTCGTATGATAAAAGTTTATTCTCAAGAGAAGACAGTTTTTATTTCCTATTCTGTTTCGCCTTAACTAAAGCCTACGATCTCAGATCTTTCAGGTCAATGGTTGCCAACTGAGCCAAGCGAGCCTGCTTTTTTGCCATCTCCACCTTATCTCTACCTTCAGCTTAAGAACCTGATCGCCTTAGGCACTCAGCTGTTCTAACCAGAACAGTCTCCTACGCATGTACCGGCCCCACTCTTGATATGAGAAGGTTGGCTCTCTTGATCATTGCTTCTGTCATCTTAAGCTGCTCATTAGCATTAGCAAGAGTATTGTTGAAAGCATCAATCGCGTCAGCATTTTTAATCTTCTCAACTTTCAGGGATTTCAACTCCTGAGACTCTGCTTTAAATGCTTGTTGCGCCTCTACATAAGTCTTCTGCATATGATCGTAAAGAGGCTTGACCTTCTCTTCAACAAGTGGAGTTAGATCCGAGCTATTCAGGCGACGTCACTCACCCACATCTTTCTCGAGATCTTCCACTATCACTTCAGAGAGGTGGCTTGATCAGTTCCCCCAAAGTCTCTGATGGTCTCGATGTTCTGAGTAAGGACGGCTTTCAGAAACTCAAAGGACTGGTCAAATTTTTCAACACCAGAGAGATGCATCATTCAAACTCTTATAGAAGGTGTCGATCATCTCTGCCACAAACTCCTTCTCTACCTTCACCACTCCAAGTGAGCGAGTAATCTTCGCAGAGGAAGTCTCAGTGAGTTTGATGGTCACAATTGTTGAAGGTGTCGCGGGGTAGCCGTCAGTTGAGCAGAAGAGATAGGTAACAACTAGGAGAGGTTCTCATGGAGACGAGCGTGTTGGCTACCAAAGAAGTGGGGCTGATGATCATTTGTTCTGGCTCAACCATAAGCGTTGGAGAACACAAATTCATAATTACTATTAAACCAGTAGTAACCAGAGCTGAAGATATGGCAGGAGTATAAACTGGCCACTGATGGACTCAAGCTGAAGCCCAGTCTGCTCTAGGGTTGATATGATAGAAGGCGCAGACACTGTCTCATCGGTCATCATTAGATCACCAGTGGGAAAGGGTCGATGTTGAATAATGCTATGGTAAAGAACATCGATCCCTGCAACGTCCAATGCGATAGAAGCGGTTGCCCTCTTCTTGGGATAGCCACGCAGCGGAAACAATCAATGTTAAGGTTCCTGCAAAAAAAAGCTTTGGAGTTAAAGAAGAAAATAGGCATATAAAAAGTTGATTGCGGAATCCTTCAATGTCAACCATAGTCACCCCAGTGCTGATCATTGCAGCAGGGACATCCTCCATGTAGGAGATGACTCCAGCATCAGCAGTTTCAGCCGAAGACACCTCGATAGTTGGGCTCATAGGGGAACCCACCTGGTTGCTTACCACGTTCTCCGATACAATTTTGGTTGTACTGCAGTAGCAGTAGTTTCAGCAAGAGCCTCTCCAGTAGCTGGTTCCTCTACAGTTGACTCAGGGATTGGTTGTCTTTCTTTAAGAGTTTCCAGAATTTTCACGTCCTCAAACTCATATCCCTGACGGGTAACCTCACCTTTCTCCAAAGTGGTGGCAACCCCACCAGAAGGTCCCACATCCAGCTCTTGATCCCCAAGGCCTTCGGAGAGAAAATAAGTCGCCTCATATCCCTCCTTGTAGGTGAAGAAATCGTCAAATGTTTCCTCTCCTTCACCCTAAATTTCCTGGCCTGCAATCGAGATTAAGATTCAAAATAATTAATCATGAGAGTAAAAAAGAATAAAGGAAAATAATGTGATGAAAATCAAGCTTATCAGGAATCTGAGCAGGCTCCTTCAGAGTCTCTTTCCGACTAGGCAACTTGATGATTCAAGGAGGTGGGACTTCTGCTACCAACTCACTCATCGCAGTAGTAAAGCTTTTTTGAGCATCACAGCTAGCCCTCTTCACTACTTGTTTCCTACGAGGCTCCTTCGGGTGGGTTCTTTAGGAGCACGTTCCTTTGGTTCTAGCTTCTTCCGCTTCCGATTAAAGTGCGTATCGCGGTCTTTGTTTTCTTCCTCTTCCTCTTCCTCTTCTTCAAGCAGAGCTTTGCCTGCCCCACTGGTGGCTCCTGGAACGGCTTCTCTACCACCATCATCCTTGAAGCGAGGACTCTCCGCATCTGAGGCTTCACTACCGACCTCAGCCAGGAATCTGGGAGACCTGGAACCCTAACTCGTTTCCCCTAACCTTGCTCTACGACCTTCTACTTCAACCTTTTGAAGATGATCCTGGTACCTGTTGAATTAATGTTGAATCCTGAGGGGTTAGAGTTGGAAGTCCAGTACCATTAACAAAACTTCAATGTTGTCAATAAGTTTGGGGTTAAGTATGACATGCAGAACTGAGCCTCAGTGTAACTAACGATGAAGTGCCTCCAGGCTCTGGCTCTATCTATCAGACTCCCATGAAGGCCAGGCGAGGGTGGGATTCCCAACATAGAGTTGGTCGTTCCCAAAATGGCGAGCAAAACGGCTGGGGATGTACAACTCTAGGTAGTAGATGTCGCCGCATTGATACACCAAATGGGATGTGATAGCGGGAAAACCGTGCACAAAAAGTGTCATTTTGAAATCAAGAGTTAAAAGTGCATGCTTTGGCTTCCTCAATACGTCTGTTATAGCATAGAGGCTAAAATAGGTCGAATCCACAAGGACAGGAGGAGATAGAAGCTTTCACAGTATGTTCACATGTGTATGTTAACGGTTCTTTTATTTTTCAAAGAATCAAAGAAAAGAAAACAAAGAAGAATGAAAAGAGAAGTGTATAGTGAAAACAAAAATAGAAATATTGAAAAGATGTATTTATGATTTTTGATATTACTTCTAAAATAAAGTGAAAATGAAAGAAAATCCATGGCTACTAACTACCAATGGCTCCACTAACATGCTAACCTCTTAGTGATAGTTGCCTTACATGTATTATTGGCCATCACTAGTCCTTGGTTCAAGAGCTTTATAAAGTATGACCCATAAGCTCAATTTCACATCCAAACTCAACAAATAAGAGCAAACTACACTTAAACCATCAACTAACTAGAGCAAGTACGGAATAAAGTAATGGTAACTTGTTAGAAAGTTAGATGTTGAGTGTTAGTATCCATTATCATGAGCCATCAATGGCTCTTGCAAGAGCAAAGACAAGTAGAGGCTATTAGATTCATGTAGATTATCAAGTAAGAAGTTAAAAAGTTAGTGGTTAGTAGTTGTTGCAATGAGAGAAAATTAGCTAAGCATGTAAAAGAGTTAGAGAGAGAAAAACAAGTAGAGATAAAGAGAGAACTTTTCATAGAGTGTCACCCTCTATTATAAGTACTCTTACTTTCATTCTATGTACTACTCTCTTCCCTATTACATGAACTATAAGAAATGAAAAATACAAAGAGGAAGATGAAAAATACAAAAGAGGAAGAAGAAGAACAACTAACCTAAATTAAAGAAAGGAAATTACCTTAAAAACTACCCTAAAAACTCTCCTCCCTTGAGCTCTAGAAATCCTAGGGTATTTATAGGCCAAGGGGGACGCCAGAAGCGTGTCACGGGGCCGTGCGTCAAATCTCGATGCACGGCTCCATGGTGCGGCTGTGGAAACGCGGCCAGGGCCACGTTTTCGCGGCTGTACAGGCGTCATGCGTGGTGCCTCCTGGTACAACATCTTGTTTGTCCCCCTGTCAGTATGTGTTGCTGGTTTCTGAATATGTGCACCCGGTTTTGACAAATCCTCCTTCTAAAGTAAATGTCTATGTGTGTAGGCTTTAAATCACCAAATAAATAGGATTTTTGGCTTCTTCTTTGTTTCATATCACGGACCTAGAAACATACAAGAAATGTGTTATTAACAGAATTTCATATTTAATAAATGTGAAGATGTGGTATGAAATATGCATATTTAGAAACTAATCAAGATAGTCGGATGCTCACCAGCCACTTGAATACTCCCTGCCTGAGGGAAAATCTCCTGTCACCTACATCGAAAAATTCCTCATCGTATCCAACACTGGGGATGGAAAGGAAGCACCTGTAGAGGCTATAAGTATTATAACAGCGCATCAGCTTTCGTACCCCGGCTATGTACGCCAGCTGCCATTGTGACCCCTTAAAACGACGATGATGCATGAAGCGTACACCTTCTAGCGGCTCTTGTCCAGGTTGGATAATGGCAGACAATACAGTGTGAACTATGTCATTAAATAGGTGTAAGGCAATTCCACTCTAGGGTTGGGCCCGTCACGAGGACGTATTTGCCCCTTCCCCCTCTTGGTAGCAGGAGATCGGCAGAAAGCTTCCGTCAACACCCAGAGACCACACTAAATGCCACAGACCATGGCAGGAAGCAAGCGAAGAGGTTTCCCGTGGACGAGCTGGACTGCAGGGAGAAGCACCCCACAACAAGATCCAATCATGTGGAGGAGACAGAACAACGCACTTCTTCAGCCAGACCGACAGGAAGCCAGCGAGGAGAGCTTTTTGAGGCATAAAGTACTTCGCCTGATAGTGAAAGCTCTTGAATCTGTTACCCTTCTCGTAAATCCCATCCTCCTTCTCCAAGATGATATCTTCGTGAGCACTGGATATCATCTTCTGACGAATATCATCTTCAGGGATGGAAAATTGAACATCCTTGGGGCACCGTCCAAAATTGAGAACAGATAGTCTGCCCAGACCTTTATCGCGTTTGCATTTTCACGGGTATTATGGACGTCCATGCAGATGTAAAAATGGCACATTAATTCATGATATGTTTCGAACATCTCTGGATCGTCCTTTTCTATCTGCTCTAACTCCATCGCACAAGAAAAATTTCCTCATATGACATCGAGCCTATCGGGAGGTTGGATATCTCCTATATCTCATGAAGCGCCAACCCCAATTCACCAACAGAGTGAAGAAGGTCCCCATAGCTAGACAATACAACTCAAAGATAGCAAAGAAGTTGGACGCCTTGACTGCTTCATGGAGTCCAATTTTCATCAATTCTTCTCCAAAATATTCCAAGACGTATAATGTCAAGTCCCTCTACCACGATTTTTGGACGGGGTGTACCCAGCCAAAACCCTGAAATCCCTTACCGGGTAGTTACCTTGGATCCTAATGAATTTATTAAGGAAGCTTTGGGCCATCACGGGTTCTCTTCTACAGGAAGATCTTGTCCTACCCTCCCGAGGTGCATGCCAAGTACGACCCTAGGACATCCGCAGCAGCTATAACCGCTCAGTGTCAATACCCCAATGTGGACGGAGTCGGTAGATCAAGTCACCGCCCATTTCATCTTCCGCGGCACGGTGACCAATTGGAAGTACGAGAGTGGGAAGTGTCGCCTACTTGATGGAAGATAGTGCTTCTCGCCTTCTATGTTGAAAAGCCATTGGCGCTCCCCGGCTAACAGCTGTTGATCAGTATCAGGTGCCGCATCCCCGAACATGAAATCGGGTTTCGGTACACTACCCGATTATGATCCTCGAGCAGAGCAGTGGTCAATATACTCCGTATAACACGCTCGTCAGCCTTGAGGATTAACGCATCTCTCTCCGACGAGCTTCTTTCACTAAAAAGGGAAGCCTGACTCTGGAACTAGAAACACATATTCCCGTCCATTCCTCTGACAATCTCGAACAAGTTGTTCGATGGACCTGGCACATATTGAACTGCAAAGAAACAGAGGGAAAATTTTGTTAATAATTGAAGAAAATATATAAACCTTTGGTTGTATTAAGCAGGGAGAAAGGCCAAGTCCCAACCTCGCCTATATGGTAAGGCTAGACTGGCCTTAAAAAGGCAAAGTCCTAATTTCGCCTATATGGCAAGGCTAGACGGGCCTAGAAAAGGCCAAGTCTTATCCTCGCCAAAACGACAAGGCTAGACTGGCTTTAAAAAAGGCCAAGTTTTAGCCTTGCCTAAACTGCAAGGCAGACTAGCCTTAAAAAGGCCAAATCCTAGCCTCGCTTGTATGGCAAGGCAAGATTGGCCTAGAAAAGGTCAAGTCCTAGTCTCCCTATATGGCAAGGCTAGATCGGTCTTAAAAAGGCCAAGTCCTAGCCTCACCGAACGGTAAAGCTAGACTGGCCCAGAAAAGGTCATGTCTTAGCTTCACCTAAATGGCCAGGCTAGACTAGCCTTGAAAAGGCCATGTCTTAACCTCGCCTAAATGGCAAGCTAGACTTGCCTTAAAAAGGACAAGGCTTAACCTCGCCTACAACTAGATTAGCCTCGCCTGAGAGATTATCTGCCTAAATCAGGCAAGTATAGGCTTCATCAAGAAGCTAAAAAGCTTTTCTCCAGATTCACCAGAAAGAAATGGAGAATCAAGGGAATCCAATCCCTAAATTTAGCTGGTAAAGCTAAAATCGAGGGAGATGAACTCCCTAAAATCACTAAGTAAATGGTGAGGTCGCGAAAACAACAGTGCTCACCAGCAATGTGTTGAGTAACGACCGGAACAAAAGCCTCGGGCTTCTGCCTCCATGCCCAGGCGATGAGGAGACGCCATAGAGCTGCTCTAAAAGAAGGCGATGACCTTAAGTTGTTTGAATAAAAGAGAGGGAAGAAGATCCCTATTGAAGGTTTGCTGGAAGAAGAGAAAAGTATTCTCTGTAACAAGGATTGTAGGGATCCTATTTATAGGCCCCACAATTGTAACGCCCCGATCCCAATGATACGGAACGTCACTGCGACGCATATACGTAGGTCAGGTGTGCCCCCACGTATATACGCTAAGCATAAGTACAGCGAGTATCAGAGTATAACACACAGCGTGATATAATCATATGCCAACATACAAAAATAGAAGTACAGAGTTATACAAGTCATGATAAACATAATCACCATACAAGTGTCCTTTTATCACAACCCAAGTCCATAAGATACAAGATACAACCAAAAATACAAAAATGCTCACGTATGGACGGAGATTACGTGAACCAAAAGAAATGTCGGGCGCGATAGGACTAGTGCTGGTCGGCCTGCTCACCAAGATAAGCCCGGTCCTCAGCGGAGGGCTCTACCTCGTCCCAAGCCTCGGAATCTGAATATGCAAATCCAAAAGGGTCAAGACATAATACAAGAAATAAAGATAGCCAAGTGGCGACGGAATCATAAGTAGAGGTGATGAAGTAGTGATAACTAACAACAATACATGGCAAGGGATGTAAACTAAATAAGATAAAGGCATATGCAATAAATCTACAATAATGTCTTATTATTATTACTTGTCTTACTGTGATATCTAGCTATGTGACCCAGCGTCCCAGGGCACATAGATCCATATCCTAGTGAAACAAGGTTGTTATTGGAAACAGCGGTTGTATCGACGAACTATGTTTACAGTGTGTCCCGTGCATGCCCGGGACCACGGCCCAGTATTGTTCCGTTGCTTGAAGACGGAACCTGCCGCTAGGCTACAGGAAAGGGACTTATGTATGCCCTTGTCATGACATGAAACAGGAAGGGAGGAAGCACTCCCCTTGGTCCCCTGGAGTACCACAGGTAAGACCGAAATATAGTGCACATCCTAATACCACTGTAAACACGAACACATACCGATATCCGCATATTTCCCCCGAACCCAATGTAAGTTGGTGTATTTTATACAATGTCGGATATATCATGCTTGGTTTTGGAGATAGCATGAAGAAGTGGTGATAATCCATTTTCGACAAGTTATGAAATGCAAATATATAACAACAAGTCATGGATTGATATAATGTACCAACAAATCATGAAGCATGAATAAACAAGATATATCAGGTAACCAGTCATGTAGTACAAGTACACAGTATAAACAAGACTAAAACATGCATATAAATATACTAGGGTAAGTTCAGAATTAAGTGGGAAGAAGTCTGAATTCTGTCCCAGAATTTGGCCTGGCGGTCGACCTCCGGTCGACTGCCGGTCGACTGGGGAAATGAACTGGCGGTTGAGTCCCGGTCGACTGCCGGTCGACCGTACCGAGTGCGAGAGCTCCAGGTTTGGGCCGGTCGACTGCCAGTCGACTGGTCCAAGGCAATTTGTGAAGCCAGTCGAGTCAGCGGTCGACTGCCTGTCGACCGCCCGTTCAAGTCGTGCAGGTTGTGCACTTCGGCAGAGTCCCGGTCGACTGCCGGTCGACCGGTCCTCTGGAAATTTCTGCTGTTAGAGCAGAAAATCAGAATTCGCAAGGGTTGGTTCTAACAGTTTAAAAGTGGGATTTTTATACCATTGGGGGGCCTGATCTAACACTACAAGGGTACCAGAACATGGTCTAACTTCAATGGATAGATACACACATGTGGGGGTTTGGATTTGAGTGTAGGTAACTTAAAAATAGGATTTTTACCATACAAGGGTACATGGATCTCTAACCTAGTCATGTGGGGTGTTAAATAAGTCTTGGTGAGTAAGAACTCACCTGGATTGTGCTAGATCTGAGGCTTGATCCAAGGATGGAGGAAGAGGTTGGCCACAATCCACAACTTTGAGTTGAAGCAAGGTTGAAGAACTTGATCTTGGGGTTGCCTTGGTGAGTAGTGGTTGGAATTTAGCTCCCTTGAAGAAGCCCTAGTGATCTTGAGGCTAGGGTTTGGTGCTTGAGGAAGGAGAAGAACTTGGAGGAATTCTCTCTTAGTGAAGAAAAATGAGAAGAAAAAGGGGAAAAGTGTAAATGAGTTGAATTTATAGTTGGGATATATGTGAGGGGTTGACATTTGGTGAATGTGAGGGTTTAATTTGCAAAAGAAGTGGGTGAGGTGTCCTCTCCCTTGCCATGTGGCCGGCCAAGAGGAGGAGAGAGAGTTAGTGGGGGTAGGTGAGATTTGTGAGTGGAAAGATGAGGTGGCATGTGAGGTGGAAAAGGATTTTGCAATTTTTGGAAAAATGCCCGAAATTCAAGTATTTCGGATTGGTCTGGAAATTTTACCAAAATCAAGAAAATATTTGAAGACCAATGGTGAAATCCGTTTGAAGAAATATTGTGTAGATTTTTAATTAAAATCCCAGAAGAACAGAATTTACCGACACCGAAATAATTTTCATAAATTTATAAAATTCTTAGAAAAATAGTATAAGTAGGAAATATGATTCTAAGCAATAAAGTCTAAAGGACTTTCTTGAAATTCCTAACAGATTGGAAGATAAAAATTCGGAAATCGGTCAGCGGTACTGGCCGACACCGGTTTTTGAAGAAATTCATTTTAATTTCAGAAAATTCTAGAAAATCACATAAAATCTAAAATATTAAAAAATGATGTTTGAAATTAAAATCGGTCAAATACGGATGGTAAATCGGAAGATACGGTCAAGGGCCGAATACGTAACTAAGTACGTATTCCGGGAAAGGGGTATTACAATATACCCACCTTACAAAAATTTCGTCCTCGAAATTTCATAAGGTGAAAGATAACAGGAAGAGCAACAGATAGATATGGACACAATGAAAGATAACGGTAAAGACAAGAGTAGAAGGAAAGAGTCTTACCAAATCAAGATGAGAAAAGTTGGGGATAACGCTCCCGGATAACGTCCTCTCGCTCCCAGGTGGCCTCTCCCGGCGCGTGTCTGCTCCAAGACACCAATACCAATGGAATAGCCCTGCTCTTCAGTATCTTGACACTCCTGTCCAGAATGGCCATCGGCTGCTCTTGGTATGATAGATCCGGTTGCAGCCCTAGCTCGGAATGATCCAGAATGTGGCTGTCGTCCCGGACATACCTCCTCAACTGGGACACATGGAAGACATTATGCACCCCGTCCAAGGATGGTGGTAATGCTAGTCTATAAGACACGTCTCCCACGCGATCCAGGATCTCGAACGGGCCAATATACCTCGGGCTCAGCTTCCCACGAGTACCGAACCGGATAACTCCCCTGGTGGGTGAAATCTTCAAGAGCACATGGTCTCCGGTCTGGAACTCCAATGGCCTCCTTAGAGTATCAGCCCAACTCTTCTGCCTACTCTGAGCAGCCCTGAGATGATCTCTGATAACCCTGACCTTCTCTGTAGTCTGCATCAGCATCTCGGGCCCCAATAAACTCCTCTCACCGACCTCCTCCCAGCAAATCGGTGATCTGCACCTCCTCCCATACAATGCTTCGAAGGGAGCCATCTTAATACTGGCCTGATAGCTGTTGTTATATGAAAACTCAGCCAAGTGTAGATGGTCCTCCCAAGATCCTCCAAAGTCCATCATGCAAGCCCTTAGCATATCCTCAAGGATCTGGATGGTCCTCTCTGACTGTCCGTCTGTCTGAGGATGATAGGAAGTACTGAACTTAGACGAGTTCCCAGACTCTCCTGGAGACTCTCCCAGAAATGGGACCTGGAGTCTGGAGTCTATCTGATACAATACTGACTGGGACTCCATGCAGACGAACAACTTCCTTCAGATACTTATCTGCCAGAACCTCTGTCGACTGACCAACCCGGAAAGGTATGAAGTGAGCAGACTTGGTGAGTGATCAACGATCACCCCACACCATTTGTTACCCTTAGGACTCCGAGGCAATGCCGTCACGAAGTCCATAGTAATGTGCTCCCACTTCCATTCGGGTATCGGCAAAGGTTGAAGAAGTCCAGCTGATCTCTGATGCTCGATCTTTATCTGCTGGCAAACCAAGCACCTGGCGACAACTGGGCTATCTCCCTCTTCATGGCATTCCACCAAAGTGCTTCTTCAGGTCCTGGTACATCTTGTTTCCTCCCGGATGTATAGAATAGGCAGAACTGTGTGCTTCCTCCAAAATCTTCTGTCTGACTTCTCCCTGGGGAACACAAAGTCTACTACCATAACACAAAGCACCATCCGGACGAATACAAATATCTGTCCTCAGTCCAGCCTCCACCTGAGTCCTGAATGTCTGCAATCTTGGATCTTCCTTCTGAGCCTCCTTGATCTCCTCTACCAATGAGGACTGGATCTGCAATGCCATAAGCTGCCCTGCCTTATCACCTCCCTGCACCAACCTCAAATCCAATCTGATGAACTCCTGGATCAACTCTTTCTGCTGAGTAAGGCGAACTAGCACTCTGTTTTCCGGCATCCTGCTCAGTGCATCTGGAACGGTATTGACTTTGCCTGGATGATACTGCAAGTCAATATCGTAGTCCGCCATAAGCTCCAACCACCTCCTCTGCCTCATATTTAACTCCTTCTGTGAGAAAATATACTTGAGGCTCTTGTGGTCTGTGTATATCAACACTTTGTCTCCCAGGAGGTAGTGTCTCCAGATCTTCAATGCAAATACCACAGCCGCCAACTCCAAGTCATGAGTTGGGTAATTCCTCTCATGAGGCTTCAACTGCCTAGATGCATATGCTATCACATGATCATGTTGCATAAGCACGCATCCCAGGCCTTTACCCGATGCATCACAGAAAATGACCATCCCCCCTCTACCTGAAGGAGTCCTCAAGATCGGAGCTGTGATAAGCTTCTGCTTCAACTGCTCAAATGCCGCATCACAATCTTCTGTCCATATGAATCTCTCCCCTTTCCTGGTGAGCCTGGTCAACGGAGCTGCAAGTCTAGAGAAATCCTGGACAAAGCGCCTGTAATATCCGGCTAGTCCAAGAAAACTCCTTATCTCAGACACCGTCTTCGGAACTGGCCAATTCTGCACTGCCTGGACTTTACTAGGATCAACTGAAATCCCTTCTGCTGAAACTATATGTCCAAGGAAGGCTATGCTGTCTAGCCAGAACTCACACTTGCTCCTTTTGGCATGAAGCTGCTCCTGCTGAAGAGTCTGCAACACGATCCTCAGGTGCTTTGCATGCTCCTCAAACTCTTGGAATAGATCAGGATGTCATCTATGAACACCACTACAAACTGATCCAGTAAGGAGAGAACACCCGGTTCATCAGGTCCATAAACACAGCAGGGGCATTGGTAACTCCGAAAGGCATCACTAGGAACTCGTAGTGGCCATATCGGGTCCTGAATGCCGTCTTCGGAACATCTTCCTTCTTCACCCTCAGCTGATGGTAACCCGACTGTAAATCCAACTTAGAAAATACACGGGCTCCATGAAGCTGATCAAACAAGTCATCAATCCTGGGCAAGGGATACTTGTTCTTGATGGTGACTTTGTTCAACTCCCTATAGTCAATGCAAAGTCTCTTACCACCATCCTTCTTATTCGCCATAGCACTGGAGCTCCCCATGGTGAAGTGCTAGGCCGAATCAATCCCTTGTCCGAATACTCCTGCAGCTGCTTCTTCAGGATCTCCAACTCCGTCGGTGCCATCCTGTATGGAGCCTTGGATATAGGAGCTGTCCCTGGAATAGTATCAATGGAGAACTCCACGATCCTCCCCGGTGGGAGTCCTGAAATCTCAGCAAACACCCCCGGGAATTCATCCCACACTGGCACTCCCTTCAGGACCTCCGAAGTGGTCATCTGAATCTTCTTCTCAGCAGGCTCCACTCCTCCACTAAACTGGAACTCCGGCTGATGCGGGATTCTGAAATTGATCTTCCTTCCCCTACAGTCAATCACTGCATGGTACTGACTGAGCCAGGTCATGCCTAAGATCACATCGTACCCTTTGGTGTCAAGTACGAGCATGTCTATGGCCAAGATCTTCCCACAAATCTCCACTGGACAGTCTGCACAAACCCTGGAAGACACACTACCCCATTCCCAGTACTAATCTCCCATCCATGGTCTAACAATCTAACAGGAATAGAATGCAATGCCACGAAATGCACGGAGATAAAACAATGCGAAGCACCGGAGTCGAAAAGAGCGAGGACAGGTATGGAATGGACTCTGATGGTACCTGTAATCACCTCTCCTGAAGCTCCAGCCTCTTCTGCTGTCAGGTTGTAGGCCTGACCTCTGCCACGACCAGCTGCTGTCCTGGCTCCCCTCTGCACTGGGCGAGCAACATGTGGTGGAAGGGGAAGAGCTCTCCTCATCACTGGTCCCTGCTGCCTCGGTCCAACTGGCCCTGGTAGTGCCTTCTGCACATACTGCCCCTGAGGTGCCGGCAAGGTTTGGGTAGCAACCCCACTCTCCTGTGCGGGCAGGTCTCCACTGCATGGTCTCGAGCTCCACAGATCAAGCACCAACCGTTTGCCCTCCGGCAATTCTGCTGAGTGTGTCCTGGCTTCTGGCAGAAGTTGCAAATAAGACCTGGTCGAGCCGTCTGGTATGGAACTGCTCTGAACGGCTGTCTGGCCTGGATCTTCGCTGCCCTGGACGGTCCTCCTCTGCCCACCGGCACAAACGGCCTTTTCATGGCCTGGTTCTCCTGCTTCCTCTGCAACACACCCGCTCTACCTCTCGAGCGGCGGTAAGAACCTCAGAGTAGGTCTTCATCGGCTGAGACATCAAGAAGGCCTGTAGGTCCAACTGCAGGCCCTGCAGAAACCTGCTTGCCCTCTTCTCTTCATCTGTCACCATATAAGGAGCAAAGCGACTCAGCCTGAGAAACTCTGAAGCATACTCATCTACGGATCCATCCCCCTGCTGCAGCCTGATGAACTGCTCCTCCATGTCCTTCTGAGCAGTGGCGGGGAAGAATCGACTGTAGAAGCTCTTGGAGAAAGTATCCCAGGAGATAGGCTTCTTCAGTCTGGCCTCCTCGGCCAACCACCAAGTCCGGGCGATGTCTTTCAGCTGGATCTTTGCTACCTCCACTTGGCTCTCCTTGGGCACCCGGGCGGCGTTCAGCAAATCAGTGTGTGTCCACTAACCACTGCTCAGCCTCCAAAGGCCTCTCGACTCCTGAGAAGGTAGCCGGTTGTAGCCGCCGGAAATCTGAGATGTTCCCCGGCTTCTGCTCCTTCGGGGCTGCTAACTCCTGCCTGAGGAGCTCAGTCTGCTGCTGATGGATCTCCACTTGCTGCTGCTGGGTCTCCATCATAGCCCGAATGATGCTCAGGACATCAACCTGCTCTCCTCCCGCGGGTCCATTCGGGACTTGCCCGACGTTGTTGCGACCCGAACGTCTCTCCATACCGAAAGGGATAAGATCTGGGATTGGAAAAAATGGAAAGAAGTTTAGGATATGAAGGGATTGAATCAAGGATGAAGTCAAGGAGGACTATATAACTTTGTACATTGTAGAATTGGCATAAGCAATTCACTAGTTGAATCTTTGTTGGTTTTTTATGGTTTGAGAGACCTGGTACCTGCCACCGATCCCAATGATACGGGAACGTCACTGCGACGCATATACGTAGGTCAGGTGGTGCCCCCACGTATATACGCTAAGCATAAGTACAGCGAGTATCAGAGTATAACACACAGCGTGATATAATCATATGCCAACATACAAAATAGAAGTACAGAGTTATACAAGTCATGATAAACATAATCACCATACAAGTGTCCTTTTATCACAACCCAAGTCCATAAGATACAAGATACAACCAAAAATACAAAAATGCTCACGTATGGACGGAGATTACGTGAACCAAAAGAAATGTCGGGCGCGATAGGACTAGTGCTGGTCGGCCTGCTCACCAAGATAAGCCCGGTCCTCAGCGGAGGGCTCTACCTCGTCCCAAGCCTCGGAATCTGAATATGCAAATCCAAAAGGGTCAAGACATAATACAAGAAATAAAGATAGCCAAGTGGCGACGGAATCATAAGTAGAGGTGATGAAGTAGTGATAACTAACAACAATACATGGCAAGGGATGTAAACTAAATAAGATAAAGGCATATGCAATAAATCTACAATAATGTCTTATTATTATTACTTGTCTTACTGTGATATCTAGCTATGTGACCCAGCGTCCCAGGGCACATAGATCCATATCCTAGTGACAAGGTTGTTATTGGAAACAGCGGTTGTATCGACGAACTATGTTTACAGTGTGTCCCGTGCATGCCCGGGACCACGGCCCAGTATTGTTCCGTTGCTTGAAGACGGAACCTGCCGCTAGGCTACAGGAAAGGGACTTATGTATGCCCTTGTCATGACATGAAACAGGAAGGGAGGAAGCACTCCCCTTGTCCCCTGGAGTACCACAGGTAAGACCGAAATATAGTGCACATCCTAATACCACTGTAAACACGAACACATACCGATATCCGCATATTTCCCCCGAACCCAATGTAAGTTGGTGTATTTTATACAATGTCGGATATCATGCTTGGTTTTGGAGATAGCATGAAGAAGTGGTGATAATCCATTTTCGACAAGTTATGAAATGCAAATATATAACAACAAGTCATGGATTGATATAATGTACCAACAAATCATGAAGCATGAATAAACAAGATATATCAGGTAACCAGTCATGTAGTACAAGTACACAGTATAAACAAGACTAAACATGCATATAAATATACTAGGGTAAGTTCAGAATTAAGTGGAAGAAGTCTGAATTCTGTCCCAGAATTTGGCCTGGCGGTCGACCTCCGGTCGACTGCCGGTCGACTGGGGAAATGAACTGGCGGTTGAGTCCCGGTCGACTGCCGGTCGACCGTACCGAGTGCGAGAGCTCCAGGTTTGGGCCGGTCGACTGCCAGTCGACTGGTCCAAGGCAATTTGTGAAGCCAGTCGAGTCAGCGGTCGACTGCCTGTCGACCGCCCGTTCAAGTCGTGCAGGTTGTGCACTTCGGCAGAGTCCCGGTCGACTGCCGGTCGACCGGTCCTCTGGAAATTTCTGCTGTTAGAGCAGAAAATCAGAATTCGCAAGGGTTGGTTCTAACAGTTTAAAAGTGGGATTTTTATACCATTGGGGGGCCTGATCTAACACTACAAGGGTACCAGAACATGGTCTAACTTCAATGGATAGATACACACATGTGGGGGTTTGGATTTGAGTGTAGGTAACTTAAAAATAGGATTTTTACCATACAAGGGTACATGGATCTCTAACCTAGTCATGTGGGGTGTTAAATAAGTCTTGGTGAGTAAGAACTCACCTGGATTGTGCTAGATCTGAGGCTTGATCCAAGGATGGAGGAAGAGGTTGGCCACAATCCACAACTTTGAGTTGAAGCAAGGTTGAAGAACTTGATCTTGGGGTTGCCTTGGTGAGTAGTGGTTGGAATTTAGCTCCCTTGAAGAAGCCCTAGTGATCTTGAGGCTAGGGTTTGGTGCTTGAGGAAGGAGAAGAACTTGGAGGAATTTCTCTCTTAGTGAAGAAAAATGAGAAGAAAAAGGGGAAAAGTGTAAATGAGTTGAATTTATAGTTTGGGATATATGTGAAGGGGTTGACATTTGGTGAATGTGAGGGTTTAATTTGCAAAAGAAGTGGGTGAGGTGTCCTCTCCCTTGCCATGTGGCCGGCCAAGAGGAGGAGAGAGAGTTAGTGGGGGTAGGTGAGATTTGTGAGTGGAAAGATGAGGTGGCATGTGAGGTGGAAAGGATTTTGCAATTTTTGGAAAAATGCCCGAAATTCAAGTATTTCGGATTGGTCTGGAAATTTTACCAAAAATCAAGAAAAATATTTGAAGACCAATGGTGAAATCCGTTTGAAGAAATATTGTGTAGATTTTTAATTAAAAATCCCAGAAGCAGAAATTTACCGACACCGAAATTTTTCATAAATTTATAAAATTCTTAGAAAAATAGTATAAGTAGGAAATATGATTCTAAGCAATAAAGTCTAAAGGACTTTCTTGAAATTCCTAACAGATTGGAAGATAAAAATTCGGAAATCGGTCAGCGGTACTGGCCGACACCGGTTTTTGAAGAAATTCATTTTAATTTCAGAAAATTCTAGAAAATCACATAAAATCTAAAATATTAAAAATGATGTTTGAAATTAAAATCGGTCAAATACGGATGGTAAATCGGAAGATACGGTCAAAGGGCCGAATACGTAACTAAGTACGTATTCCGGGAAAGGGGTATTACAACAATACAACCTCGCCGCTGGCACTTCAGATTTTGAAGCGCATGCGAGGATAAAACACTCGAGTGCTTGACCTCAGGAAAGGGAGCGCCTTCCCTCATAACGCATGCGAGGCTAGCACTGACATGGTGCTGAACTTCACCTTGAAGGCAAAGTTACAAGCGAAGCTACTCCAGAAGCGAGGCTCCCCGAGGCGAGCCTTTTGCCTGAAGGCGAGGCTACCCCAGAGGCGAGCCTGTTTCAGCCTAAAGGCGAGGCTATTTCAGCCTAGAAGCAGGGCTAAAGTCTAGCCCTAAAGGTGAAGTTGAATTCAACTATCAAGGCGAAGCTCAAACCCATATATCTATGATTCTCAATCAGAGCAATTCAAAGTATTTTGAAATTTGAACCATCCTGTTGCAGATTTACGAAAACTTTGAAGGGGGTTTTGTTGACATTTAAAAAAATAAACTCCCAGACAACTCTTTAACTGGTCAGAGTGATGCCTAACTTGTCGACATCTATAAAAGACAAGTCGCGGACAAGGTGAAGACCAGTTCAATATATCCCGAGGGACCAGAAACTTATGCCTTGCTATTCAGTGAAGCAGACAGCATGCCAAATAATACTTTTTGAGGCTAAATCAGCTCAATACTTAGCCTCACATAAGCCCAAGGTGCTAGCCTCACTTGAGAGGCTAAATTTATCTAACTTCATCTTGAAGCCCTTCATAACTCCGTAGAGAGCTAATTTATACCTTCATCTGAAGTTCTGCATAGCAACGCAGAAGGCTAACTTTTAGCTATGCCTGAAGCTTTGCACAACTCTGTTAAGAGCTTTCAGCCCCACATGCAGAGCTATACTAGCCTCGCGTGAGGTTAAACCCAGCCTCGCACGAGGCTTCCCACACCCTATGAGAGAGTTGACCAGGTCAACTGTTTGACCTAGTATTTAGTGGGCTAACCCCACTATGTTAGTGGGGTTAATGTCACTTTAAGTAGGCAGTTACGCCTGCCCACTTCGCTGCACGTTCAGTCGGGTCAATAGACCAATCTTAGGCTTGCGCGAATCTGTCTAGCCTCACATGCGGCTCATTTTTAGCTTTGTACGAGCGTTAAAGCCTCGCGCGAAGCTCAAAATAGCCTCTGGCGTGAGATTAACTGACTGTTATCAGTCATGGCTAAATTTTAAGGGCAGTTATACCCTCAAGAGCCTATAAATAGCTCATCTGGAAATGAGCTCGAGGCACAAGGAGCAGGCATCAGGCACGAGACACAGAAGCATTTGCATTGAGCAGGCGTCAGAGGCATCAAGCTGAAGGCATCGAGAGAGCTAGCAAGGCTAACTTTTTTCATATTTACCAGAAACTCTAGAGAATTATTTCTCTAAGTTTAGGGTGTTAATACCTTAAGACCTTCCTCCCTTTTAATGAATCTCTGGAACCAAGCGAGAAGAAATTCTCAGGCAATAGCATTCGAAGATCGATCGATCACATCATTAACAAGACAAAGTGGTCACGCGCTGATCAGATTCCCACTAGCACACTTCCCCAGAATTCTCAGAGGAGAGTTCAACTTGTAATTTTTTCTTTTGATTACTTGTAATCTTCTCCTCAACTTTCTTTTTATAAGTTTTCCCCAATTCACTTTTCAATGGAAAAGAACTGATAACTAGTTATTACTATGTACATGTGTGTGTATGATACTGACACTTCTACAGGTACCTACTCTGCCTTCGGTCCTATTAGCCTTTGGGCTTTCACCTACTTCTCGAAAGAGGAGTGTGTTTAGATCATCAGGTCTTTTAGCTACGCTTGGTAGGCGGACCTAGCGCTCAGCGGTTTGCCGCTAAACTCCGTTCGAGTGTAGTTACACTATGAGTGTGGCTTTGCTACACGCGATAGAATAGCATTCATATGGTCGATCCGTCGCATATGTTTAGCCGTGTCGCAAGCGATAACCACACCGAACGTGATGGCGTCTAATGTTGTATGTTATTTTCACTCCAGTTTGCTTAGCTTCGCTTGAATGTACGCTGCTTGCATGCCTGCTTGTCTATTTGATAATTCAATGATTATTCTTTTTTTGATGATTGTGAATAGTTGAAAATCATTACTTGTACTATTTTCTAAAAATGCATCAATTTCCTGTACTCGTACCGATCTCCTTTATCGATATTGTTTTCTTGTATTCGTATCGATCCCCTGTATCGGTAATGTTCCTATATTGAAATATAGTATAGTGATATCTACTGTGCTTATCACCTGACATGCCATTACTTGACACCTGACTCTTGCATGCTATCACTTGACTCCTGCTTGTTATCACCTAACACCTGTTAGATATCACTTATCACTTGTCACCTGATACATTACTATTTGTCTTGTGATTATCATATTTCGGGAACCCTGTCTGCTATCCTGTATTATATATTCAGTGACCTGTATTTCTAGTACTTATTTACTTATGTACCTCCTGAATCTGTCATGCTCCTGTTATTCCCGTAAATATGATAATTACATAATAATAAATTATAAAAAAGGACAACTTATACCGGGTAAGGGGAAACTGATGGACTTCAAGTAGTATTAGGTATGTCGTGTAACTCCAACTTTCAGATCTAACTGAGGGCCTCCAGGTATCCGAGGGAAGCGTTGTTTCCCTATCTCCTGTCATATTCCTGAATGGGTATAATACAAGACGCACCTCCTGTTTGCCTAGCGGCAGGTTCCAGGTCAACACTGATACATCCTGGGTCGTGGTCCTTATTGACACTTTAAAAAAGACAAGATTCTTACTGGCCTGAATAACGTCTAAACTTGTTGACATTTATAAAAGACAAGTGACACACAAGCTGACGACCAGTTCTGTACCCATCTCCGAGGGACAAAGCAGTAACTCTACTGATCCAGTGAAGCAGACAGTGAGCCCATATTGTCTCTGAAGAGACCTAAGCAGGTCTAAGATGCTAGGTTAGCTCAACACTTAGCATCACTGAGCCCAAAGGGATAGCCTCACCTGAGAGGCTAAGTTTATTCAACTTCTCCTTGAAGCTATTCAAAGCTCTATCAGTGAGCTAACTTATAGCTTCACCTGAAGCACTCAGTTAACTCTGCAGAGAGTTAGCTTCGCTCGAAGCCACAAACAATCACGCAGCAGGATGTTCGGTAGCTTCGCCACAGATGTTATCTAGCTCCGCTGAAGAGCTTTCTTCTGACTTTGCCAGATGCTCCTTCCAGTCCGCTGCGAGCTCGACGCGGCAGCTATGCTGCGGGTCTTTTATGGTCACCTTTGACCAATTAAATCTCCAGATGAGATCAAATCAATTCAAGATCAAGGTCAAATCTAATCTATATCAAATCTGAGATCAAATTTGGCAGTTGTCTGCCATAATCTCTTGACTCTCCAAAAACGAGTAAGAAGATCAGGGGAGATCTTTTAATTATTTGGAAAGAATCAAAATAGATCAGGAGATCGATCTACCTGCTATTCCTAGCTTCGCAGAAGCTGATTCTACCCTCGCAGCAAGGCTACTTTCCAGATTTAAACAGATTGACTCAATCTGTTTTCAGATTTTCACGAGACAATTATACCCCTGCTCTCCTTATAAATAGCCCACCAAGGGTACACGGGAGAAAAAAGACGTGCACAGGTAAAGAGACACACAGAGAGATGTGGTTAAACAGAAATCTATTCTCTAGCTTTCAAGAATTCAGAGAATTTAGAGAACTACTTCTCTAATCAGGGTGTTGATACCCTGATACCTTCCTTCCTCTCAATGAATTTTCAGAACCAGGCGAGAAGGAATTCCCAAGTGAAGGCAGTTTGAGAAGAAACAAGAGGGTTCTACCAACCTTCTGTTCTCCGATTCCCGAACCAGGCGAGAAGGGAATCCCATCGATCGCATCGTTAAAGGGACAAAGTGGTCGCGCGCTGACTAGACTCCTATCGGCACACTTCTCCAGAATCTCAGAGGAGATCTACTTGTAATCTTTTGTATTACTTGTAATTTAGCTCCTTGACACTTTTTTTAAGTTTTCTCTTTTGCAAAATCAATGAAAAACAAGATGGCGACTCCGCTAGGGAATGATTTTTTCACTGTTGAGAATCAAATGTCGCAATGCGATAAACAGACCATCGGGTCTCTCTCTGAATTCAAGAAAGCCGGTGTGACCAGAGCCCCTCTGGCTAAATCTTTGATGCAAGTCTCTGCGGAGACAGATAAGGCTCCCTCGAGCCTACCGCGGTCCTCTGGCGCAACAAGGGAGCAGGCCCATGATAAGGGTCAGAATCTTCAGCCCGTCACTTCGAGAACCTAGTCATTCACTTCGACCAAGGAAAATTCGAAGAAGTCCTCTCTGGGGGTGGTCTAATGCTCCATGCACAGAAGCATAGAAAGGTCTCCATGGCCAAGGTTTCGGAGCAGAAACCGGCAGAATCCAGCCAACACCAGCCAGCCTCCGTGTGGCTAATCTGGTCCCCTGCGAACCTAAGTCTCCTCTTTCAAAGTAGATGTGGAGGCCAAAGCAGAAGGCTCTGTATGAAGCCTCAGACGTAACTACGTCACAAGTGCGTCTCTCTTGTGAAGAAAAAGGTAAGATGCCTGGCTGCTCCAACGAGACTGCTAGCCGCGAAGTCACAACGGTGACCATACCTTCGCCTAATTCAAGAACAGTAACTCCTCGCGCCAGCCTCGTTCTCATGAGCGAAGCTACTGGACCTCAGGGTACGCATGACGTTCGTAGCCGCGAAGCTCGAACCAAAGCACCACAGTGTACTAAACTCGCTCTTTGCAGCAAAGGTAAGGGATTGCCCCTAAGTGCTGATAGCGGTGCTTATGCAGCTTCAGCGCCCAAAGGCGTTTCCAAAGCTTTTAGCCGCGAATTTAGAGCTAAAGCCCTATCTAAGACTGATCATCTTCACAGCAACATAGCGAAGAAAGCACCACAGCGTGCTTCGCTCTCCAGTCCATCAAGCGCTAAGCTCGCGCTTTGTAGCGGAGCTAAGAGATTGTCCCTAAGTGTTGACAGTGGTGCTTATGCACTTCAACACCAAGGACATTCCCAGGTTCTTAGCCGCGAAGCTAGAGCTGAAGCACTATTTAGTGCTAATTCCCTCTATGGTGATAAAAGGAGCAAGACATCATCCTATGCGCAATCCAACAGAGGCTCTGTGCTGGTTCGTTTAGGCCCAACTGGGTCAGACTTGCGAGAATTCTTGACAAACAAACAAAAGTCAGAATCTTTCCAAACTTCTCCCTCCTTTTGTCAACAAGTGGGATGTCAGCTGGTGACAGTCCACTCAGTCCAATGTTGGCTAGGACCAATCCTTGCCACTCGCCCAGGCCGACGATCAGTTTTTGATCGACTGTCGGTGCAGTCCCCGGTGAAACATCGCAAAAGGAGTGTAGCGCGAGATCTACCCTCTGCATCCGTTAATATGATCGGAAGAGACGAGAGCTGCGTAGGGGCAGACGAGCATCCCACGACACTCCCTACAGTTCCTCAGATTCGGATTATAGCCTAGGCTTGGGCGAAGTCTTGGTACATAAAGAAGGTGTCTTCCGAAACACCAGATCTAGGGTTGCAATACCCTATAGTTATGAACAACCATCTTCCTCAACTGCAGTAACCTCACCAGAACTAATGAAAGGGTTAGTCCAATGGTCTGATGAAGAGAACGAAGACAGTGGGTATGCCTCTTCGGCGATAGTCAGCTCAGTACGAACAGACAGAGTATTAGTGAATATGACTGATAATGGTAATGATGACCTTCGTCGACGCTTGGAAGCTCAGGAGCAAACGTCCAAGACCCAACAAGAAGCTTTGGACAACATTCAACAGATGCTCGCTCAGCTCCTCAATAACCGGAATAATAATGATACCTGGAGTAACCATGATGAGGAAGAACATCTTAGCAATGAACAGCCAAGGATGGAGAAGTCGAAGGAGGGTTCTTCTTTGGACGCTGAAGTCCTTAAAGGCATCCAAGCTCAAATCGCATTTCTGACTTAGAGGGATGAAATAAAGAAAGTAGGGGCAGTCCGTCCTTACCCGCTGGAGTGGGATTCAGTACCGTACCCACTAAAGTTCAAACCACTAACGTTACATATGTACGATGGTAAAAGCTCGCCAAACCAGCACATCTAATATTTTCGGTCTCAGACCGGTAATGTTATAGACAATGATGCTATCATGGCTAGACTGTTCATTGGCACCTTAAAGGAGGTAGCATTTGACTGGTTCCGAAGTCTCCCTCCGGGCTTCGTCAATTCCTAGATCGACCTGTAAACCTGACCTTTCTCGTTTCCATGAAGACGATACCGAGGTAACCATGGACAAACTCCTCTCTACCGTACAGAAGATGGGCGAATCTGTCCGTGACTACATTGAGCGGTTCAGAAACTTATCTCTGATGTGCCCACAGGAATGCCATTACCCATGCTCTTACAGACGTACAAGCACAATTTCTTAGATCAAGTAGAGGTTCGCATGGGGCTGTCAAAGCCCATACCTGGAAAGAACTGGTCGAGCAAGCTAAGATAGCCGAAAAGTTGGCTAAAAAGTTTGAACCATCCACCCCTAAAGGTAAATGGGGTATGAATAATAAAGGACGTGACGATATGGCACAGTCTTCTTAAGCCAAAGGGAAAGAGACTATGTCAGTAGAATTGTCAGGGGATATTCAGTCGAAAGCCAAGAAGAGCGGCTTTAATAATCAGGAGTTTAAGTTCCCTTTGAAACAATACTCCTTTAAAGACGATCAGGTGGTCACAATATTCCATTTACTCCACAAAGGGAATAATTGAAGCTGCCGGATGCTCGACGTCCCAATGAAATAGGACGCACGAACGATCCCAAATACTGTCTCTTCCACAGGATGATTCATCATCCTACCGACAAGTGCTTTGTCCTCAAGGATAGAATTCAAGATTCGATCGACGCCGGAGTCCTGACACTGAAGTCAGAGCAAAAGAAAGTCACTGCAAACATGGTGACCCTCGAGTTCGACAAAACCCAAAAGTCACAGTTCCTGACGGGACCTATCCAATCCCTGTACTACGGCTGGAAGTCAAAATCCTACAGTTAAAACTCAAGATAATAGGGGTCTTGTTCCCTTGACACTGGAGACAGGAGAAATTATGTGGATACACCCAGACCTTGTCCAAGACGAACAATGGGATTCGAAGAAGTCCAAGTCGAAGGGCAAGTCTTGCAATGTCATCTCCATCTTGCCAGACGATGACAATCTTACATCAGCCTCTCTCAGCGATTCTGAAGGGAAAAAGCACGCTTGCACGACGCAGGCTAATGTACCTCAGCCAATAGGTACTCTATCTGGAAAATCATACTTAAAACAGTATGAGAAAGCTACTGACGAGACATAATAACAAACGACGTTAGTACAAATATCAGCACCCGCTTCAATTCCAACCAAAGGAAAGGAGAAGCCAAGGGAAGTTCGGTTCGACCATGTCCTAAAGAAGCCTTCAGGCCCAGGGCTAAACACGTCCTTTCGTTTCGACATATTGGCCCAGCTGGCTAATATCCCCGCTCGTATTATTATACACGAGCTCCTTCGTCTTTCAAAAGAGACAAGAGAAGCACTCAGAGATGCGCTGGCTGATTCAGAATTATTCCTGACGTATATGCCAGAAATCCCTAAAGATGATGCTCAGTCTTCTTGCCCTGAATGCCATCATGTACAATCAAAAGTACCTGCTATTACCTTCATAACGGAAGATATGCTTCTTAAAGATAACAAGCACGATCGACCTCTGTACTACACCGAATACATCAGTTCAACATATATTGAAAGGGTACAGGTTGACCCAGGGTCTGCACTCAGCATCATCCCCAAAAGGCTCCTCTACTTCCTCGGTATACCACTATATAGGTTGTCTGCAACCACCACTACAATATACGGTTTTAATGCCAGGAGTAGTCATCCGCTCAGAAAAATTCAACTCCGTTGCCGAATCGGGAGCCTGAAGTCAGAAGTGACGTGCTATGTCATTGATGCTGACACGTCATACAACCTACTACTAGGACGACCGTGGATCCACGCCAACTGGATCGTTCCCTCCACTCTGCACCAGTGCTTCAAATATATTGAAGATCATGCAACAGTATGAACTGTCTTCGCTGAGAAGAAACCATTCAAGGGGTGAAAAATTACTGCACTGATGCTCTCCTGTATCAAGAGACTAGTGAAACATCGAAAGAATCATTGCCGGATGATGATGATAGTGGCAATGAGGCGGATTCAGAATCTAAAGCAGACATGCCAGCTATTTTAATTGGTGAATCAATTATAGCATTTCTTAATAATCCCCAATGTAACACTTCTTCTGAAGATGAGGGCGAATGGGTAATTAATGATAATATTTCCTTTGATTATCCTGTGAGTATTGGGTTGTTTGAATCCATTACGGATAGCTCTCTGCACATGCCTTTACACAAACCAAGTGCATCATGCACACCCATGAAATCTGTAGAAGGGGCCGCTTTAGTGATCCCTCCATCCAAAGAAGGTCAGTTACCAATAATATTCGGTAAAGCCCAACCACGAGGGTCCACAGCCACAGATTCAAGTTCAGACTCAGATACCTCACAATTTTTTCACTATGCTCGACAGCGCACCATATGATGAAGAAAATGGGGTACAACCTAAAACATGGAGAGGGCCTGAATTTCAGAAAAGGAAGGCGTAGTTTGTGAAAAACACCTAGAGGGGGTGAATAGGTGTAATTGCTAATCTAATAATCTTTTTAAAACTAAGATGAATGAATGATGCAACGATCTCTCAAAACAAGACTAAGAGCCGAATACCCCGTGAAGGGTTCTGAACTCCTTCCTCCTGATTCCCCTTGAATGGGTTAGAGGTGCGCAATGCAACCTTATTGTATGAGAATTGATCGAACAAAGAATGAATAATATGCAATGATGAAATGCACACAAGATATATCACAAGTATCACAAACTAGAGGCAATAACACAAGGAAAGACAACTAGATCTCAAGCAAGTAATTGAAAGCAATAGAGTGCAAGAGAAATTAAAGCAAAATGGACACAAAGCAATCGCAAACACAAGATGTTTGTTTCGAGGTTCGAGCCACCGCTCTACTCCCCGCCTTCACCTCCGTGAAGGGTTTCCACTATCCACCGAGGACGATTACAACGGTCTACCAAAGACCCGAGCACCGAGCTCTACCACTTACAATAACCTCTACCGAAGAGGTGTCTCCACAAGAACAAGAAGAAGGAACAAGTAGCCAAGTGATCACCAAGAGGATCACAAACTTCTTACAAACACTTTCTCTTTACAACTTCCTTATAGAATGAGGATGGGAATTTTGGCTCTAGAAGTGTAGTGAGAAAACTCAGTTGTAGAATGATTTTTGCTAGAGAATACAACTGAAAACAAGCTCAAGAAAGAATGAGAAAATGGAGAGCTTAAAAGCTTTTCTTCTCTTTTGAAAACTATGAAAACTTAGGGATTTTTCTTGGTGAGAAATGCAAGAGACCTATCTCCTCTATTTATAGGGAGAGGAAAGGGTTAAAAACAATTTATTTAAGCTTATTTGCTCTGAAAAGATCTCCAAAACCTCAGAAAAAGTCTGCCAAAACAGATTACAAAAACAGATTTCAGAAATACACAAAAGAGGAAAGAGCCGTTGGCACTTTGCAGGCCTGGCGGTCGACCGGGCCGGTCGGCCGTCTGCCCTGCTGGCGGTAGCCGTTGGGCTTGGGTCGACCGCTCGGGTTGACCGTCCTCTAAGAAGAAACACAGGTTTCTGAAGGCGGTCGACCGGGCGGTCGACCCAGAAAACCCGAGAGCAAACTGCAGACAGTCGGTCGACCCGGGCGGTCGGCCGACAGACATGCACAAGCGTGCATGTCCTGTGCAGGTGCCGGTCGACTGGGCCGGTCGGCCGGTCTAGCCTGAAACAGAAAATCAGAAGGAATTTTGAACTAGAAAATTTTTGAAGATGATTTTTGAAGTAAAGATAACTAAGTATCATGCTAGAAAGAGTATACATGATTTTTAAACATGATATATATACCTTTGTAAAACTTAGAATCATGTATATTTGTTGAAGCACGAAACTTAGAAACACAAAGTTTTAAACATGAAAAGTTGTATACAAAAATGTGTGTGTGTATCCTAGAGCCAATTTTTCAAACTCAAACTTTAACACACTATTTCTTACATTGGTTCTAAGGACTACAAGTTCTTCAAGTGGGCTTCTCCATATGATCTTGAAAACTTGATTCTTGAGCCCGAATTGAGGTGACTGAGTCAAAACACCTTCCTTTAGGGAAGAAACCTTCTAGTTTCATTAGAACCCTGAACACACTCAAACAACAAATATTATTAGTACAAATAACTAATATGTTTTGTAATCATCAAAACACACTAAAAACGGGTGATTGTAACCTTGGCCAACAGTTTGCTGCGTAACTTTGTGCCAAAAGGGAAACATGCAAATTATTATGATAACACACGCAGGGGGTTGGGATACGTTACACCCACACCACCAGCAACGGTTCAATTCAGGGATGGCAAATCAATTCCATCACATTCTGCCTCTTCCTCTGAGTGGGACTCAGATGTCAGTGTGAGAATGATGTTCGAGAATCTCACCGTTAATATGACTTCAAGTAGTCAATTGGAGCCAGCGGAAGCTACTGATGAGGAACCATGGTTCAACAATTGGATCTCCAATGGGAAAAATGATTCAAATTGCGCGAACCACCTACTGAAGACAATGTGATGCAGGTCAACTTGGGTAGTCAAGATCACTCTAAACTCATCTTTATAAGTGAGAGCTTATCACTTATGGAAAAGAAGAATTAATAATATTCGTAAATGAGTATATAGACGTCTTCGCATGGAACTACGAAGACATGCTCGGACTTGATCCACAAGTAGCCATGCATCTTCTAAATATCAAACCCGACGCCAAGCCACTTAAGCAGCAACAACGTCGGTTTCGCCCGAACATTATGGAGGCTATTGAAGCCGAAGTTCATAAGCTCATTGCATGTGGCTTCATACGGGAGGATAACATCCAGATTTGTTACTAATATCGTTCCCGTTCTCAAGAAGAATGGGAAAATATGGATCTGCATCGACTACCGTGATCTTAATACAGCTTGTCTTAAAAGACGAATTCCCACTGCCCGTCACCGATGTCATGATTGACAATACCTGTGGATTCGAAAGAATGTCTTTCATTGACGGCTTTTCAGGGTACAATCAGATTAAGATGTATCCCGACGACGAGAAGCATACTTCGTTCCGAACGCCATTGGAGGTATACTGCTACACTGTGATGCCCTTCGGGCTAAAGAACGCTGGAGCAACCTATTAGTGGGCAATGAATACAATCTTCCGCGATCATCCCTGAAAAGCGGTAGAATGCTATGTCGACGACATTACTGTCAAAAGTCGCAATAAGAATGACCATCTTCGTGACTTGAGAACCATATTTGACATAATGCGGGCTTATCAGCAGAAGATGAATCCGACAAAATCCTTCTTGGGAGTTTCGAGTGGCAAGTTTCTTGGGTTTATTGTTACATCAAAAAGAATTCATCTTGACCCAGACAAAGTTAAAGCCATTCAAGATATGCATCCACCGAGGAATCTCAAAGAGCTTAGAGGCTTGTAAGGTAGACTGGCTTATATTAGAAGATTCATTGCAAATCTCTCAGGCCACTGTCAACCGTTCACCCGACTCATGAAAAAGGGCGCTTCCTTCGTATGGGATCAAGCTTGTCAGGAAGCTTACGAGGATATCAAGAGATATCTCACAAAACCTCCAGCATTAGTAGCTCCCGCATCAGGAAAATCATTTTTGCTTTATGTGAAGGCTACAGACCATTCTCTTGGTGCCCTGCTTGCTCAGAAAGACGAAAATGGTCACGAACAGGCTATTATTATCTGAGCAGGACTCTGATAGGGGCGGAATCTCGCTATAATCCTATTAAGAAGGAGTGCTTAGCTCTTGTCTTTACCGTTCAGAAGACACGACATTATTTGGTCAGCCAAACCATACATGTCATTTCCAGAGTGAATCATTTGCGTCTTCTCATGACGAAGCCAGGATCATTGAATTCAATATTAGCTAAATGGGTACTTCTTTTGTCTCAATACGACATGATCTTTATCCCTCAAAAGGCGGTTAAAGGCCAGGCCCTTATAGAGTTCTTGGCTGCTCATCCAGTTCCGGAATACTCAAAACTTCATGAAGATATTCCAGATGAAGTTTTCGAGTCCAATGTAACCTCAGAGGATGAAATTTGGCAGATGTCCTTCGATGGGGCATCACGAATAGGCCCTGATGGCAGGATCATTGCCGGCGTGGGGGTTGTGTTTATCTTTCCACAGAATCATGTCCTTCCTAGAGCATTTTCTCTGACGGAATCATGCTCCAACAATGTAGCGTAATATAATGCTCTACTCATTGATCTTCAGCTCGCCCACGGAATGAGGGTACGCTACCTTGAAACTTACGGCGATTCAAAATTGATTATTAATCAGGTTAAAGGCGAATATGAGGTCCGTCACGAGGATTTGGTGCCTTATTATCACACAGTCATTGAATTGGCTAATCTGTTTGATGGTTTTTACATCAGGCACGTATCTCGATCTTAGAATACTAAGGCAGATGCTCTTACTGCATTAGCAACAACACTAGCCCTACCAGTCGACACCGAGTATCACCTCACAGTGGCGACTCGACACCTTGTCTTCTCTAAACATATGTTAAGAACCAGAGAGGTCTATAATATCTCGACGGATCTTGAGGCGAGAGATTGGCGATTTCCTTTCATCGACTATGCTCTACATGGTCTGCTACCTTTGACCAATTAAATCTCCAGGGGAGATCAAATCAATTCAAGATCAAGATCAAATCTAATCAAGATCAAATCTGAGATCAAATTTGGTAGTTGTTTGCCATAATCTCTTGACTCTCCTAAAACGAGTAAGAAGATCAGGGGAGATCTTTTAATTATTTGAAAAGAATCAAAACAGATCAGGAGATCAACCTACCTGCTATTCCTAACTTCACAGAAGCTGATTCTAGCCTCGCAGCAAGGCTGCTTTTCAGATTTAAACAGATTGACTCAATCTGTTTTCAGATTTTCAAGGGACAATTCTACCCCTGCTCTCCTTATAAATAGCCCACCAGGGGTACAGGGGAGAAAAAAGACGCGCACAAGCAAAGAGACGCACAGAGAGAGGCGGTTAAACAGAGATCTATTCTTTAGCTTTCAAGAATTCAGAGAATTCAGAGAACTACTTCTCTAATCAGGGTGCTGATACCCTAATACTTTCCTTCCTTTCAAGGAATTTTTGGAACCAGGCGAGAAGGAATTCCCAAGTGAAGGCAGTTTGAGAAGAAACATGAGGGTTCTACTAATCTTCTGTTCTCCGATTCCCCGAACCAGGCGAGAAGGGAATCCTATCGATCGAATGTCAAAGGGACAAAGTGGTCGCGTACTGATCAGACTCTTATTGGCACACTTCTCCAGAATCTCAGAGGAGATCTACTTGTAATCTTTTGTATTACTTATAATTTAGATCCTCGACACTTTTTTGTAAGTTTTCCCCTTTGCAAAATCAATGGAAAACAGTCCTGAGTATATACGGGACTCATTGTTAACATAACAAATTGATTTCATCATCAGTTTCTAACAACAACCTCAGCTTAATCCTATATAGATGTATGTGTGTTGGGACGCTAGGGCACATACCTAGATATATGGGTAGGACGAATAATAATCATAAAATACTAATTAATAATTCATTGTATTATTTTTCAACTCCGGTTGTATACACTCGGATTACGATAACATGGGGGCATAAGGTATATAGATGTGGGTTTCCTTGTTTGGATTATTCCTTCGACGTACTTGTCTTATGAAGCCGCAAACTGAGTTTGTACAACTGGTTTTGCTTGTATTCAGTGTTATCATTTTTATCGGTTGTATGATGTTTTCGTAGTTTAGGAGTCAACTCAGCCTATATGAACTCAGGATATAGTGACATGAGGTATATATGATATATATATATATATACGTATATATATATATATATATACGTATATATATATATATATACACGTATATATATACGTATATATATATATATATATATATATATATATATATATATACGTATATATATACGTATATATATTGTAACGCCCCGATTCTGCGGGTACGGAGACGTTACTGCAACGTATATACGCAAGTTAGAAATACCCTTACGTATATACGCTAAGCATCAGTACAGGCAAGAATCAGAGTACGAAAGCAAGTGGTGCATTATACATTCCAACACATGAGTACAATTACAAAGTTATCACCAGAGGTGATCCAATATTACATGAATATTACATCACCGATAGGCGCAAATGCGAGAATACAAGGAGATGTACAAGTATGAACAGTACACCGGCACTCATGAGTTTACAAAAGGAAAACTCGAGAGGCACACAGGGGGCCTGGAAGGATAGAGCTCTGGATGATCTGCTGGAGATCCACGCTACCGCTGCGCCACTCTGATTAGCAACCGGGAGAATCCACACGCTCCAAGCTCCATGACCTGGACATGAGGATCCAGGGGAGTCAGATGAAACTCCCCAGGCGAGTAGTGATACAAAAGCCAAGTGGCGAGCAAGGGTAAGTATATGTAAAGCGATAAAACCAAATAAAGCCGAGGACGAGCAAATCTGATTGTATGGTTTCAGATCACGGCTTCATAAGACTAGTACGTCGAAGGAATAATCCAAACAAGGAAACCCTCCTATATACCTTTGTCTCATGTCACCATAATCCAAGCACATACAACCCGACTGTACTCAGGGCATGATAAGAAAATGAACAGGAGGCAGATGGATACAAGAGATAAAGCAGAGCATGAGCAGTTAATACGATAATACTCATAAAGCCGAAAATCCGAAGTAAAATCTCGGACAAGCAAATATGGTAAGGCATATCACAGATTCATAGCCGTTTAAGTCGCAGGCTTCAGTATGCGTCCCATTCCACATACCTCTACTTACAACTTAAAGAGCCGGTTATTATCTTGACACTTTATTATTACTCGTCTTACCCTGATATCTAGCTATGTGAACTAGCGTCCCAGCACACATAGATCCATATCCGAGTAAAGCAAGGTTGTTATTAGAAACCAGCGGGGGTATCAACGAACTATGTTTACAGTGGGTCCCGTACATACCCGGGACCACGGCCCAGGATTGTTCCGTTGCTTGGTGACGGAACCAGCCGCAAGGCTAACAGGAGGGACTTATGTATGCCCTTATCATGATGGTACCAGGAAGGAGGGAGCCAGCACTCCCCTCGGTCGCCTGGAGGCCCACAGGTCAGACCGGAAATTTTAGTTGCACAACATGCCTAATACCACTGTAAACACGAACACATATTGATAGCCGCATGTTTCCCCCGACCCGATGCAAGTTGTCCAGTTTTATGATTTATTAGATAATTATCAAATTCCGGGAATGAGCAAGAACAAGTCAGGAATATCATGAATACAGGTATATCAGGAGTACTGGTTCGTACTATAAGGTATCGCATGTGTATCAGGAGTACAGTTTGTACTATCAAGATGTCAGGTCATCATTCCCGTTATCGTGATAATCATGAGAGTCAAGTATATCATGCTGGGTGTCAAGAGATAGCATGATAGGAGGATGATATTTGGCAAGTAACCAATCATGTCAAGAGATTGATATTAGTCGGTGGCAAGTCATATCATAACAAGAGGTCTTGCCAAGTGGTAGCATGTCCGATGTTAGGTGATAACAAATCAGTTGCCAGGTGATATACATGTGTTAAATATGAAGATGACAGGTATGAAGTAATGGCATGTATTAAAGCAGTAGCTGAGCACAACCAAGCGGAGCTGAGTAAGCTGGAAGTACAGACAGCAAACAGTATTTAACACTGGAGCGTCTGGCGAGGTTACCGAGACGACTCGACTGAAGTGCGAGCGGTAAATCCGGCAGCAACTCGCCTAGACGAATCTAGTGGTAAAGCGCTGAACGCTGATCATGATAACCAGGCGGAGCTGAACAAGCTGGAGGCACAGGCAGCGAACAGAGTTTAGACACTAATGCGCTCTGCGAGGTTACCGGGACGCTCGGATCAAGATACGAGTAGAAAATCCGGCAGCAACTCGCCTAAACGAATTTAGTGAATAAAGCACTGAGCGCTAAGCATGCTCACCAGACGGAGCTGAGAAACCTGACGGTCCAATCACGTCTCTTTCGAGATAGTGAGTGACCGAAGGCTGAAGGGTCCAGAGAAACCTGACGGTCCCAATCACGTCTCTTTCGAGATAGTGAGTGACCGGAGGCTGAAGAATCGGCCACGCATGGTATGAAGCAGTAGAATACATCACAGGCATAGTATATGTACAAGAATGAAACTACCCTAGTACAAGCATTCGTCACAGAGCAATACATGTCCAGTCATTGGCACTCGGCCATACACAAATACAGGGACTCAGCCCAATATAAATACATGAAAACATGGAATAAAATACATGTCGACCCGACGAAGCGGGGAAACCCAAATGGAGGCGAGAGCGAGGACACTCGCCTAAATCACCGAAAAGCCGAAAAGTCTGGAATCCATGGAACTCGCGCACGCGCTATAAAATAATATATAATTATGAAGAGAGAGAAAGTGAAGAGGAGAGAGAAAGAGTTAGAGAGAGAAAGAGGGAGAAAGGGACACAGGGAGACGCGGGCTTATGAGAGTGAGACGCGGGGGGTCGCAGACGCGGGAGTCGCGTCGCGGGATTAGCAAACGCAGGAATCACAGACGCGGGAGTCGCGTTGCGTAGGAGCCACAAACGCGGGGTTCGAGACCCGCGTTTAAATCAGGACGCGAGGAGAACGCAGACGCGTCGTGGGTCCCGCGTCGCGTTAGCACGAGGAGAACACAGACGCGGGTATTATCTCTGTGTCGTGTTAACATGAGAGGAACGCAGACGCGAGTCTGGACTCCGCGTCACGTCAGAATGAATAGAACACAGACGCGGACATGAGCTCCGCGTTGCGCCGATACAAGAACGCGTAGATCGCGTTAAACAGTTACCAATAACGCGAAGACTCGCGTAAGGAATTGCCTGGACGCAGGAGTGAGATCCGCGTCTAACAATCAACAGATAGAAAGAGAGAGACAGGGAAAAGGTGATCTCTTTGGTGGTGGTGTCGTTGCAATTGTCACCGAAGTGATTACCGGAATAATCGTGAACGATTACCGGAATAATCACCGGAGCCGGAATGATCACCGGAATAATCGTGAACGATTACCGGAATGATCACCGTTGATATTGTCCGAAATGATTACCAGAATAATCGTAAACGATTACCGGAATAACCATCGGAGATGTTGCCGACGAAGAAGAGCTCGGCCCCAATCCAAAAGGAGTGGCCGGCCCTGATAAGAGTCATTTTCCAAATGGAGAAGACGAACAGGAAGAGGAACCAGGAAGAGAGAGAGAGACCCAGGAGAGAGTGAGAGGTCCAAGAGAGAGAGAGAGAGAGAGAGAGAGATGAAGGCAGGAGAGAGAGAGAGAGAGAGAACCAGGGAGAGAGAAAGAAAGGGAAGGGGGTTGCCCCCCTGGCTCCCGCACACAGCGCCCCCTCTGGGGGCGCTCTGCCTGGCCGCCGGCCAGGTGGCGGCGCCGGGCGGCGCCGGCCACCGGCAGAGAAGGAGGGGGCAGCGCCCCCTCAACAGAGAAGGGAGGGGGCTGTGCCCCCCTCCAGCAAAAGAAAAGAGAAGGGGGGCCATTGCCCCCCTCTCAGGCCACGCACAGGGGGCCCAGGTGGGCCCCCTGGCCGCCCACGGCCGCCGGCACACCGCCGACGGCGCCAGACTGGGGTGGCGCCGGCCACCCCGAGGAGAAGGAGGAGGGGGCTGCTGCCCCCTCCACAACAGCGCACAGGGGCCTAAGGCCCCCTGGCCGCGCCCAAGGCCGCCGGCTCACCGCCGGCGGCGGCCTGCCCACGCCGGGGCGCCGGAGGAGTAGTGGAGAGGCCGGCGATGATGGTGGGGCCGAGCCGGATCTGGGGAGGAAGAGAAAAGGGAAAGAAAAGGAAAAGAAAGGAAAAGGAAAGAAAAGAAAAGAAAAGAAAAAGAGAGAGGATATGGAGGTGGCCGGAGGTGGGGGTTCTCCTCGCCGGCGACGAGGTGGCCGGAGATGGTGGTGGCCGGTTGGGTGCTGGTCGCCAGATGAAGAAGAAGAAGAAGAGAAGAGAACAGAAATGGAGGGAAAGGAAAGAGAAAGAAAAGAAAAAGAAAAGAAAAAGAAAAAGAAAAGGAGAGAGAGTGATAGGGATGGTGATGGGAGAGAATTAAATGGGGGTGGTGTCGCCCACGTGGGGGAGTGGGCTGCGGTTGGTGGGAGAAAAGAAAGGAAAGAAAGAAAGAAAAGAAAGATTGGAAAAATAATAATATTATAATATGGCCGCGAAATATCAACTGTTCCAGAAAAATCCCCAAAAATACTCAGAGGTAGAAAACATCATCCTGAGGAATAATATGAAATCAGTTTTCAGAAATAAAATCCCATTTTCAAATTAAAAATCCGGAAGTCAACCGCCGATACCGGTCTGCACCGGGTCGGCCGGATTTTGATAAATTCCGAAAAATCCCAGAAAATGTATTAAAGAATAAAATATGATTTTAAGAAGTAAAGTGAAAGCAGAATTTAAAAATTCAATCCCGATTGTAAACTAAAAATCCTGGAATCAACCAGCGATACTGGCCGATACCGAATCCGGTGGAATTTTCATAAATTCATAAAATCCTCAGAAAAAGTATTTAGATAGGAAATGTGGTTTTAAGAAATAATATAAAAAGACACTTCTAGTAATTCTAATCCGTTTGTAAATTAAAAATCCGGGAATCGGTCAGCGGAACTGGTCGACACCGGTTTTGAAGATTTTCAACTTAATTCAGGAAAATTCCAGAAAATCATAGAAAATCTAAATATTGGGAAATGATGTTTAAAACAAAAATCGGTCAAATCGGAATACCGGAATGTCCAAATCGAGCAATACTCTAGGATCGGGCCCTCGGTTCAGATTAGGCTGACTCCGAGTCCACGAATCCAAATCCAAGACAAAACGTTCATATAAAGAATTCACAATACAAAACAAATACAGGAAGTAAATCGAAAAAATACGATCGAAAAATCTGAATACGCAACTAAGTACGTATTCTGGGAGCGGGGTGTTACAATCCATCCACCTTACAAAAAATTGCGTCCTCGCAATTTCGATAAGGGGTAAATTGAACACGAAGAGGACAAGGGTGGAATTATACCAATTAAGATATGAAGCACTATAGGTAGGGCCCTCAAGTTGACTGATCAATAACCAGAATATAGAAATCTTCTGCACTTCCGGCTGTATAAATCTTCGAACAATGCCGAATAATACTGACTGATAACACAGCTTAGCAATAGAATTCCAGCTGTACTGCATACTTAGTATCACTCTGAGAATGAGCCAGAACACCAAAGATAAAGAAAACCCTGATAGTCCTGAGCATAATAAAGAAGACCGATAATTAAGAATTCCGAATACTAGGCATCAATCACTCTGAAAGATATAGCCGAGAATATAGAATATCCGTAGAGAATCCCGACTACTGACTTCTGAAAGATAACCCGTTCGAGATCAATCCTGAGAATATCCGAGCTTCATAGAGTTGGCCGAAGAGATCATCTCATAGCTTCATCCAGAACCAGCCACTACCTCTCTAGTATATCCATATCTTAAGTTGGTATAAAGGCTTCGAAAAACCAAAACAGGGGAAAGATAGAGGAAATTAGGAATCAAAGGAAAGATGATCAAGAAAAATAGATAACTCTGTACTTGTAGTTAGACTGTATAACCAGGACTCATGCATTCCAGTTGCAAATTTCTTTACCATTATTTGCCGTCTGGACGTACTGAGGAGGTGAGAGCCTAAGCTCTGATACCAACCTGTAACGCCCCGATTCTGCGGGTACGGAGACGTTACTACAACGTATATACGCAAGTTAGAAATACCCTTACGTATATACGCTAAGCATCAGTACAGGCAAGAATCAGAGTACGGAAGCAAGTGGTGCATTATACATTCCAACACATGAGTACAATTACAAAGTTATCACCAGAGGTGATCCAATATTACATGAATATTACATCACCGATAGGCGCAAATGCGAGAATACAAGGAGATGTACAAGTATGAACAGTACACCGGCACTCACGAGTTTACAAAAGGAAAACTCGAGAGGCACACAGGGGGCCTGGAAGGATAGAGCTCTGGATGATCTGCTGGAGATCCACGCTACCGCTGCGCCACTCTGATTAGCAACCGGGAGAATCCACACGCTCCAAGCTCCATGACCTGGACATGAGGATCCAGGGGAGTCAGATGAAACTCCCCAGGCGAGTAGTGATACAAAAGCCAAGTGGCGAGCAAGGGTAAGTATATGTAAAGCGATAAAACCAAATAAAGCCGAGGACGAGCAAATCTGATTGTATGGTTTCAGATCACGGCTTCATAAGACTAGTACGTCGAAGGAATAATCCAAACAAGGAAACCCTCATCTATATACCTTTGTCTCATATCACCATAATCCAAGCACATACAACCCGACTGTACTCAGGGCATGATAAGAAAATGAACAGGAGGCAGATGGATACAAGGGATAAAGCAGAGCATGAGCAGTTAATACGATAATACTCATAAAGCCGAAAATCCGAAGTAAAATCCCGGACAAGCAAATATGGTAAGGCATATCACAGATTCATAGCCGTTTAAGTCGCAGGCTTCAGTATGCGTCCCATTCCACATACCTCTACTTACAACTTAAAGAGCCGGTTATTATCTTGACACTTTATTATTACTCGTCTTACCCTGATATCTAGCTATGTGAACTCGCGTCCCAGCACACATAGATCCATATCCGAGTAAAGCAAGGTTGTTATTGGAAACCAGCGGGGGTATCAACGAACTATGTTTACAGTGGGTCCCGTACATACCCGGGACCACGGCCCAGGATTGTTCCGTTGCTTGGTGACGGAACCAGCCGTAAGGCTAACAGGAGGGACTTATGTATGCCCTTATCATGATGGTACCAGGAAGGAGGGAGCCAGCACTCCCCTCGGTCGCCTGGAGGCCCACAGGTCAGACCGGAAATTTTTGTTGCACAACATGCCTAATACCACTGTAAACACGAACACATATTGATAGCCGCATGTTTCCCCCGACCCGATGCAAGTTGTCCAGTTTTATGATTTATTAGATAATTATCAGATTCCGGGAATGAGCAAGAACAAGTCAGGAATATCATGAATACAGGTATATCAGGAGTACTGGTTCGTACTATAAGGTATCGCATGTGTATCAGGAGTACAGTTTGTACTATCAAGATGTCAGGTCATCATTCCCGTTATCGTGATAATCATGAGAGTCAAGTATATCATGCTGGGTGTCAAGAGATAGCATGATAGGAGGATGATATTTGGCAAGTAACCAGTCATGTCAAGAGATTGATATTAGTCCGGTGGCAAGTCATATCATAACAAGAGGTCTTGCCAAGTGGTAGCATGTCCGATGTTAGGTGATAACAAATCAGTTGCCAGGTGATATACATGTGTTAAATATGAAGATGACAGGTATGAAGTAATGGCATGTATTAAAGCAGTAGCTGAGCACAACCAAGCGGAGCTGAGTAAGCTGGAAGTACAGACAGCAAATAGTATTTAACACTGGAGCGTCTGGCGAGGTTACCGGGACGACTCGACTGAAGTGCGAGCGGTAAATCCGGCAGCAACTCGCCTAGACGAATCTAGTGGTAAAGCGCTGAACGCTGATCATGATAACCAGGCGGAGCTGAACAAGCTGGAGGCACAGGCAGCGAACAGAGTTTAGACACTAATGCGCTCTGCGAGGTTACCGGGACGCTCGGATCAAGATACGAGTAGAAAATCCGGCAGCAACTCGCCTAAACGAATTTAGTGAATAAAGCACTGAGCGCTAAGCATGCTCACCAGACGGAGCTGAGAAACCTGACGGTCCCAATCACGTCTCTTTCGAGATAGTGAGTGACCGGAGGCTGAAGGGTCCAGAGAAACCTGACGGTCCCAATCACGTCTCTTTCGAGATAGTGAGTGACCGGAGGCTGAAGGATCGGCCACGCATGGTATGAAGCAGTAGAATACATCACAGGCATAGTATATGTACAAGAATGAAACTACCCTAGTACAAGCATTCGTCACAGAGCAATACATGTCCAGTCATTGGCACTCAGCCATACACAAATACAGGGACTCAGCCCAATACAAAATACATGAAAACATAGAATAAAATACATGTCGACCCGACGAAGCGGGGAAACCCAAATGGAGGCGAGAGCGAGGACACTCGCCTAAATCACCGGAAAGCCGAAAAGTCTGGAATCCATGAAACTCGCGCACACGCCATAAAATAATATATAATTATGAAGAGAGAGAAAGTGAAGAGGAGAGAGAAAGAGTTAGAGAGAGAAAGAGGGAGAAAGGGACACAGGGAGACGCGGGCTTATGAGAGTGAGACGCGGGGGGTCGTAGACGCGGGAGTCGCGTCGCGGGATTAGCAAACGCAGGAATCACAGACGCGGGAGTCGCGTTGCGTAGGAGCCACAAACGCGGGGTTCGAGACCCGCGTTTAAATCAGGATGCGAGGAGAACGCAGACGCGGTCGTGGGTCCCGCGTCGCGTTAGCACGAGGAGAACACAGACGCGGGTATTATCTCCGCGTCGTGTTAACATGAGAGGAACGCAGACGCGAGTCTGGACTCCGCGTCACGTCAGAATGAATAGAACACAGACGCGGACATGAGCTCCGCGTTGCGCCGATACAAGAACGCGTAGATCGCGTTAAACAGATACCAAGAACGCGAAGACTCGCGTAGGGAATTGCCTGGACGCGGGAGTGAGATCCGCGTCTAACAATCAACAGATAGAAAGAGAGAGACAGGGAAAAGGTGATCTCTTTGGTGGTGGTGTCGTTGCAATTGTCACCGAAGTGATTACCGGAATAATCGTGAACGATTACCGGAATAATCACCGGAGCCGGAATGATCACCGGAATAATCGTGAACGATTACCGAATGATCACCGTTGATATTGTCCGAAATGATTACCGGAATAATCGTAAACGATTACCGGAATAACCATCGGAGACGTTGCCGACGAAGAAGAGCTCGGCCCCAATCCAAAAGGAGTGGCCGGCCCTGATAAGAGTCATTTTCCAAATGGAGAAGACGAACAGGAAGAGGAACCAGGAAAAGAGAGAGAGACCCAGAAGAGAGTGAGAGGTCCAAGAGAGAGAGAGAGATGAAGGCAGGAGAGAGAGAGAGAGAGAGAGAGAACCAGGGAGAGAGAAAGAAAGGGAAGGGGGTTGCCCCCTGGCTCCCGCACACAGCGCCCCCCTCTGGGGGCGCTCTGCCTGGCCGCCGGCCAGGTGGTGGCGCCGGGCGGCGCCGGCCACCGGCAGAGAAGGAGGGGGCAGCGCCCCCTCAACAGAGAAGGGAGGGGGCTGTGCCCCCCTCCAGCAAAAGAAAAGAGAAGGGGGGCCATTGCCCCCCTCTCAGGCCACGCACAGGGGGCCCAGGTGGGCCCCCTGGCCGCCCACGGCCGCCGGCACACCGCCGGCGCGCCAGACTGGGTGGCGCCGGCCACCCCGAGGAGAAGGAGGAGGGGGCTGCTGACCCCTCCACAACAGCGCACAGGGGGCCTTAGGCCCCCAGGCCGCGCCCAAGGCCGCCGGCTCACCGCCGGCGGCGGCCTGCCCACGCCGGGGCGCCGGAGGAGAAGTGGAGAGGCCGGCGATGATGGTGGGGCCGAGCCGGATCTGGGGAGGAAGAGAAAGGGAAAGAAAAGGAAAAGAAAGGAAAAGGAAAGAAAAGAAAAGAAAAGAAAAAGAGAGAGGATATGGAGGTGGCCGGAGGTGGGGGTTCTCCTCGCCGGCGACGAGGTGGCCGGAGATGGTGGTGGCCGGTTGGGTGCTGGTCGCCAGATGAAGAAGAAGAAGAAGAGAAGAGAAAAGAAATGGAGGGAAAGGAAAGAGAAAGAAAAGAAAAAGAAAAAGAAAAAGAAAAGGAGAGAGAGTGATAGGGATGGTGATGGGAGAGAATTAAATGGGGGGTGGTGTCGCCCACGTGGGGGGAGTGGGCTGCGGTTGGTGGGAGAAAAGAAAGGAAAGAAAGAAAGAAAAGAAAGATTGGAAAAATAATAATATTATAATATGGCCGCGAAATATCAACTGTTCCAGAAAAATCCCCAAAAATACCCAGAAGTAGAAAACATCATCCTGAGAAATAATATGAAATCGGTTTTCAGAAATAAAATCCCATTTTCAAATAAAAATCCGGAAGTCAACCGCCGATACCGGTCTGCACCGGGTCGGCCGGATTTTGATAAATTCCGAAAAATCTCAGAAAATGTATTAAAGAATAAAATATGATTTTAAGAAGTAAAGTGAAAGCAGAATTCAGAAATTCAATCCCGATTGTAAACTAAAAATCCTGGAATCAACCAGCGATACTGGCCGATACCGAATCCGGTGGAATTTTCATAAATTCATAAAATCCTCAGAAAAAGTATTTAGATAGGAAATGTAGTTTTAAGAAATAATGTAAAAGACACTTCTAGTAATTCTAATCCGTTTGTAAATTAAAAATCCGGGAATCGGTCAGCGGCACTGGTCGACACCGGTTTTGAAGATTTTCAACTTAATTCAGGAAAATTTTAGAAAATCATAGAAAATCTAAAATATTGGGAAATGATGTTTAAAACTAAAATCGGTCAAATCGGAATACCGAAATGTCCAAATCGAGCAATACTCTAGGATCGGGCCCTCGGTTCAGATTAGGGCTGACTCCGAGTCCACGAATCCAAATCCAAGACAAAACGTTCATATAAAGAATTCACAATACAAAACAAATACAGGAAGTAAATCAAAAAAATACGATCGAAAAATCTGAATACGCAACTAAGTACGTATTCTGGGAGCGGGGTATTACATATATGTATATATACGTATATATATACATATCTACACACACACACACACATATATATATGAGGGTTTCCTTATTTGGATTATTCTTTCGATGTACTAACCTCACGGATCGGTAATTTGAGCTTATATAACTGGTTTTACCGCATTTATTTTTCTTGCCATCTCCTTCCCTGCTCCCGTATGCTTATACTCACGACACAATTTTCAATACATGCTCTTTGACTCGGATTTATCAATACACGTGTGCTTACCTATGCACGCCACTTAGCATTCACCACACCACTCGTGGGGGAGTTCTTACTCTCTTGGACCTGCATGTTCAAATCCCAGAGCTTGGAGCTTGCGGATTCTTCCAGTTGCTGATCAGAGATGTGCAGTGGAAGCATGGATCTTCGACAGATCGTCTGAGGTTCTATCCTTTCAGGCCCTTTGCCCGTCTCGTGAGTTTTTCTTTTTGTAATTCGTGAGCATACTTTGTACTATTCACAATTGCATATCTCTTTATATTCTCGCATTTACGCCTATCAGTGATGTAATATTCTTGTAATATTGTGTCACATTCTTTGATAACTTTGTAATTGTATTTATATGCTAGAATGTAAATTACACTACGTACTTTTGTACTCTAATTCTTGTCTGTACTGATGCTTAGCATAATATGTGAGGGTATTTTTTACCTACGTATATATGTCGCAGTAACATCTCTGTACCCGCGGGATCGGGGTGTTACATATGTGTCCCGGCATCTCTGCACACATACATCCACATATGAGTAAGAAAAATTTTGTTATTAGAAACTATTGGAAGATCAACGTATTATGTTCATAATGGGCCCAGTGCATACCGGGGACAACGACCAAGGAGCATCCGATACTGGAGTCAGGAACCGACCGCTAAGTCGTAAGAGTCTTATTTGTATGCCCTAAAAGGATGGAATTTCGACATGGGTGCCAGTACACCCCACCGAAACAACTGGTGGCACTTAGGTATAATCGAAGTTGTTGCAACATCGAACCATTATGAAGATGTACATATTGATGTCATCAATTTCTCCCCATCCCGGTGTAAATTGTCTATTTATTACAGATTATGTTCATTATGATTGATTTACGGAGATTAACATGAATATAATAGCAGGTGGAGCCTGATACGGGAGTGTAATCTCAGGAGTGTACATGTTATTAATGTCAAGTCCTTTAAAGGTGATAATCATGAGTCAGATGTTAAGTGATAACATGTCAAGTATTAGGTGTCAAGGTAATATACAACAATATAAGCATTATAAGCAAGCACAAAGTCACAATATAAATCGGGCAACCGATCACACAAGTTAGAATATAAAAATAGTGTAGAAGATCATTTCAAACTCTTAACAACCATGATCATAATAATAAGATATTAAACTATTAATCAAACAAACAGAAAGGTGAGATTGGACTGGACAGGCAAGTAACATGCAAGCAGACAAATGAGACCCGGTAGAACTGGACAAGTCGACAAGCAGACCTGGTCAATAGACAATCCAGGTTAGACAGAGATGATCAGATAAGCGGTCAAATGAGCGAGCAAGCAAGAAAGCAAACAAGAAGGCTGGATAAGGTTAAGCAGACAATCACACGAGTAAAACTGGACAAACAAGTCGTTAAGCAAGCAAGCGGGGGGGCGAGCGAGCAAGTAGATAAATAAGGTTAGACTGAACTGTATAGAAAAGTAAGGCTGGATAGACAAGCTGACAAGAAAACAAGTTGAGTTGGATACAGTTGCAAGCAAACGGAGCTAAGCAGAGCGGGAGCATAGCGGGACCGTGTTAGCAGTATATAATGCTGACACACAACGGAGCCAGACTCCTGGCGAAGCTAGCATGCAGATTTAGGCTAAACTCGCACGGTGGGGCTAACGCACGCACCGAAGAGACATATGAACGTCCATCTAACACTCACGGTGAAGCTAGACGCCTATGGCAAGCCAGCGTATGAATGCTGGGTCTTCACGTATGACAAGGCCACGCTCGTAGTGCGACTAGACGCCCATGATGGAGCCAGCATATCACCGCTATGCTATTGTACCTGGCGTAGCCACGCTCGCAATGGAGCTAGCTGATAAAGCGCAGAGTGCTAAGCTCGCCTGCTGGTAGAGCTAGTAGAGAACTCGAAGATTAAGTCTAAAGATTGAGTCTGACACTGGGGTCAAGCTAGCGAGCAGCAATAGACGCTAATGCGCACGCGGCGGAGCCAATGCACATGATGAAGTGGTATATGAACACTCTGCTAACTCCACGACGTAGCTGTGCTCGAGCGAGTTTCGTGATAAAACGCTGAGCGCTAAGCTTGTCTACCTGGTGGAGCAAAAGAACTGCAGAGCGGTTAAGCCTGGGGGCTGGATAGCAAGCAGACAAACAAACAAGCAAGCAGGGCTAAACAGACAAGTAGACAAGCAGCAAGCGAACATCCAAGCAGAGTTAAGCAATACTGGAGCGAAGCTAACGTACAGTGCTAGACGCCATCATACTCAGCGTGGTTATCGCTTGCGACGAAGCCACGATAATGTACAGCTATCGCTCACAACGTAACTACACTCGAACGGAGTTAGCGATAAAGTGATGAGCGCTAGACTCGCCTACCAGGTAGAGCAAAAGAGAAACTCAGAGGGTCTAAGCGCACCCCCTTTCGGGGAGTGGGTATAAGAGAGACCATAAGGTCTATACGCCATGATGGCTATAGGGCCAAGGGCTAATCGGTACCTGCAGAAAATGTTAGTATCACACAAGCACACATATAAACACGAGAAATAATAACGGGAGAACTGTACATTGATCAACCTCGAGGTAGAGCTACCATGAAACCTAAAGGTATAAGACCAAAGTCTATTGGATAGTCCATCCCGAGAGTTGAGTAGGCGAAACCACTCCGCCATAGCTACCACTAAACCCGTAAGGATGCAGGGAATGGTACCCATTAAGTAGCCTGGGAAGTGGTCTCTCGCGGCGCTGCTACCCTATTGTTGGCCCAGAGACCTTCCACTCTAGTTTTAATGATGATCAACTCATGTAGTTATGTTTACTAATAATCTTGTGATATTTAGTTTCAGATCTCTAACCAAGATATTAGTAGGTGATTAGCTTCAACAAAGGTGTTTTGGAGATTTTCACATTGTGATTCAAGAGCTCGAGCGTCAAAGTTTACATCTAGCACTCGTTGGAGTCAAGCTCGGTGGATCACGATTTGGATCGAGTCGACTTGGAGACAACGCTCTACAAGAAGACCTCGTTACATAGTTTAGTTTTTGTTTTAGATCCATTTGTAAGGATTAGATAGTGTGATATGCTCAAGTTCACAACACACACACGTTTCATGTTTTGGATATTGGTTTTCGGTTTTTGGTTTAACCTATCTTGATTTTCATGAATAGATAGTATCAATACAAGTTTACATGGTTTAATGTATATTAGATTTGTTCTATATTCATCTATGCTTCAACTATTTAAACAAACTTAGTTTGATAGTCTATTTCATGAGTTTGGTGTTTTGGTATTTTAACAAAACATATTTTTGGATTTTAAGTCAAAAACATTGATATATATATCTTTCATGTATATTGGATTATATCCATATATAACATGCTTCATGATGTTTCAATATCATGTTTTTGTATTTGGATGAGTTTTGGACAAAATGAATTTTCAATTCAAAAATCCAAGTTTTGGAAAATACGGTTTTTAGTTTTCGACAAAATTTCTAAGTCACAAAAATGGTTCAAATTGTTTGAAATATGTGTTGAATTTTTTCACACATATTTGTATATCAAAGTATTATACTGAAACTATTTTTGTGGATTTTTAGAGATTTTATGGAATTTATTTGGTAATTAAAAACTTAGTTTTCAAATCCCTTATCAGCCCTGCCAGGCTCTGGCGGTAGACCGGAACGGTCGACCGGATGTGCACAAAACGTGCACACGGCCATGTCTGTTGGCCGGTCGACCGACTGAAGGCAATCTACTCTCGGGTTGCCCCGGTCGACCGGGCGGTCGACCGGCCAGAGAGCCGTTGCTCTCTGGTTCAGGGCCCAGTCGACCGGGCGATCGATCGAAAGGCTCAACGGTCAAAATTTTGACTGTTGGTCGGTCGACCGGAAAGCCAATTCTGACATAGTCAGCAGCCAACGGGCAAATCTGTTTTAGGCCTATTTATACCCCATCCTTTGGCCAGTTTTTGCAAGATTTTCAAGGAGAAAATTTTCATACTTTTCAAGTGTTTTTCGAGCAAAAAGTTTTGGGTCCAAATTCTTAATCTTTTTTATTTTCAAAGTATTTTTATTTCAAAGAAAATAGTCTTTTGGGAATTGGTTTTTGGTCTAAAAATTTTATATCTATTTGGAGATTTTCCCAAGTGATTTTCTTTATTCAAAAACACTTTGTTTTCCACACTTGAGCCATATCTTGCTATCCTATCTATTAGGATCTTTTATTTATGGGAAAATTAGTTTGTGGTTGTGGTGACCACCAAGTTGTAAACCTCCTTTCTTTGTGATATCCCTCTAGTAAGAGGTGATTGATTGGTATCCCTCTATTGTGAGGTAATTGTGGAAGTTGTGGTTGGCTCCCTCTAGTGCAAGGTAGAGGTTGTGTTTAGCTCCCTCTAGTAAGAGGTGGAGTTGGTGTTAGAATCCCTCAAGTGTGATGTGATTGATTTGTATTAATTAAGTGCCTACCCCTCTTATGTGAGGTGGTGTTTGTGTTGCCTCTAGTGAGAGGTTGTATTCGGTTGAGAGAGAGTTGTGTACTCCCTGTTGTATTGCCCCAAATCCTCAGTGGAAGTTCCCTGTGTGGGAGTCCTGTGTGGACAAGTTAGTGGATTAGAAATCTTCTGTGTGAAGGCGGGAACGTAGAGCTGTGTGCTCGAACCTCGAAACATATTCATGTGTTTGCGTTTGATCCATTGACTCTAACTCTCTCTATTACTATTGTGCCTTGCATCATTTCATATTGCTCATTCATATATTATATGCTTGGCTTGTTTGTGTGTGTCTCACTTGTGCTTAACCACGAGAGCTTCATATAGCGCCTCAACTCTTATTCAGAGGAATCAAGAGGAGTTTGTCTAGATCCCTTCACCGAGAATTCGGCTACACTTGTTGGTTACATTAAGTGTGTTACTATTAAGTTTTTAATTTTCGCATTTTATTCATTAGATTAGCCGTACACCTATTCACCCCCATCTAAGTGTACTTTCAATTGGTATCAGAGCCTACGCTTCTGATATTTGGTTTAACCACCTAGGAGTGTGATCTTGATTTTGCTAATCTATCATTTACAATTGCACACGTATATTGTTTACTCACACTCATAGATTGCTTGACATCTCCCATGTTTGATGTCTCCAACATTGACATGTGAAAATTTAGGATGTCCATGTACTTGAAAACCCTAGACTTGCATGTTTTCCTTACCGCTATCAAGAAATCCTATCTTGGTAATAGCAATCATATAGAGGCCAATGCATAAGCCCTTGAGGCACTTAGAAGCACGCTTAATAAAGAATATCTGTGCTTAGTTTCTAACTGTGATTCCGCCTTTGCAGTGTGGAACACGTTGACCTCCCCCAAGCTTCAATTGCCAATCCAAACGGAGGATGAATCTAGTGGAGAATCCGAGCAACAATGCTACATGGTCCAAGGGAATGACTCCCTTGAGGTATATTCGGAATCTCAATTAGATAATGATGATGCTAGTTCTTCTAGTAATGAGTATGTTGATCCAAATGCTTTAAATGAAGAACTATCTATTGTATGTGAAAAATTATTAGAAAAATATAATCTTTTGAAAAAGAAGAGTTTTGAACTAAAAAAAGAAAATAAGAATTTATGTTCAATACTATATTTGATTTTGCAAGAGAAAGTGAAAATTCCAAAGAAAGGGATTCATTGAAATCTAAACTTGAACTTACCTTAAAAGAAAATGCTATTTTGAAAAATAAAAATGATTGTAATGATATTTTGAAGAAAAATGAAAACTTGTCTTCAAAAGTTGATTTTGTTGTAAAAGAGAATGATTTCTTAAAAATAAAAATTGCTTCTATTTCAAAGGAGTTGAAAATTGTTTTAAATAAAAATAATTCTTTGAAAAATGATATAGATTTTCATGTTTGCCATACTAGTGTAGCTTCACATTCTAGCTCACCTATTGCATGCACCTTTTCTTCTAGGATTGATAATGATATTTGTGTCAAAGAAGAGTGTGGATTGTTTGGGCTCCACATTGAGCCATTGTGCCATGAACCATACACGTTTGGAATCTATGTTTCAAAAGAAACAAGTTCCTTCTATGCATGCACACCATAGACGGCATACACATGCTTCGTACGTTCATACACACAACACTATGTATGCTCATGTGTACACTTGTACACATTATGGACGTAAGTGCCACCTTACTAAATTTTGCTATGATAAGATACATGATTTAGCAACTAAGTTTGTTTGGGTTAGAAAAGGAACTAACCCCCATGGACCCAAAAGAGTGTGGGTACCAAAGACCACCCCTATGCTATTTGATGTAGGTGTGGACTCTCGCATGACGTAAGAGCGATGATGCCTTGAGGTGGATGCGTTCTGAGCTTAAAAGAGGACTATTTGGATGCATCACTTTCAAGGGGAGTTTGGTGGGAGGACCACCTTGTTTTGGAGATATGGAGATGTGCCTTTTAGGTTTTGGTAACAATCTCTAACTCCCATTATGTTTGCATGCTTTTAGATCATTCATTTATAGCATGTCTTATTTAATATTCATTATGCCATATGCCATGTTTAGTGGATTAGTGATATACATGATTAGCATTTGAGACACCCATGTTTATATGGATTTATATTTAGTGTTCTCACTTTAGTTTATCTAATGTGTATGTCTTAGATCTAACGCATGTGCATTTGCCATAATGATCATATGAGTTTTGTTTCGATTTCTATGCTTCATGTTTTGTTTACTTGTTTAAATGATTAGTTTTCATTAAAACTAGGTATATACTTGTACATATAGTGAGCCACAAATAGACTATTATATGTTTGTGCTTGAAAGCTCATTTGTACTCATTTGATGTACTAGTATAGTCTAGTTTTGATGATTCAAACATTTGACTTGTATTCCCATTTTATTCATGTTTTTTATGTTTATATTTAACTTCATGTATATGTCTATTTTGTCTAAACTATTAGTTATACATATACATCCTTGAGCCACTTGCCTTCATGCATATACTTTTGTGGACTCGTTTATTTTTGAATATGTATGTATTCTTTAGTTTGTACATGACATACATATACCTTGAAGGATTATAGTTTTGATGACTTTCTTGTGTTTCATGTTTTAAGGAATTTCTTATTGAGCTCGATTGCCTAATTTCATGACTTTTTATTTCACATTATACTTGTACACTCACTTTATTTAATGTTTTCTCATGATTTTGTTTTCATGAGTACAATTTGTGCTTTATAGACCATTGAGTGTTTGGTAATCATGTGATCTACATATTTTTCATGAAATATAATTTTTTTATTCCTTGCTTGAAGGATTTCGTACTAGTTTTCAAATTTTTCTTAAAACTAATTCGTATTCTTTATTATTATAGAGCTTTTTAACATACTATATTTTCAAACCTATTTTTGAAAACCCTACCCATTTAAGGGCGGTTGGTTGGGCGATCATGCCTTGTATGCTTATTATTGAAAAACTTATTTAAACATGTGCATGAAATGGGTGGTAGGTAATATGAGTTATACACTTGATCATATTATTTTTCAATTGGTATCATTGGATCGTTTCAATTGGTACCAATATTGACATTCTTTTTGTATACTAATATATATGTTTTTTATATGTATGCTTCACTTCATATAGTATCAATTTCGATTGGTATTTAATTTTTTCATACATATATATATGTTTTATTTGTGCTTACTATATCTTTATATCTTTGAGCACAAATTTTAGTTATGCTAAGCTTGATTATTTCAATACATATCATATTTCAATTGATTAGTTTTCAATTGTATCCTAATACAAACTTATGCATCATTTTGTTTGGTATTTCATAAAGGGGGAGAAAATTCGTATTTCATCTTTTAATTGGTATTTTGTTTACCTTTGGTATTCTACTCCCACACTTTATGATGAAGAATGATTGAAAAATTAATATTGATTTTAATTTGATATCATATGCTCAAAATGAAAATACTTATAATTGGTAAATGAAAAATATCTTACAATTGGTTTATGTTTTTCAAATTGATATCAAAAGGTTTACAATATTTTTCAATTGGTACTAATTTTTACAATTGGTATCAAGATTTTTATTTTGTTTACTTACAATTGGTAATAAAGTTTTGTTTTCAATGCCTCATTTACTTTCAATTGGCATTTCTCAAAATTTTGTTGTTTTACCTATGTGTTCACTTACATTTGGTATCATGATGCACTATATTGATATATATTTTAATTGGTATCATAATGTTTTATTTTGATTTCACCCCTTGAAGTATTTTTTTATTTCAGACAAAAAGGGGAAGAACATGTTTTATTGTTTTCTTTCACCCCTTTATTGATGATTGACAAAAGGGGGAGAAGTATTTGAGTTTATATGCATGTTTTATATGCATGTTTTTATATTGGTATCAAGAGATTTTGTTTTATATTTTGTTGATATTGGTATCAAGAGCATGATTACTAGTATCTAGAAACATAGTTTTTTTTTTATTGATATCAAGAGCATTATTAGTTTTTTTATTGATATCAAGAGCATTATTTAAAAGAACATGTTTATGAGAAGAAGAAATAATTTATCTGTTGGCCCAAAGGCCTTCCACCCTAGTTTTGATGATGATTAACTCATGTAGTTATGTTTACTAATAATCTTGTGGTTTTAGTTTCAGATCATTAAGCAAGATATTAGTTGGTGATTGCTTCAAAAAGAGGAGTTTGGAAGCCTTCACTTGGTGATTCCGGTGCCCGAGCTTCAAGATTACTCATTTGCACTCGGTGGATCACGGTTTGGGATCGAGTCTACTTGAAGATGAAGATCGTCAAGAAGACTTAGGTATCCTAATTTAGTTTAGTGTGTTTAGATCCATTTGTAAAGCTTAGTATAGTTGATATGCTCAAGTGCACAACACACACAAGTTTTATGTTTGGATATTGGTTTTTCGGTTTTTAGTTTAACCGATATTTGTTTTCATGAATAGATTGATCAAAACAAGTTTAAATGGTTTATATGTATAATAGATGTATTCTAGTTATACATGCATGCTTAAACTTCCTATACAAACTTATTTTGACTTTCCTATTCATGTATAGAAAAATCCAAGTTTGATAAAAATACATGTTTTGGTTTTTGGTAAAAATGATAAGACACAAAAATAGTTTCATATGCTTGATATTTGAGCTAAAATTTTTATCACATGTTTACATATCAATGCAAAAAGATAAAACTATTTTTGGGTATTTTTACAAGAGATAAAAGAATTTTTAGAAATATTTTTAACATGTGTTTCTGTCCCAGTTTGTGGCTGACAGGCCAGGTCGGCCGACCGCACGGGTCGACCGCACCTAAGGCCAGTCGACCCTCGCGGTCGACCGACGTGCACAAGCCTATGCACGTTTGGCAGACACAGGGACGGTCGGCCGACCGGACCAGAGAGCTCTGCTCTCTGTTTATTTGGGTCGACCGGGCGGTCGACCGGGTTGCCCCAACGGTCACATTTCTGACCATTGGCGGTCGGCCGGGCCGGCCGACCGGTAGCCTGTCAGGCTGCCAGATCAGCCTAACGGCTAGTTTTATTTTGGGGCTATATATACCCCATCTCTTTAAGGTTTTATCCAAGATTTTTAAGAGCAAAAATTCCTACTTTTCTGAAGTGTTTTTACAAGTTTTCAAAAGAGTTTTAAGTGCCAAAAGATCCATCTTATTTGTTTTAAGTGTTTTGTTATTTTCAAAGAAAATAGGTTTTTGGGAAATTGGTTTTAAATTGTTCTTCATTTCAATATCTATTTGGTATTTTCCCAAGAGTTTTTCTTTGATCAAAACACTTGTTTTCCACACTTGAGTTATCTTCTATCCTAATCTATTTAGGATCTTTTTGTTTGTGGAAAAGGAGAGATTGTTTGTGGTTGAAAGAGACCACCTATTGTAAACCCTCATTATTTGGTTGCTCCCTCTTTGGTAGAGGTTGAGGTTGTGGATTTGAGGTGATTGGTTTGCTCCCTCTTTGGTAGAGGTGGAGTTTGGTGTTTACTCCCTCTTGGTGAGGTGGAGTTGGTTGTTGGTTTGTATCCCTCAAGTGTGAGGTGGATTGGTTGTTGTTTTGGCTAAGGGCCTACCCCTCTTGTGAGAGGTGGTGTTTGTATTGAGAGAGGAGTTTGGTACTCCTTGTGTTGTAACAAATCCTCTTCGGTAGAGGTTCCCTCGGTGGGAGATAGTGGATTGGAAATCCTTCACGGTGGTGAAGGCGGGGATGTAAAGCTAGGGGCTCGAACCTCGAAACATATCTTGGCCTTTGCGTTTGATCCATTGTCTCTCAACTCTCTCTCTTTACATTTGTGCAAAGCATCATTCACTATTCATATCATACATTTCTTGCATTGTACCTTGCATATTTCATATTGCTTATCATCCTTATATGCTTGGCTTGTTTGTGTGTGCCTCACTTGTACCTAACCACAAGAGCTTCATATAGCACCTCAACCCATTCAAGGGGAATCAAGAGGAGTTAGTCCAGAGCCCTTCACGGGGAATTCGACTACACTTGTGTGTTGTATTAAGTGTGTTACAAAATTTGCATTAGCTTTCGCATTTAGCGCATTTAGTTCACTGGATTAGCATATCACCTATTCACCCCCCTCTAGGTGATTTACAATTGGCATCAGGGCACTTTCAATTGGTATCAGAGCCTACGCTCCTAATACTTAGGCTTAACATCCTAGGAGTGAGATCCATTTGTTTGCTAATCTATTGTTTGCATTTGCTTGTTTGCACACTCATATAGTTTACCATGGACTTCATGACCCCACCTAGCTTTGACCCTTCCAACATTGTTGTTTGGAAGTATAGGATGTCCATGTATCTACAAGCCCTAGGTTACAAGGTTCACCTTGCCATTACCAAGGAATCCTTCCTTAGTGATAGCAAGCATATAGGGGCCAATGCACAAGCCCTTGAGGCCATTAGAAGCACGCTTTCAAAAGAATATCTTATGCATGTTTCTAATCTTGATTCCGCCTTTGCAGTGTGGAACAAATTGACAACCACCAACACCTCCAAGCTTCAAGTGCAAATCCAAGAGGAAGAGTCTAGTGGAGAATCCGAGTCACAATGCTTGATGGTCCAAGGGAATGACTCCCTTGAGGTACTTTCGGAATCTCAACTAGATAGTGATGATTGTGCTAGTTCTTCAAATGATTTTGTTGATCCCCATGCTTTAAATGAAGAACTATCTATTGTTTGTGAAAAGATAATAGAAAAATATAATGTTTTGAAAAAGAAAAGTCTAAGCATTAACAATGATAATAAAAATTTGATTGCTAGACTTGATGTTATTTTGCAAGAGAAGGAGGAGATTTCTAATGAGAGGGATTCATTGAAATCTCAACTTGACCTTGCACTAAAAGAAAATGAATTTTTAAAATCTAAAAATGATTGTAAAACTCTTTTGAAGAAAAATGAAAAATTGTCTTCAAAAGTTGATTTTGTTTTAAAAGAAATTAATTCTTTAAAAAGAGAAATTGACTTTATTTCAAAAGAATTAGAAATTTGTTTAAAGAAAAATATTGTTTTGAAAAATGATTTAGATGCGCATGTTTGCCATGCTAGTGTAGCCTCTTCATCTAGTCTACCTATTGCATGCACCTCTTCTTCTAAGATTAATGATGATCTTTGTTTGTTGAAGAAGAGAGTGGATTGTTTGGGCTCCACTTTGAGCCATTGTGCCAAGAGCCATACACGTTTGGAAACTTTGTTTCAAAGAAACAAGTTCCATCTATTTTGCATGCACACCCTCCACGGCATACACATGCTCCACACGGACACCATCACACTATGTATGCTCATGTGTACACTTGTACACATTGTGGACGTAAGGGCCACCTTGCTAAATTTTGTTATGATAGAATACATGTTGATAATTTAGCAAATAATCTTGTTTGGGTTAGAAAAGATACTAACCCCGTGGACCCAAGAAGATATAGGTACCAAAGACCACCCCTCCTTTATTTGATGTAGGTGTGGGCTCTCACATGACGTGAGAGTTGCCGTACCTTGGAGTGGATGCGTTCCGTGCTTCATAAAAATCAATTGGATGCATCACTTTCAAGGGAAGGTTTGGTGGAGAGGACCACCATGTTTTGGAGACAAGGGAAGTTGCCTTCTAGGTTTTGGTAACGATTCCTAACTCCTTATTATTGTTTGCATGCTTTCCATGTTTATCATATATAGCATGTTTTATTGTTTGTAGATTATTATGTTAATGCCATGTTTATTAGACCCTTGACATGCATGTTTAGCATTTTGAGACACCCATGTTTATATGAACCCATATTTTGTGTTCTCACCGTTTGTTTAGCTATCATGTTTATCATAGGTTTAATAACATGTAGATTTTCTTAATAATCATGTTTAAGATTTACCATGATGATTTTATCTTGTTTTGATGCTTCATGTTTTGAATATATGTTTAGATGTTAATTTTCATTAAAACTTGGTATATATTTGTGCATATAGTGGGCCACAAATAAATCTATATATGTTTGTGCTTGAATGCTTATTTGAACCCATTAGATGTGCTAGTATAGTCTAGTTTTGATGATTCATACATTTTAAACTTGTATTCCTATTTTTGGATTTGTTTTATGTGTATGAGTTTTTCATTTCATGTATATGTCTATCTTGTCTAAACTATTAGATATACATGTATACCCCTTGAGTCATTTGCTTTTCATGCAAATCTTTATTATGGACTCAAATTGTGTTTAGGGATATATATGTATACTTCATGTTTGACAAAACATACATATGCCTTGATATGAAATTTTTGTTTTAATGAAAATTTAGCTTTTCATATTTTCATATATTTATGTTTAACTTCATGTATATGTCTATTTTATCCAAATTATTGTTATACATATACATCCTTTGAGCCACGTGCCTTAATGCATATATTTTGTGGACTCGTTGTGTTTGGATATGTATGTACACTTTAATTTGTATAGGACATACATATACCTTGAAGATTAAATAGTTTTGATGATTTTCATGTTTTCTTGTTTTAAGGAATATTGAGCTTAATTACCAATTTTCATGATTATGATCTTCACATTGTATTTGTACACTCACTCTTATTGATTACTCATGTGTTTGTTTTCATGAGTCATATTATGCTTAATTGATTATGAGTGTTGACTATTTTGTGAATTTCATGTTTATGAAAAATATTTTGTTTTTATTCCTTGCTTGAAGGATTTCGTACTAGTTAACAAGTTTTTCCATTTAACTAGTTCGTATTCTTCATTTTGGTAGAGTTTTTCAAATAAAGCTTATTTTTCAAATCTATTTTTGAAAACCCCTACCATCAATGGGAGGTTGGATGGGAGATCATGTTCATGTATGCTTTAAAATGAAAATCATTTAAAACTTGAACCATGATTGGGTGGTAGATAATATGATGTATACACTTGATCATTATTATTAGTTCAATTGGTATCATTGGACTCTTTCAATTGGTATCAATTTTGAGCTTTCTTGTATACTCATATATGTTTGTATGTATGTATGATTTCAATTCCAAGAATATCAATTTCAATTGGTATCTATTTTCCATACATATATATGTTTGTGTTTATGCTAAGGTTGAGCTTCAATTTTGTTTTAATTGATTACTTTTAAATTGGTATCAAGCCTATGCATTATTTTAATTGGTATTTCATAAAGGGGGAGAAAATTCGTATTTAATCTTTCAATTGGTATTTGTTTTCCACTCCCATACTTTATGATTGAAAATTCAAATTTGGTATCATATGTTCAAAATGAAAAATATTTACTATTGGTATCAAAATTTTTGTTTAGACATTCAAAATTTATTATGTTTAATTTCAATTGGTATCAAGATTTTCATGTGTTTTTCTTAAAATTGGTATCAATATTTTTTGTTTGTTTCCTTTCAATTGGTATCAAGATGCTATTCTTTAACATATTTTCAATTGGTACCTTAATTGATTGTCACCCCTAATTGGTTTTGTTTTTGTTTAGACAAAAAGGGGGAGAAAAATTTATTGATTTAGTTTTGCTTTTACCCTTTATTGATGATTGATTCTTTGTATTAAAAGGGTGAGAAGATTTTGTTTTGTTTTGATTGTTTACCCCTTTGTTGATGATTGACAAAAAGGGGGAGAAAGATTTTGAGTTTGATTGAGTTTTATATATGCATGCTTATGTTTTGCATATATTAAGTTTAATTATTAAATTTAATTTAGTTTAATTTTAATTGGTATCTAGAGCATGTTTTGTTTTTAAACATTTCATTGGTATCTAGAACCTTTTTATTGTCTATGCATGATTATGCATTGTCATTCATTGCATATTTATTGTTTATTTGTTTATGCATGAGTTAAGGGGGAGCTTCTTTGAAGCTTAACTTTAATCCATGCATATATAACTCCATGAGTTTTGTCATCATCAAAAAGGGGGAGATTGTTGGCCCAAAGGCCTTCCACCCTAGTTTTGATGATGATTAACTCATGTAGTTATGTTTACTAATAATCTTGTGATTTTAGTTTCAGATCATTAAGTAAGATATTAGTTGATGATTGCTTCAAAAAGAGGAGTTTGGAAGCCTTCACTTGGTGATTCCGGTGCCCGAGCTTCAAGATTACTCATTTGCACTCGGTGGATCACGGTTTGGGATCGAGTCTACTTGAAGATGAAGATCGTCAAGAAGACTTAGGTATCCTAGTTTAGTTTAGTGTGTTTAGATCCATTTGTAAAGCTTAGTATAGTTGATATGCTCAAGTGCACAACACACACAAGTTTTATGTTTGGATATGGTTTTTCAGTTTTTAGTTTAACCGATATTTGTTTTCATGAATAGAGTGATCAAAATAAGTTTAAATGGTTTATATGTATAATAGATGTATTCTAGTTATACATGCATGCTTAAACTTCCTATACAAACTTATTTTGACTTTCCTATTCATGTATAGAAAAATCCAAGTTTGATAAAAATACATGTTTTGATTTTGGTAAAAATGATAAGACACAAAAATAGTTTCATATGCTTGATATTTGAGCTAAAATTTTTATCACATGTTTACATATCAATGCAAAAAGATAAAACTATTTTGGGTATTTTTACAAGAGATAAAAGAATTTTTAGAAATATTTTTAACATGTGTTTCTGTCCCAGTTTTATGGCTGACAGGCCAGGTCGGCCGACCGCACGGGTCGACCGCACCTAAGGCCGGTCGACCCTCGCGGTCGACCGACGTGCACAAGCCTATGCACGTTTGGCAGACACAGGGACGGTCGGCCGACCGGACCAGAGAGCTCTGCTCTCTGTTTATTTGGGTCGACCGGGCGGTCGACCGGGTTGCCCCAACGGTCACATTTTTGACGGTTGGCGGTCGGCCGGGCCGGCCGACCGGTAGCCTGTCAGGCTACCAGATCAGCCTAACGGCTAGTTTTGTTTTGGGGCTATATATACCCCATCTCTTTAAGGTTTTATCCAAGATTTTTAAGAGCAAAAATTCCTACTTTTCTGAAGTGTTTTTACAAGTTTTCAAAAGAGTTTTAAGTGCCAAAAGATCCATCTTATTTGTTTTAAGTGTTTTGTTATTTTCAAAGAAAATAGGTTTTTGAGAAATGGTTTATTGTTCTTCATTTCAATATCTATTTGGTATTTTCCCAAGAGTTTTTCTTTGATCAAAACACTTATTTTTCACACTTGCGCTATCTTCTATCCTAATCTATTTAGGATCTTTTTTGTTTGTGGAAAAAGAGAGATTGTTTGTGGTTGAAAGAGACCACCTATTGTAAACCCTCATTATTTGGTTGCTCCCTCTTTGGTAGAGGTTGAGGTTGTGGATTTGAAGTGATTGGTTTGCTCCCTCTTTGGTAGAGGTGGAGTTTGGTGTTTACTCCCTCTTGGTGAGGTGGAGTTGGTTGTTGGTTTGTATCCCTCAAGTGTGAGGTGGATTGGTTGTTGTTTTGGCTAAGGGCCTACCCCTCTTGTGAGAGGTGGTGTTTGTATTGAGAGAGGAGTTTGGTACTCCTTGTGTTGTAACAAATCCTCTTCGGTAGAGGTTCCCTCGGTGGGAGATAGTGGATTGGAAATCCTTCACGGTGGTGAAGGCGGGGATGTAGAGCTAGGGGCTCGAACCTCGAAACATATCTTGGCCTTTGCGTTTGATCCATTGTCTCTCAACTCTCTCTCTCTTTACATTTGTGTAAAGCATCATTCATTATTCATATCATACATTGTTTGCATTGTACCTTGCATATTTCATATTGCTTATCATCCTTATATGCTTGGCTTGTTTGTGTGTGCCTCACTTGTACCTAACCACAAGAGCTTCACATAGCACCTCAACCATTCAAGGGGAATCAAGAGGAGTTAGTCCAGAGCCCTTCACGGGGAATTCGGCTACACTTGTGTGTTGTATTAAGTGTGTTACAAAATTTGCATTAGCTTCCGCATTTAGCGCATTTAGTTCACTAAATTAGCATATCACCTATTCACCCCCCTCTAGGTGATTTACAATTGGCATCAGGGTACTTTCATTATTTTGGTATCAAAAGCTTGTTTTATGCATGATTGATACATTTCATGTTTCATATCAAGAGCATGTTTTTTATTTGGTATCAAAAGCATGTTCATTTCATTATTTTATGCTTGTCTATACATATTCATGTTTAATCTTCATTGCACATATTTATTGTTTATTGCTATGCATGAGTTAAGGGGGAGCTTCTTTGAAGCTTAACTTTAATCCATGCATATATAACTACATGAGTTTTGTCATCATCAAAAAGGGAAGATTGTTGGCCCAGAGGCCTTCCACTCTAGTTTTGATGATATCAACTCATGTAGTTATGTTTACTAATAATCTTATGATGTTTAGTTTCAGATCTCTAACCAAGATATTAGTAGGTGATTAGCTTCAACAAAGGTGTTTTGGAGCTTTTCACATGGTGATTCAAGAGCCCGAGCGTCAAAAGTTTATATCTAGCACTCGTTGGAGTCAAGCTCGGTGGATCACGGTTTGAATCGAGTCGACTTGGAGACGGCGCTCTACAAGAAGATTGTTGGCCCAAAGGCCTTCCATCCACCCTAGTTTTGATGATGATTAACTCATGTAGTTATGTTTACTAATATTCTTGTGATTTTAAGTTTCAGATCATTAGCAAGATATTAGTTGGTGATTAGCTTCAACAAAGGTGTTTAGAAGCTTTTCATGGTGATTCCAGGGCCAAATCTTCAAGATCACACATTGCCTAGCCCATGGATGGAGTTTTGGAGCAAGTCAACTGAAGATGAAGATCATCAAGAAGACTTAGGTATCCATAGTTTAGAGTGTGTTTTAGATCCATTTGTAAAGGTTAGTATAGTTGATATGCTCAAGTGCACAAACACACACGTTTCATGTTTGGATTGGTTTTCATGAATAGTTGATCAAAACAAGTTTACATGATTTTTATGTATATTAGATGTGTTTCAATATACATACATGCTTCATATCTTAAACAAACTTATTTTGACTATCCTATTCATGTTTTGGAAAAATCAAGTTTGATAAAAATACAAGTTTGGTTTTTGGTAAAAAATGATAAGACACAAAAATAGTTCATATTGATTGATATTTGAGCTAAACTTTTTACCACATGTTTATATATCAATGCAAAATGATAAAACTATTTTTGGTGATTTTTAGAAGTGTTAAAAGATTTTTAGAAAAATATTTTACACTGTTTTTCTGACCCAGATTTCTGTTCCAGGCTTCAATCAGTCGACTAAGTCAACTGACCTAGTCGACTTGGGTGAAGTCGGTCGACCGGGCCGGTCGACCGACATGCACAAATCTGTGCACATTTGGCAGACTTTGGACGGTCGACCGTCCGGGTCGACCGGATCTGAGAGCAGTGCTCTCTGTTTGTTTGGGTCGACCGGGCGGTCGACCGGGTTTGCCCAACGGTCAAAAATATGACCGTTGGCGGTCGACCGGGCGGCCGACCGCCAAGCCTGTCAGGCTGCCACATCAGCCTAACGGCTAGTTTCTGGTTTGGCCTATATAAACCCCATCTCTTTGGGTTTTTGGCTAAGGTTTTTAGAGACAAAATTTCCAGACTTTCTCTACTGTTTTAAAAGAGTTTTAAAAAGAGTTTTGTGCCAAAAAGATTCATCTTTGTATTGTTTTGGGTTTTTGGAAAATCAAAGAAAACTAGGTTTTGGGATTTTGATTTGATCTTTCATTTTCTATCTTTTGCAAGAGACTTCCCAATTAGTTTTTCTTTGTTGCTTGTTTCCAAAAACACCTAGTTTCCACACTTGAGCTATCATACTATCCTAATCTATTAGGATCCTTGTTTTGTGGAAAAGAGAGAAAAAGAGATTGTTTGAGGTTGTTGAACCTCTAAGTTGTAAACACCCTTATTCTTGTTGTATCCCTCTTCGGTAGAGGTGATCAGGTGATTGGTTTACTCCCTCTAGTGAGAGGTGGAGATTTGTTGTAACCCTCTTCGGTAGAGGTGTTGGTTATTGTTTGGCTACGGGCCTACCCCTCGGTTGTGAGGCGGTTGTTTGAGAGAGGAGTTCGGTACTCCCTTGTTGTATAAATCCTTCTCGGTGAAGGTTCCCTCGGTGGGAGTTCTCGGTGGACGTTATAGTGGATTGGAAATCCTACACGGTGGTGTAGGCGGGGATGTAGAGCTAGGGGCTCGAACCTCGAAACATATCTTGGCCTTTGCGTTTGATCCACTTGTCTCTTTAACTCTCTCTCTCTCATTCATTTGTGCAAAGCATCATACTTCATTCATATCATATATTGCTTGCATTTGTACCTTGCATATATTCATATTGATATATCATCTTATATGCTTGGTTGTTTGTGTGTGCCTCACTTGTACTTAATCAACAAGAGCTTCACATAGCACCTCACCCATTCAAGGGGAATCAAGAGGAGTTAGTCCAGAGCCCTTCACGGGGAATTCGGCTACACTTGTTGATTGTACTAAGTGTGTTGCAAAATTTACATTAGCTTCCGCATTTAGCGCATTGAGTTCTTAGATTAGCACTTACGCCTATTCACCCCCCTCTAGGTGTTTTTCAAAGACCTCGGTACATAGTTTAATTTTTATTTTAAATCCATTTGTAAGGATTAGATAGTGTGATATGCTCAAGTTCACAACACACACGTTTCATGTTTTGGATATTGGTTTTCGGTTTTTGGTTTAACCTATCTTGGTTTTCATGTATAGATAGTATCAATACAAGTTTACATGGTTTAATGTATATTAGATTTGTTTTATATTCATCTATGCTTCAACTATTTAAACAAACTTAGTTTGATAGTCTATTTCATGAGTTTGGTGTTTTGGTATTTTAACAAAACATATTTTTGGATTTTAAGTCAAAAACATTGATATATATATCCTCATGTATATTGGATTATATCCATATACAACATGCTTCATGATGTTTCAATATCATGTTTTTGTATTTGGATGAGTTTTGGACAAAACGAATTTTCAATTCAAAAATTCAAGTTTTGGAAAATACGGTTTTTGATTTTTGACAAAATTTCTAAGTCACAAAAATGTTTCAAATTGTTTGAAATATGTGTTGAATTTTTTCACACATATTTGTATATCAAAGTATTATACTGAAACTATTTTGTGGATTTTTAGAGATTTTATGGGATTTATTTGGTAATTAAAAACCTAGTTTTCAAATCCCTTATCAGCCCTGCCAGGCTCTGGCAGTCGACCGACGGTCGACCGGACCAGGAGCCGATCGACCGGAACGGTTGACCGGATGTGCACAAAACGTGCACACAGCCATGTCTGTTGGCCGGTCGACCGAGCGGTCGACCGACTGAAGGCAGCCCACTCTCGAGTTGCCCCGGTCGACCGCCCGGTCGACCGGGCGGTCGACCGGCCAGAGAGCCGTTGCTCTCTGGTTCAGGGCCCGGTCGACCGGAAGGCTCAGTGGTCAAATTTTTGACCGTTGGCTGGTCGATCGGAAGGCCAATTCTGGCCTAGTCAGCAGCCAACGGGCAAATCTATTTTTGGCCTATTTATACCCCATCCTTTGGCCAGTTTTTGCAAGATTTTCAAGGAGAAAAATTTCATACTTTTCAAGTGTTTTTTCCATCAAAAAGTTTTGGGTTCAAAATTCTTAATCTCTATTTATTTTTAAAGTGTTTTTATTTCAAAGAAAATAGTCTTTTGAGAATTGATTTTTGGTCTAAAAATTCTATATCTATTTGGAGATTTTCCCACGTGATTTTCTTTATTCAAAGCACTTTGTTTTCCACACTTGAGCCATATCTTGCTATCCTATCTATTAGGATCTTTTATTTGTGGGAAAATTAGTTTGTGGTTGTGATAACCACCAAGTTGTAAACTTCCTTTCTTTGTGATATCCCTCTAGTGAGAGGTGATTGATTTGGTATCCCTCTATTGTGAGGTGATTGTGGAAGTTGTGGTTGGCTCCCTCTAGTGAAAGGTAGAGGTTGTGTTTAGCTCTCTCTAGTGAGAGGTGGAGTTTGTGTTGGAATCCCTCAAGTGTGAGGTGATTGATTTGTATTGGCTAAGTGTCTACCCCTCTTGTGTGAGGTGGTGTTTGTGTTGCCTCTAGTGAGAGGTTATATTCGGTTGAGAGAGGAGTTGTGTACTCCCTGTTGTATTGCCCCAAATCCTCAGTGGAGGTTCCCTGCGTGGGAGTCCTGTGTGGACAAGTTAGTGGATTGAAAATCCTTCTGTGTGAAGGCGGAGACGTAGAGCTGTGTGCTCGAATCTCGAAACATATTCGTGTGTTTGCGTTTGATCCATTAACTCTAACTCTCTCTATTACTATTGTGCCTTACATCATTTCATATTGCTCATTCATATATTATATGCTTGGCTTGTTTGTATGTGCCTCACTTGTGCTTAATCACAAGAGCTTCATATAGCGCCTCAACTCTTATTCAGAGGAATCAAGAGGAGTTAGTTCAGAGCCCTTCACGGGAATTCGGCTACACTCGTTGGTTACATTAAGTGTGTTGCTATTAAGTTTTTAATTTTCGTATTGTGTTCATTAGAGTAGCTGTACACCTATTCACCCCCCTTCTAGGTGTACTTTCACCTATTGGGTAGGTTCACTGGAGGACTTTACCTGTAACCTGCACCATCATTAGTCCAATCACAGGCATATATACAAAAATCGTCTGCACTACTATAAGCATCGCCACTGTGCTACATATACAACTCAGGCACTCGGCCACATATAAAGTTACTACACATATAGCCCCGTACACCATATATAACATATATACTGTTCCAATCACGATACTCACAATATATTATACATGTCCAAATTCTAATCACCATCTAATAAATATACATGCGTCCAAAATAAGCGAGGTATACGCTAAAATCCAAGAATACTCGCCTAAGTGTCAGAACATAGTGAAATCTCTGGGGAACTCCAACCACAACACATGCACACGGGCGAAAAGAGAGAATAAGAGAGAGTCTTAGAGAGTCTTAGAGAGAGAGAGGTGTGAGAGAGATATAGGGGGAGGGGAGAGAGAGTGTGTGTGGACGAGAGAGAGAGAGAGAGAAGAGAAAAGAAAAGAGAGAGAATGAAAGGAATAGAAAAAGAAAGAAGAAGAGAAATGAGAAAGAAGGAGAGAAGAGAGGGGGACTGGCCGGCTTGGAGGGGTCCGGCTAGGGCGGCGCGCTGGCAGCGATCGGCCAGAGAGAGGCGACGCCAAGAGGGAGGTGGTGGTTGTTGAGGTTGATGGTGGTGATGAAGTGGTGGTGGAGGGTACGATGGTGGAGGGGGTTTGGCCGGATTTGGGTGGTGGCGGCGGCTAAGGAGGAGGCCGAGGGTGAGGGGAAAGGTGGTGGATGGGTGCGGGAATGGTGGTGGCGGCAGTGAGATGATAATGGTGATAATGGTGATGTTGAAGATGACAGTGAAGAAGGTGGTGGGAGGAGGTGGTGGTGTTTTGGAGGGGTGTAGGTGGCTGGTGTAGGGACGGTCGAAGCTGGGCCGTCGGCGATGTTGGCCGGCGAGGGGTGCCGGAGGTGGAGGGAGAGGGAAGAGAAGTGTCCCATTTAAAACAATGACGTACTCCTTTCCATCCAATCGCCATCAACGATCAAAACCCTGACCCACGTTTGCTTACATTGACCCTCACGACCATCTCACTCAGTCGGACCCTCCCGGTTTATTACCTAACCAAAGGACGGAGGGAGAAACAAAGCTCTTCACCGCCTTTGTCTATTTATTTTATTAAAACTCAAAAGTATGTTTGGCTGCTGTAAGTGACTGTAAGTCGTGAGTGATATTTTTTTACAATTGTAAGTTAGTTTTACACAAATAAATTTTACAGTATTTGGTTGGTAAAGTGAAATTGTAAGTGGGAAAGTGTATTGTGTTTTACAGTATTTGATTGGTAATGTGTAAGTCGAAAGTGAGAAAGTTGACCACAAAACTAACTGTTTGGTAATTTAAACATACTAAATATTAAAATAGTAAAATAATAAAAAAATATAAATATTAAAAATGTAAATATTAAATTCTAAAATAAAAAAAGAATATTTCGCTACAGCCACCTACTTTACTTCATAATTAGAAAAAATCTCAGCGTCATAATTTAATTCGCTACTGCCTCATCCACGTCAGTAAAAACCGATTCCTCTCAACCACCACTTGTTTATATATTTTCATTTCCTATTTTACCCTTCCTCATTTTACCTGACATTGCTCATCCTTCAACCTTGACCCCAATGCAGAGTAATTTGCGTGTCGATCTGTGCGGTCAGGTCCCATAGGGGTTGGAAAGGAGTTAGGGGTGGAGCCCTTGATTTTTGGGGATCAACCTTACTGCAATTCTCGTTTTGTTCGTGCTCGCGATGAGTTTTGTGAGGACAAACTGAGAAATAGGGTATTCTTGTGAGGGTTGCGATCTCACAAAACCTAAAAATAAGGCATTTTGTGAGGACTGAGTCGAAATCCTTTTTCAGAACTGCGATCATGGTCGCAGTCTTCATAAAAACTCAAATATAAGATATTTTTGTGAATACTACGATCATGATCGCACTAATCGCAATCATATAAAAACTCAGAAATATGATATTTTTATGAGGACTGCGATCATAATTGCAATCCTCAGAAATAGGATCGCGATCATTTTGTGAGGACTGCGATCATAGTCGCAATCTTAAGAAATAATGCATTGTTGTAAGGACTGCGATCATAGTCGCAGTTTTTTATACTATGATCATTTTTTAGCACTACGACTATACTCACAGTCCTCAGAAATATGACAGTTTCGAAGCAGTCTGTTTTTTTTTTTGAAGAATTACTTAGAAGTATTTTCGTCTTTCGTCCTTGATGAGCGCTTTAGCATTTGACACGTGAGCGCACATCTTTACTTTAAAATAAGAGAGGCGGCTGAAGCGAAAAAAAATTATGAACCTGAACTTTTTTCCCTAATTACGGTTCGATATTGGTGAGTGTAACAAAAGGCCCCATAAAAATATAATTTAATAATAAAACATTATTAATTGTATATTAAATATTACTAATTTAGTAATAAAAAATTATAATAATAAAAATTATTAGAATAATTATTAAAAAATTTTAACTAATAATTTAATTTAATCAAATAATTAAAAAACTCATAATTAAAAAAAATTAATTTAATAATAAAAAATATTAATCTAATACAATTAAGTGTCTACAATACAGATTTGCATTACAGATTTATATGTATATAAAATTAACTGTTTATGTTCCAAGTGAATTGCAATTAAATGAGTATAAAATTAACTGTTTAAATTACAATTGAGTTGTAAGTGTATTTTATAATTTAACTCTCAAACAAATATCATAAATATCGTAAGTGATTTATTACGGTTATATTTTATCACTAGTTAATTACGAGAAACAAACAAACACGTCCTCAATTTGTTTTCTCTTAAATCCCACTGCCAAAAAAATTGAAAAAAAGGAAGGAAAAAAAAAAAAAAAAACAGAGGAGAGGGAAAAAAAAACAAGAGAATCTGAGGAGAATCCTCTTCGGTTCGGAGGAAGAACTTAGAGAAGCTATAGATCCCTTGATCGAAGCCGAGAGAAGGGAGAAGACTACGATCTCTTCAGAAGGACCCTAAGAAATGAAGGAGATCAGATCCTACCGCGCGTGAATGGAAACTCTAGGCGGTTCGATCAGATCCGAGAGAATTCTAAACGCCGTGATCATGCTCGCTTTCTCCGGGGGCTGAGACGATCGGTTCCTAAGGTTTTGATCTGGCTGCCATGGGGATCTCGGAGGGAGGTGAGGGCGGGAGCGTCGTTGATTGCTCAGTTGGGACGATCGTTTGGGTGAGGCGGAGGAATGGATCGTGGTGGCCGGGCCGGATTCTTGGGCCGGAGGAACTCTCGGCGTCGCATCTCATGTCGCCGAGATCGGGGACGCCGGTCAAGCTTCTGGGGAGGGAGGATTCTAGCGTGTGAGACTCTCTCTCTCTCTCTCGCCCGCCCGCCCCCCTGTAATCTCTTCATGATTTAGACTTTTGTGCGGGTTTTCTTTTTCTTTTTTCTTTTTTCGAATGCATTAGCTGTTGAGAGTGTTTTTATCGGTCTGATCACTTTGTTGTTAATTAGGAGTTTACATTAAAAATCACTGGAAATGTTTTTAATTTGTTTTGGATCATTACTTAGTGACAAAAAACTCAGTTACAAAAAGATTTCTGTTGTCTTAAAAAAAATATTCTAGAAGACTAGAAGAGCTTCTGATCACTCCGTTTCAGGAAAAACTTGAATCTTTATTGCAAAAATTTTGCTGCAATCATGTGGTTGCGTGTTGGAACTTTTCAATAGGATATCATCTTCTCTCGAAACTTTTAACAATCTCATTAGAATGATTTTTTTTCTTCTTTTTTTAATGTTTTTTGCCCGCTTCTGGTCATTATATTTAATCAACAAGTAATAGAAAACCCTCAAATTTCTTCCTTTTACAAGTTTGTATGGTATCAGGAGTATTGGTCTTTCAGATACTGGCATCCAATGACCATTCCAGATTAAGTATTCTCTATTGCATGTGTGCATGCGCAACATTCATTAAAGATACTTTTGATTGGATTCTGCAAGTTGGTCCAAACTAAAAGTTCTGTTCATCCCTTTTCACGACTCCTAAGTAAATGCTATCATGACTGTTCAATATCTCTCATTCTAAGTTTGCATTAGGTGAAGTTTGAGTAGCTAAGGTGTGGGAAATACACTGAGGACATCCAACTTTAAATATATTCAACAGAACATGAATTCTTCTACATTTTCAGTGATAATTAGAAATTTAGAATTAATGTTGACCTATATTGAATGAATAGAGAAATGTCAAGAAGCTGATTGTGCCCTGCCTATGTGGTAATATTTATCTTCCACTAAACTGGGCAGACCTTTTTAAAATTTAATAAGTTCCTTGAACCTTGAACTTTAAATCTAATCTAATGAATTAAACATTTACAAGGGCATGCTTCACTTTCAATGTCAATCCTAGGTCTCTGTCCTGAAACTCTTGGGTGATTTGCTACATGAGTTAATTTTCCCACTAAACGGTAGTAAAGGCTACTCATTCGTTGGCTTAGCAACTATATTAAATCATTTTTATTGATATCATCTATAAATAGCTTAGCTTCTTAGCTAATGTGCATCTTCAAAATTTGAAGGACATATCTTGGAACTCTTATCCTGAATCCGGATTCTTCTCATCTAATATAGTGTGCTTGAATTTCTCATTATTGACGTCTTTCTAGTAAAAAAAAAAATCATTTTTTTTCATCCGGTTATCCTCTTTTCACTTTTTGATCAATCACTTCCTAAAACTACTAGCCTTTCGCAACATTTTTGGATGTATTGGGCTGTGTTAAGATGGTTGTCCATTGTTCAAATTTTGTCATTATCCATATGCTCGCTTAGACAGATCTGTATATTATAGGTGCCATGTTTATATCATATGTATACATTCTTTCAGTGAGTTACATGTATATATACGTGTGTGTGTGTGTGTGTGTGTGTGTGTGTGTGTGTGTGTGTGATTTTTTCAATCTTGCTTTACACGTAAATTGGATAAGGATTTTAACTTTAGAGTACTTGTATTTTGGCTCCTTCCATGTCATATAATTTAAAATGCATCTTTCTTGTTTATCTTTCATCTTCACTGTCATTTTCTTCTGACTTTATTGATGAACTAGTTTTAAATTCCAAAGACTTCAGCATTTGTGAACAGGGAATTTCCCCTAATTCATCTGTGATAATGTGTTTTGGTTCAAATTTTTTTTGTCATTTTCTTTTTCTGTCAGTTAGACCTCTTTTATTTGTTAACGAGAAAGATGCTTCTCTGACTTTTGAATCCTTGTTCCTGTCAGTAATATTCGTTAGATTTGATCTTATAGGTTATCTATGTCTTATGCTAAAGATCCTTAATTGCTTGGTGTACCATCACAATGGGCTATCAGCTCTGTTCATTTTATATGTCATACCTTCAAAGATCTAGAAAACATTTCTTACAGATAGCCCTCGCTATAGGCCCGTTACATTCATTGCTTGTGTTTGTGTATATGGAAACTTTAGTTCAAGGCCCAGCCACCTTCGCTGTGCCACCTACTGAAATGCATGTTGTGCGGACATAACTGATAAACTACTTCATTCATTTTTGTGCATTCTTTAGGAAGTCTGGAAAAGAAGATCTTGTATCTTGATGATTTTTGGCCTGTTCATTAAGTGGTGGCTTCAAATTGAACCAATTTTAAATAATAAAATTATATAATTAAATGGGTCCTTTGGTATGGGGATGAGAAATCCTTATAATGACACGTTACTTAAATATGTTTTGTGGTCTGTTGATCATGATGAACAAATTGGAATAACCTAACATGTAGTTTGGTAGGTAGGATGAGCCTTGGGAGTCTGCATGCTTATACACATGTGCATATATAAACATGTTTGCGTGTTATAATGCACATGCTTGTGTGAGATTGTAGATTTTGTTATCCAAGACAAATTTTTGTTGACAACATATAAAATGATGAACCAAATGAATAATTTCAATGTGGAAACAAAGAATATGTTGCCAAGGCAAGCTGATCAACACTCCCGACCTTAGACCTCCATCCCCATCTATGTAACTTGAACACTTTTATTTACTTATCAGGAAGCTATACATGTATTTGACAGACTGAACGTGTCGATCATCGACACTTCTTGGACTCTATTGGCCACGTGTGAAGCACTTCTTAAATGTGTCATCAATTATTCTTTATATTTTTAATTCATGACACTTGTCAGCCACTTCTTGGTCACACATCCTACATTTCTCATTTCTCATACACTTTTTTGTTCACGTTACATTTTTGCGATGTTTATTTACTTTCATTGGTGTATCATCTACCATAATTTAGTGGAAAAAGACTGACAAAATACTGACTTGTTTGATGAAACTATGATGAGTTTACTTGTTTGATGAAACTATGATGAGTTTAGATATGCTTCGATATATTTGAGATACATTGAGCTACTCTAGAGAAGGTTGAATAGCTGAGGATTATTCCAAAGTCATAAAAATGTATGATTGGTTATACTCACTGTACGTTATTATATTATTATATATGCCTTTGGACTTGCATGCATATACATGTTTATATATATATATATATATATATATATATATATATATATATATATATAGAGAGAGAGAGAGAGAGAGAGAGAGAGAGAGAGAGAGAGAGAGAGAGAGAGACTTGTATCCTTTCAAAAGGATTTGATCCCGGATCCTTCCCACTCAAATTCAACCCTCCAACATTCGAATACAAGATCCACTCCGTTGAAGTTGATCTATACTATTTCAAGTATCTATAAACCAAAAATCAAGTGTTTTAAATATTTTTTGCCCATCCATCAAGTAGGGGAAAAACGGACGGCCTAAATAGTGAGTTGGTTAGTTAACGGTGTAGAACATTTGAAATCTAACAAAAATTAGTTTATAGGGGTTTTTAAATGTTTAGATCATAATGAAATGGCCGGATTGAGAATTTGTATGTCTAAAGACATAGATCTAACCAACTCACTACTTTCGGCCGTCCATTTTGCGTCGCTTGATGGATGGGCAAAAAGTATTTAAAACACTTGATTTTTGGTTTATAGATACTTGAAATAGTATAGATCAACTTCAACGGAGTGGATCTTGTGTTCGAATGTTGGAGGGTTGATTTTGAGTGGGAAGGATTCGGGATCAAATCCTTTTGAAAGGATACAAGTCTATCTCTCTCTCTCTCTCTCTCTCTCTCTATATATATATATATATATATATATATATATATATATATATATATATATATATATAGCCATGCAATCTCTCTTTCTTATTTGTATGTATTCTTTTAGCATCATATCGCCGTGTACTTGTGCCCTACTTTTTAAGCAATTGTCGCGTTATGCGTCTCTTAACATGTCCCGTGTCTGTTTCCATGCTTGTTTCCATGCTTCTTAGATCCCCATACATGTATACATTATGTATGCATGAGGGAGTAAATTTCATTATATGGAGGCAATTGTAGTTGACAACGTATACATGGAGAAATAAAATGAATGCATAGGGATGTGGGTGGGAGAAGACACCGCAAAGATACCACCCTGACCAATTCCTGCTACTAGAACTCCTTATCTTATATTTGTGCATGAACATCTGGTCTGTTCACGACCAAAGGCACCAAAACTGAACATTGATGACCTCATTTGTCAAGTTGGCAGTGGATGCCAACTTGGAAATAAACAAGTTGGATTGAGGACAGAAGGAAGTGCTGAATTGGGTCCATCTGAAACTTTTCAAGCCAAGGGAGAAGGCATTTTTAAGGATGTAAGTGGTGAATGTGACAATATCAGATATGCAACCATCAAGAATAAAATTACAGGCATCCTGCATGATCTCTCCTCTTTTTTGTGTGCCGACACTTATCATGTGGCAATGAAAGAGAAACAATGATGTGGGGGGAAAAGGACGACTACGTTGGATTGGTGGGACTTGGTAGGATTTTCTTTTTTCTAATTTGCTTTTATTTCTAACGCATAGTTGTGTAGAAAATTAAAACCCGACCAACATGGAGATATTTATCTCTCGTCAATACAGATTGAGAACGAATCTGGGTAGCTAGAAAGTTGGCTATCTAATGAAACTTTACTTTCCTTGTATGATATTTTGAACTCAAATGCATGCTATTTTGGAAGATTCTTGCAGAATTATGATCAAACCAATTGTACTCCTAATTTAAGAAAATTGTCATAATATACTGTTCCACCCGTTAAAAAGTGTTTCATCAATAGAGAAAACTTAGGGAAACTATGTATGTTCTTATAAAAGCATTTAGGTTGCCGTATAATCTTATTCTAGCTAGTCATTTGTGGATTTCTTGATAATTTTGGATAATCAATACATGTAGGGATCCTTTTTCTGTTATTTCTTATCAGATAACCTAACTTGAATGCTTTTGACTCTTTTTTAGAAGTGTTTACCTTATACACCATTGAAGCAATTAGTGGTTTCTGTGCAGTGATTTTAATTTGCACATAATGTGTCTTCATGTTGATATCTTAAACATGTGTTTCATGATAGTCCATTACACTAGACTATTAGTTTTAGTATAATGCTATGAGACCTGGCATATGATTTACAAATCCCTGTGGTATCGCTTTGTCCATAACATCAGACCCTTTTGACTTCTTTATTTACTTTGTTGCTAGTGAGAATCAAAATACAAATATTTCATGGAATTAAGATGATAATATACAGCTGTCAAGTAAAGGTTTAATACTGCATGATTGACATGCAAATTTGTTCTGAGGCCAGTTATTTTTCCTTCAGATTTTTATTGTTCATGTGTTTCTACTTGCACAATGGGGGCACATAAATGCAATCTTTGTTTATTTGTTTCCTGCTATTGTGCTGCTGGTATGTCTATTCTTATTTTTTCCTCTGATTATCCAAATAACTTTCCTCTTGTACTATCACTAATTTACTCCTTTCATAACCTCACAAGGCCATGCAGTAACAGTTATTTTGGATCCTTTTCGCAGGGACTGGTACAATCTAGAGAAATCTAAAAGGGTGAAGGCATTTCGTTGTGGGGAGTTTGATGCTTGTATCGAAAGGGCTGAAGCCTCCCAAGGCATTCCTATAAAGAAAAGGGAGAAATATGCACGTAGAGAAGATGCTATCCTTCATGCTCTTGAGCTTGAGAAACAACAGCTTGAATTGAAACACCAGAAACTTGGGACAATTTCTAACGGTACAGGCCAGAGAAATTCAGGTGCTCATAGAAGAGAGTTGCATAGCTTTTCTTCAGATATTTACATGAGGGATGAGGAGCCTAGAGTTCATAGTAAATATGCCAATCACAATTCTCATATGTTCTCAAGCAAAGCTGTTTTAGCAGGTGAAGAAGATAATAGGGCAACACTTTATATGTTCACAAGGGGAAACTAGTAAACGATCCGGATGGGAAGATTATAATAATGAATCCCTTCCTCGGATGAGAGGACTGCAGGACTTTGGTCTTAGGATTGTTCCACCAAAGAAAGAAGTCTCTCAATCTGTTACTTGGGAGGCTCCTCACACCCCTCTTGATATTCATGTGGACGCTCTTTCTGATATGGGCATGTGATGGGTGATGCAGGTCATACTGGTAGCAGTAAAGGTTCCTTGGCAATTAAAAGGAAAAGATCACTAGGTGGTAATGGTGAAGATTCTCTTGTTAAGAAACGTGATAGGCGCCGGCCGCTTGTTCAAGTTCTGCAGAGCAGTGCAAAGTTGCCAGTTTCTGATTCTTTTCAATCTGAGTATGACTCTGGTGGTATTTCAATGCAAGGAGAAAGGGACAATATGGGGATTATATGTCGGGCAAAAAGGAGCAGATGTGTCTACCTTCCTGCTGATTCAAATGATTCTCTAGATGATAATGGATATCCTTCTGAAGAAATGCCTGGTACAGCAGCACAGCTTGGAAGTGGGAGCTGCCTTGATTACCATGGTCCTCTGGCTGAGGAGTACTCGTCTTCTGGGTTGGCTGAAGAGACTGAATCTGATTCATCTGAAACGGACTACTTGGAACCTGCCCCCGAGGAAGACGGAAACTTAACAGGTACTGTTTATCTGTAGTTATATTACGAGTTTTGTTTATTGGTTGAAAGTGGAATGCTTAGTGATTCGGTCCTTTTCAGAACTTTATACATGCCAATTTGGCTGGGATGACAAGCTCTTAGTACCAAAAATACCATGTGATAATGTGTTGCATTTAGTACAGAGATAGTTTGACTATCATGATTATAGGAAGTATAAAACTTAGTAGATTAGATTTTTTTTTTCCCCCTAATTTTCCAACTTCAAAATTTTTAGTTAATAAGCTAAATCTTTCTGTTAATGGAACCCAAACTCTGCCATTCAGGATTTTAGATGATATTGCTGGTAACTTGTATTTTTGCACAGCTATGGCTAACACTACATTTCTCTAGGAGAATCGAAGTTTTTGCTTCTGATCTCATCATTTGTGTTCTCCCTACTTTAGTAGCTTGTTTAGTTTATAGTCATGATAATCATTGCTTCTGCTACATCATTAACTAGGCACCAAGAACTAATAAGTAAGCATATGCTGCCATGCAGAAAAGTCTGTCTATCCACATACATTCGACACGGGCATGCACCAACATATAAAGATATTTACATAAAGAACATACATACAACTTCATATGCATGTGTCCTCACACATAGAAATGTTGATGGTAATTCGGGATATACGGCATCAGTGTCGTGGCAAAACTTTGCAAGGAACTTCATACATTTAGGTGACTAAGGAGCATAAGAAATGTCATTTGAAACATCATTTTATCACTTCATCACTTTAGCTGGTTACATGCTTTACCTACTTATATACACACACGGACACAATGGTCGGGTTCGGTCAGATCTGTGTAATATCCAAACCTGAATGGAATGATAAAATGGGGTCTGGACTCGTTGTTCAGATCTCAGGAAATCTTATGCTAGTGGTATTGAACTCATGATATTTAAAATTCATTATATGGAAATCATTATAGTTGAGGGAGCGAGGGAGATCCAAATCCAATGATAAGTGTCATAATTGCAAATCCATAAAGTTCATCTTGATCCCAAAACAACCTGACCAACACAAAAGCGCACACAGAGAGAGAGAGGGGAGGGAGGGGCAAAAAGAGGTAGAGAGAGGCGCTAAACGCTTCTCATTCACTTAGTAGGAGTCGGTAATGCGTGTTAATCTCATTGTTTAAGTGGGTGTGTGGTGAAGCCCACAGAGTATCCTTGAGGCTTGACCATACATAGGCAGCTTAGCTAACGAGTCATATTGTTATTGTTGTTGTTAGGTACACTTGGGAGATCACAGTGGGACTTTGTGGTGAATACTTGGGTGAGATTTTTGGTAACTCTCGGGTGAGATTCCTTGTTTCTGTTCCTCTTTGGGTAATTCCTGGGTATAATAGCATAAACTTCTTATGAAGGGAAGCACATGTATTGAACACTTTAAACTGAGTCCGGGGTCCATGTGCGAGACGTCTCAGGGGCACTAACAAATGCATGACATGTCACATTGATGAGGACATCACTCAGTTTGCCAGTAATTTTTATGCCTTAGTCTACTTTGAGTTTAGTTTTTTCTTTATTGTGTTTTTTGGTATCACATCGGTTATATTGGGAACTGGATTTTTGTAAAGCCTATAAATAGGTTCCAAACTTCTTTTATTATTAGACAATGAATGAATTAAAAATTTTCAAGTTAAATTTCATGAGTCTTGAGTTCTTGAGATTGGAGTGTGAAGCCCGCAGTGCAAGGGGTGTGAAGCCCGTGGAGTAAGGAGTGTGAAGCTCACATTTATCTTTTTTTCTTATCTCCTTCTGAATCCCTAATTCCCTTTTTATTTCTTCTTTTAAAATCCTAATTCCCAATTCAATTAATTTGAATGTGATTGTGATCCACCCGTTTACATCAATTTGGTATCAGAGCTCTTGGCTCCAATCCCTTTTAAAATTTTCTTCTTTCTCATAAAATCCTAACTCTTTCTCTGTCCCCCAAGCCTTAGCCCATATCTCCAAACATTAGATCTGTTCTTCAAAAAAAATCAAAAAAAAATCGGGAAGCTAAAAAGAGAATAAATTTACTGCTCCAAAATTCGACTGAAAATTTAGCCGAAAACAAAAAAAACCCAAATTACATTGTTCACTTCATCCCTCTCTCCCAAACCCAAAAAAAACCTAACCCTAGAACCTGCCGCCGCCTCCTTCGCTCTGCATCCTGCTTCCACTGCATCCCTGATCCCGTCGCACCTCCTTTTACCTCGCGCCACCACCTCAAATATTGAAAAGTCACTGTCATTAACGTCACCACCCGTCGACAACGAGATCTTCTCTAGCGACCTCGTCGTCATTGAGATCTATTGCGACTCCCTTCGCCGATCTCCTTCACCAACAACACCACTCCCCTCGCTGACGAGCTCTGAACTCAACTGTGTCGCCATGACAGTTTGATGAAGCCGCCACCTTCTCAGTCACCCAGCCGCCATCATCTGCGTCCTCATCCTCTTCCTCAGATCCGCCGCCCACTCCTCCCTCTGTCGACGACATCGCCACCACCAGACCTCGACTGCACCATCACCCCGATCGCAGCGCCGTCGTCGGGTAGCCACCACAACCTTGTCATCTCCCTCCCTTGCCATCACCCTCGTTGTTGTCATCTTGCCCTCGTCGCTGCCGCCTCGCCAGTGGTCCTCGTCGTCACTTCACCGTCAAATCCTCGCCACCGCAGCCCTTTAGAGAAGGCATCACCACCACATGTAGCCCTAGCTTCGATCAGGTGGAGAGAAGATAAGTTATCGGGTTGTGAGTTTGAATTAACAACCCGCTTCAATCAAACCCAATAAGGGCAAATGGGGTTTCAACCCGCAACTTAAGTTAGCGGGTCGATTTGGGTCGGATCCGGCCACGCGACCCAAACCTGACCCGTTCTCCTATTAGTCGTCCAAGCCCGGTTTACTTGAACCAGACCGGGCTTGCACCAGACTGAACCCGGATCGAACCAGAACCGAGTTGCGCAACTGAGTTGACTCAGTTCGAGTCAACTCACTGAGCCAGCTCAGTTCAACTCGGTCTGAGTTGACCCACTGAGCAAGTTTAGTTACAACAGCCTGCACAGTCTTGATTCAGAGCCCGTTTCAGGCCCTTTCGGAGTCGATTCGAGTTCCATCAGAAGCGTTGGATCCACAGTTGGGTCCTAGAGATACTGAAAGAATTTCACAACATTTTGATAGCAGATCTGAGCTCCACAAGTCCTTGTTTGGGGTTGGTACTGTTTCAGCTGCAGACCAGTAGTATGGTTTGGGCTTGTTTTTGGCCCGATTCGCGCTCGATTTATGCTATTCTCAAGGCATCCATCTTCCATTTCCTATTACCGCTGTTCAAGATTTTTGAGGTGACTTTCAGCTCTCTGGTGTGGGTATTTATCCGAGGATTCTCAGAGGAATTTTGTGTTTGGGCATGAACGACTCACTGATATCCTAACTTGAGCTGAATTGTTAATTATTAAATTACTTGCAACTACTATTGGATTGCGATAATATATTGGTTGAATTGTTATTTGTTTCTGTCTAGTGGTTGCATCATTATTTGTCACTTTTCATTATTTTAGGAGTGTATTTTCTTGGCGTTTAGAACTTGAACTTTTTAGGATTTTTTTTAATTTTTACTTAGTGCATGCATTTAGCTTACTTGAGTCTATGAAGTTGCATTGCATCCGCTTGATTGTTTGACTTGCATTTGTGTCTAGATTAGTGCATATTTCCACGAGTTATGAATATAGGGCTTGCACTGGAGGGGACTATGAGAACAGCTGTGCAGACGATTGGCGTGCTAGGAAAGATGAAATAGCATGTAGATTTAAGCTAGATGATCTTAAATTTAATGGTTACCTTGATCCTAGTATTTTTAGCGACTCTCTAGCCGATATGGAATGCTACTTTGATTGATATGGTTTTTCGAAGCGGCTAGAGTCCTATTTGCTAGGAGGAAACTCGTAGGGTCAATTAGAGTTTACTGGGATTTGATAGTGAGAGATTGCGTGAGACGTAGGGTTGCCATAGAGTTTTGGGAAGAAATGAAAGAAAAACTAAAAGTACATTCCCGAATATTATAGGAACCGTCTCTTAGAATAGTTACACAGCCTCTGTTAGGGTGATATGCAATTCAAGATTACATAGCTAAATTTGAGGATTTTTCGTCATTGTGATGTGAGAGAGCATCGTTCTCATACCGTAACTAGACTTGTTTGAGGTTTAAGATCCAATAAGGTGTGCTATCATCACTGGCCCTTATGATTTGGACACCGTTGAAGAGGCTTTTGATGTTGCTTTAAAGATAGACTTGACTTTCAAAAGGTTGGTTAATGCCAATGCTCGATGTTTCAAGTGTGAGGGATATGAACATTATGATTGTCAGTGCCCTTTGGAGAGTCGACATATTAGAATTGTGCCTAATGATAATATTGATGGTTCGAAAGTTGTTGAGGATGTCAGCATTCTTCCTGAGATTTCTAGCATTATCGAGGATACACTAGTTGATTCTGGTATACCGATTATTGATAATGTCCACATGTCTTCTGATAGTACCAGTGATGGCATGGATGAGATAGCTAAGTCTAATATACTCGTAGTGCCTAGTAAATCATTCGAGTTCTCTTGTGCTAAATATGGGTTTATGATCTTTCCTGCTGAATTATTTTCTAGTGAGTCATCTGAGTTCCTTACTATAATTCAACATATGGTTTCTAATATTTCTTCTTTTACTGGTTACTTAGAGTTTGTGCCTAAGTCCAATATATCACTATTATTAGGGTTAGATGTTTGTCATCCTAGGCAGCCCAAATATCTCTTTTTTCTATCGTTAGGAGTTATACCTAGAGTTCATACTATATTGTATTTGCCTGTCGCACATGATTATATCACTAGACAGTTTGCAAATTGCAATAAAAACTTCAAATTTTCTGTATATCCATATAGTATGTTGTAGGATTTTGCAGTTGATAGTGAGGTGATTGTTACGAGTCATCCTGAGATCGTGAGGAAGTCACATGCTTGGCGCACAGGTTCCCCTAGAGTTCTGAGGAGGCTTGCTTTATGATTGACGAGTTGGACATCCCATGTGATCCTGATATTAGCTCCGTCTTCAATAGGGATGATGCTTCTCTGTCTACTATCTGTGCCTTAATCGAGTTACCATATTTTACAGTCGTCCCGTCACGGAGGCCACCTCCACTACCATGGTGTCAACGTGAGGCATTAGTGCTGATTCTTCGATCACCACTATGGCCCGATTGAGATGCTTCGTGAGGGGAGCCTTCACTCGACAGGGTCGAGTTTCTCCCATCCCGGGGGAAATGATGAGGACATCCCTCAGTTTGCCAGTAGTTTTATGCCTTTAGTCTACTTTGAGTTTAATTGTTTTCTTTATTGTGTTTTTTAGTACCACATCAGTTATATTCGATAATCGAACTTTTGTAAAGCCTATAAATAGGCCCTAAACTTCTTTTATTATTAGTCAATGAGTGAATAAAAATTTTTAGTTAAATTTCATGAGCCTTGAGTTCTTGATATTGGGGTTCATGAGCGTAGAGTTTTTGATATTGTGTGGTGTGAAGCCCGTGGTGTAAGGGATGTGAAGCCTGTGGTGCAAGCGGTGCGAAACCCAAATTTATTCTCTTTTCTTATCTCCTTTTAAATCCCTAATTACCTTTTATTTCTTCTTTCAAAATCCTAATTTTCAATTCTATTAATTTGAAGGCGATTGCGATCCACCCGTTTTACATCACACACTCTAGAAATGTATCGGATTTTGAAGGACTAAGAAAATTGTATGTCATAGCTGTGTTAGCTTTAATAAAATCTAACTCTCTCATGTTAGACAACTAGGAGCTCTACATGTGTTAAACAAACATAAAAAGAGGCCACAAGTGGGTACTATTCTAGTAGAAACCTTGCTGGTATAACTGAAACACCTCGCAAACTAGCTAAGATATTATTATAGTGATTATATTTTTCCGGAATTGTTTGTTTGATTTTGTTACTCAATTAGAAGCCGTGGATTTAAATTATTAAGATTTTATTTTGTTTCTTTTTACTTGTACTAGAACCCGTCCAATCACTATGGGTTTTGATACGCATTACACACACACACACACACACACACACACACAGAGAGAGAGAGAGAGAGAGAGAGAGAGAGAGAGAGAGAGAGAGAGAGAGAGAGAGATGGGGAAAAGATATATACTGATGCACATTTACATGTATCCACATAGTTATGACGCCATGTCCCTTTATCCTGCTATTTAAGAATTTTCCTTCTCTTTGTATCCATGTCATCTCGTATGTGTGTCTTATGTTTGTATCAATGCTTCATAGAGGGAATACAATGATAGATCCAAACAGATATTTGTAAAAGTGACGCTCAAAAGAAGCCTTCTATCATGGTTAGGGAACCATCTCTGTAATTTACTAATTTAGAAAATGCAATTTCAAGTTTGACATGCCACAGGACTTGCTTCCCCTTGCTGCTAATTATATGGTATTGGATGATGTTTCAGATTCATTTTGCAAAGAAGTAAAGGATGCATGTAGGTCAATAACATGTCCTCCCATCTTGGGTGGTTGGGTCCGAACAACTTAGCATGATATTTTTCTGGCTTGTGCATGGTAATTTAAGAAGAGGTGAGAGTCAGGCTTCTTAAGAACCAGGAGAACTTCTACATCTGATCATCAAGAATAAACAAATTGTGGTGTAATAGGGTCACTTCAGATTCTCACTTGTTCGGGCTTTCTACCTCTCGCAGAATTGCTAAAAATTGTTCATTCCACACTATTTAACTGCGCTGAGAATTAACAGGTCTTTTACATGCCTACAAAGGAAGGTTAAGCTGTTGATGCATGAAGGGCCTGAAATTCTACCTTATGCTCCCATCAAAGTCGAATAAGATGAGTATAGGACGGATACTAATCAAGGTGGAAGCCTAGTGACAACAGCAGGTGCTGACCTCCATGGAAGCCTAGCAGCAAGGGGACTGGAGATAATGTCATTTCCAAGTTTACGGCTAAGATTGCAACTTGATAATGAATGAAGTAATCATTATCTCTTAGTCCTTAGGGCTACGATAATCTGTGAAGAATTATATAAGATGAAATATTTATAAATAGGCGCCCACATAGCTAATTTTTTGGCCTGTTGTAAGAATATTATTACCTTGGGTTTGTATGCCTTGTCATCTGGGTAGAAACCATGTGGACAGCATCAGTGGTGTTAAACATGTGCTGTGTGTGCTAGGATTTCCTAGTTTGTATGTCTGTGGCATGAACTATTCCCCAAGTTTTAATATGCAAGAGATTTGGTACAACTTAAAAATGAAACTACATCCAATCTAGGAAGTGATTCTGGTCCCTTTTCAAGTTCATTTTGTCAGATATTGTCAATTTCCAGAGCTGAATATAGTGTTTGGATTTATGCAACGGCCAACAAAGAGTTAGATCTCACAGTAGTCAACAACATGAAGGTGCCAAATGGAATAAAATAATATGGGAGAAGTTTCTGAAGCATCCAAAAAGGATAGTACTGCTGTTGCCTACACCTTGGCCTAAATCTTTTGCTGGCACTTCCAGCTTAAGTTGATCTACACCAGTAGTAGACCCTGTGCTTTGATAAATTAGACCGGATATGATAAATGTAATGTTCATCATCTGCATCATCATGTAAGTTTTTTGCTATCTAAATGGGTTCAGTTATAGAGCACAGCTCTGTTGAGAAGGCTTCACGAAACTTGGCCAAATTTTACGGTGCAGTAAGCCTAGGTCCAGATGTCAATCAACTAAGTTGGAGCTGAATTTCTGGCCGAAAAACCATCAACAAGAAAGGGGCTTGCCATAAAATCCAATATGGCAACTAGTCAGTCGGCAAGTAGGAAAACCATGTCATCAGTTATTCCTTCTCCTGCCACCAGGGAAACCACATGAAAGTTTTTTTGTAGACTAGCAAAAAGTCTAAAGAAGAGTGAAGAGTGAAGATGATAAGTTCTACAGCAAGGCATATCATTTATCTCTAGAACATGATATAAGCAAAAGAGCTCAATGAAATGCATTTGCACATTAAACATTACATATTGTTCTTACACTATGGAGAAAGCCATTGGTATCCCTGTAGTCAAATGCCTTTCGCATTGGCAAGGTGTTCAACCAAGGTACCTATAGCTGCTCAATCAAGGTACCTACCGTGCTATTGAACTTGTGTGATTTACCATATTCCCTGCTAGTGGAAGCATGATTGTTTACTCTGAGACTTTATAATCTGTTTGGATCGTGTTGTTCTTTGATGGGCTTTAAATAAAGTTCTGATGCAGGAGATACAATCCATTTACCCATGTTAGATGTGCCAAACTCATGCCCCAATTATTTTGGTACTCCATCAAAGGCCTTGGTTTTTTAGATAGAAAGCTGAAATTGGTGGCTAGGGATCTGCAAGCTCGATTCCAACATTTTAGACCTGCTATTATTGGTTGGGACCGTCTTGCACAAGAACAAGTCATCATCTTACTAGTCATTCCACTACACCTTCAAAGTGGAATATGGCACCAGTTCCTGTTACAGGAAGATACTCTCTCAACCCTCAAGAGGAATACCATTGTGTGGGACCTTGGCTACTGCGGTGTGGTTCTCTTGTATTCTGCAGTTCTGCATTTGAGAGGCAAGGGAGGATTTTGCTCATTTTTGTTTGGCTGATGTAATACACCAACATTAAATTGTTTCTATTTTATATTTTACTATTTACACATTGATTGTAGTTGCGTGGTGGTTCCTTTTGTTCAATATTTATAATATCATTATGTGATTTTGCCTTGAATATCTTTTTGTTAATTTGTTCTACTTTGTTAGCTAATGACTTTCAAGTACCTTAATACATTTTACAATTTGCAATTTGTCCCAATGCTGATTCACTGTGATTTTCAGATACAACTCAGGCACTGGTGCCAGTATCAAAAGATTTTGACCCCTCTGAAGTTCAAGTATCAGGAAATTTCAGCAGAGATCTGAACAATGATGAAGCGCCTCTTCTTGGTCACATACCCCCATTACACCTTCAGGATCAGATGATGGATGCCTCTGCTGATGCAGGAGCTTCCAAATGGCATGTGAAGGGGAAGCGCAATGTACGAAATATAGCAAAGAGGCCTGTGGATCTGATGGATGGGAAGATCTCCAGTTCTGCAGATAAATGCAATGGTCCTATCAGGGGAACATCATATGAGAGCATGGGAAGCAGCTTTAAAATGAGAAGAACAATTTCTTCTGGCCAAAGGGCTGCAGGACAAGGTTTCTACCCTAAGAAAGAATCATCATCCCACTTTGCACTTGATGGACTTAACATGATAGAGGAGGACTTGGGCCACAGACAGGTAATGGGATATGGTAATCGGAGATATCCTTTTCCTTTGCAAGGAGCTAAAGATCGTGGGAGAAGTCACATTAGTTTCAATGATTCTGACAATGACTCTCATTTACTGCCCCCAAGAAGCTGGGGAGCTGATGGACCATCAGCCCAGATGGCCAGAAGGGCGTATTTGGAGGAGTCAGATGAGTGCTTTGACCCAGATTATGCTGACCGTCTCGGTGATGAAATGGAGTCAATGTTGATTGATGTTGATATCCAGGTGGTTCAGAAGCGAAGCCATCAAGGGGAGCATGTCCGTGGGTCTCTCTCTCGAGCAAATGGAATGGTGGAAAACCAATTCTGGGTCACCCTGTCCAAATTGAGATACTGGAAGATGGTTCAACTGCCCATCTTGTATCAAAATATGACACAGGTCTGGAGGAGAGTTCCATTCCTCCTGCTTTTAGAAGAACAGCCAAGAGATCTGTAATGCATAGAATTCCTCGTTCTAATCCAGTGGCATCAGCACTTGAGGAGGACGCTGACCCACTTGATTCGGATCAGGAAATTAAACCCCCACACAAGAAAGCATACACTGGTTATTTTAACCATCAAGCCAAGTCAACAAAGAAGAGCAGTTCTCATGCTCGACGGCCCACAATGCCAGGCAAGTTTCAGAAGAAGCTAAAAGCTAGCATGTCAAGCCAAAAGACGAGAACACTTTCCTCTCTTGCAACTGAACACAGGCTCGGTGGAGAGAGTGGCAGTGTGAAACTTCATAGGAGGAAGAATGACATACTGGATGGGTTGATCAAGCCCGAGGGGGGAGGAGTCCCTTTGGTCACCTGCGTACCTGTGAAGGTGGTTTTCAGTAGAATATTGGAAGCAGTTGGCCGGCCATCATCAGTCTCGGCTCACCGGGCTAGACTGGCCAGTCCTGCAGTCAGAGGTCCATCATAGGTGTAGATTTTAGTTTTTGTTCTCTCAGCCAGCTTCTGCCCTCCATGCTTCCTGACTTGCCACCTCATAGCAACTGCCAAATTCAAGTTTCTAGTGATGAGAGGGGGGCCTGATCGACTATAATTTGTTTTGTCAAAATCTCTATATAGTTGGGCTCTCATTGGCAGTGTGCTCGTTGCTCCAGGGCGCGAATTCTCTGGCCGAGGAGGTGGTTGTCAAGGTATGCGGAGCGAGCTTTACAATTTGACCTGTGCATTGGCGGACGCCTGTAAAGTACTAACTGGAACATTTTTCTGGTAGTATATTAGTCTGGTTCAGCCATTCAATATACATGTTAAAATTCTGAAATAATGTAGTTAGATTCAAAATACTTCAGAGATTCATATGTGCCTGTTATTTATTATAGCCCCGCTGCAAATATGTACTAGAGCTTCTTTTTTATAGAGAAATCGCTGTAGTGTATGAAATATATGAGATATTTACAGTTGTGGGTACAAAATGTAAGACATTTACAGTTGGCGAGTATGCAATTGTATCTGTTTATTTGTTGAGATAATAATGTCATACCTGAGCCTAAACAAAATTTTCATAAAAACTCGTTTAGTCTATTGTGATCCTTGATGTTGAAATTCCATTAATAGTGTAATTTCTTGTGAGACAGTTCTTGGCAATGCTGTTTTTGTTATCCTTTTTATGGCGAGCAACAGAAGCTTTGTACACCAAGAATCAGGTTGAGCAACAGCTTTTTAACCTCCGATGCTTCGTTTTTGCTCTGGGTGAAAGACAGTGCAGGGCATGTACGGCCATCATTTTCTTGAAAAAATAATGTTGACAAAAATCATGGCGCCCATCTTGAATTTAGGACCTTTTATTTTCCAACTCAGCTTTTTTACCACTAAGTCAGTTCCTGACACCATCTTGAACCCAGCCCCGACCCGCGCCTAATGTATGAGGGGGAAAAAAAATGTATATATTAGTTATGAGACTCGAAATGAAATTTTGGAAACGTTCATATATAGCAAACCATCATAGTCCTTAACAGAAGAAAGGAATCCCCACCACAGCGGGGGAAAGAAACTCCCAACAAGAAGAATGAAATGTCTTGTGCGCACCAATGAATCGCAATGATAGTTTCCCTGGCCGCCTTCATATTACGCAAAGTCGAACTGCTTCTTAGTACACCTTGCAAATTTAGCTCGAAAAGTACACTCACCCACCGTGGATGAAAAGATTCGAATGCAGAAATTTTCACCAGAGAAGGAAGTGCAATGCCAGTTTTTCCGATTAAAGAATGTATGGCAGCCAATAAAAATGCTGGAAAAATCTTTCCAATATTAAATCTGCCCCTGGCTATCCCTCTGACTATATATAATATACATATGATCATGAATTAGGGTTTCTAGTGCCTCCACCTTCAAGTTCTATTTTGTTGTTGTCATTGCTATTTTGACAGCCATAGAGGTAACTGCAGTGCCATGGCCTTGCCCTCGAGGTCTGCTCTGTTTGCAATCGCCTTATGGTTGGCAAAATAGTTGTGATTATTACAGAAAAAGGAGGCTGAAATCTGAAAGAAGATATAAATGGATGCATAAATCTGAAAAAAAAATTCTGATTCTGATTGATCTGTGTGAAGGCAAAATATGTTACTGTAAGAGCTCCGCTCGCCACTGGTTGCCGATTCGATCCCTCGCGCGCGCGACATTGGGTGCCTTCATGCGCCCCTTAAATAGCACACAAAAAAAAATGTTACTGTAAATCAGTCTCTTTTATAGGCAGCAAATCCATCTTTGCTGCATTCTTTACTTCTTTTTGTTCTATTGTAAAGTAATCAATCTGATTATAGACTTAGGCTAGGTTGTACAGATACGAATACGAGTATCCGATACGATACAAAAATGAGGATACATTAAAATTGAAAAAAAAAAAAAAAAAAACTACTGACACAGATTTTGTGGATACGAAAACTAAGTATATTGTTTATATATTCACAGTTAAATTTAACCCCAGAAAATTTTTAAAAAAAAGTAAGAACCAAAAAATAAATAATTTTATGTTTTTTAAAAAATACTGCCAATATGATAATTAAAGAGAAAAATGAATAATAATATAATGAAATGAGATCAGTTAAACACAAGTCTTAACCGCACTTGAATCTAAGACTCTCCACTACCCATTCATGCATCTTTATCAGGTGAGTCAAGCCTCACTGGCACTGGATTGCATTTTGGGGTTTTTAGATTTGTTAATCTTGAATCTTGCACCACTATTTAATTTGCTTCTCATTTATATTCTCTCTTAAACAACCAACGAAGAAAATCTGTGACTCAAAAGAAGTACACAGGTTTTTTTTTTTGAGCTGAGTCCTCGTGGTGCGTGTACAGAGAGATGTATCTGTACCTCAGCTGCTAGCTGAGACACTCTCAGCTGGCACTGCGACCCTGGTCGCAATCCTAAAAAATTTTAACTATTCTCAGTCTAATTAACATTACGATCATAGTAGCAGTCATCACAAAATACTGCAATCATGCTCACAATCCTCAGAAAAAATACTGTGACTATGATAGCAATCTTCACAAAATACTGCAACTATGAGGAGTGCTGGGATTAGAATGAGAGAGAGAGAGACTTGTGGCCTTCCAAAAGGATTCGAGACCGAATCCTTCCCACTCAAATTCAACCCTCCGACATTCAAATACAAGATCTACTCCGTTGAAGTTAATGTATATTATTTCAAGTATGTATAAACCAAAATTCAAGTGTTTTGAATACTTCTTTCCCATCCATCATGTAAGAAAAAAACGGACGGCCTAAATAGTAAGTTGGTTAGTTTAACGGTGTAGATCATTTCAAACCTAACAAAAATTGATTTTTAGGGTTTTTAAATATTTAAATCATAATGAAATGGCCGGATCGAGAATTTGTATGTCTAAAGACATAGATTTAACCAACTCACTACTTTCGATCGTCTATTTTGCGCCGTATGATGGATGGGCAAAAAGTATTCAAAACACTTGAATTTTGGTTTATAGATACTTGAAATAATATAGATAAATTTCAACAGAGTGGATCTTATATTGCAATGCCGTAGGGTTTAATTTGAGGGAAAAGAATTCGGCCTCGAATCCTTTTGGAAGGACACAATCTCTCTATATATATAGAGACTTGTAAAAGGATTCGAGGCCGAATTCTTCCCACTCAAATTCAACCCTCTAGCATTCGAATACAAGATCCACTCCATTGAAGTTGATCTATATTATTTCAAATATCTATAAACCAAAAATCAAGTGTTTAAAATACTTTTTTGCTCATCCATCAAGCGGCGCAAAATGGACGGCCGAAAGTAGTGAGTTGGTTAGATCTGTGTCTTTAGACATACAAATTTTCGATCCGGCCATTTGATTATGATTAAACATTTAAAAACCTTACAAATTAATTTTTGCTATGTTTCAAATATTCTACACTGTTAAACTAACCAACTCACTATTTAGGCTATCTATTTTTCTCCTACTTGATGCATGGGCAAAAAGTATCCAAACGCTTGATTTTTGGTTTATAAATACTTGAAATAATATAAATCAACTTCAACTGAGTGACTCTTATATTTGAATGTCAGATGTTGGTATTTGAGTGAGAAAGATTCAGCCTCAAATCTTTTTGGAAAGACATAAGTCTCTCTATGTGTGTGTGAGAGATAAACTAATTTTTTTCAAAGTGTTCATATATAGAAAGCCATCATTTGCTGGGCGCGCGCATATATATATATATATATATATATATATATATATATATATATATATATATATATATGTATATATGTATATATATATATGTATGTATGTGTATTTGTGCGTGGGCGTACACACTAGTTAAATGCACATGAATTAAGTGCACGTGAATTTGAAATTTTTTATTTGAGATTATTTTTTGTCAACAATATCAATTTCACAATCATGAAATAAAATTATTGTTGGGTATTCTGCTTAACAAGAATCAATCTGACAACTAATCAAGATCACTGAGATATCAACAATCTAATTGGCCAGGTCGGCAAATATCAGGTGGGAGGTTTTCCGTTCAATAGAACGTTCCTTAATTTAAGAACCACCTTTCAATTTCCTTCCTTGGTTTAAGCACCAATTAGACTGAATCCAAGTCAGTCTCGATATACTGTAAAGTATATCCCCTGTATAAAGGACTTAATCCACTTATACAGTATCACTTAGACTGAATCTAAGTCAATCTCGATATACTGTAAAGTATATCCCCTGTATAAAGGACTTAATCCACTTATACAGTATTTAGAGTGAGGTACGCTTATAGCGAATCTCCTTAAGACAATTACGTCCCCCGCACCGGTGCTAACGGGATAATGGACGCTGGTCTCCCAAGATACAACACTCTTTCACGGTATTTGGATAGCAATACCAAATCACCGTACGGTCGAACCGTAGTCAACCAGTACCTTCACAGGATCGTTGAAGCAGCGGTACAAGGACAAATTTCAAACGAATATTTGCCTTTACTCTTCTGGAGGAGCACCCACTGTTGAGGACGATGGAAGGTAGAAGAATATCTTTCTTCAGAAGTACCAGATTCAGACAACAATTCTTATAAAAGAATATGTTGAATTTTCTGATTCCTCTTTCAGAACAATTTTGCAGAATCTCCGTTGGAAGTCGCTTCGGAAACCGAGTTACGGATTTCTCACTTCCCTATTTGGAAGTCACTTCAGAACTCTACTTCCCAGTTCTGAACGCAGAAAATTGAAGTTCAGAACTCAGAGAGAGAGAAGAGAAGTTGTTGTCTTGGTGTCTTTCAATTGAGAGTCAGGAGGGCTTTATATAGCCTGCAGGAGGGGCCAAAGGGTTCAAACCCAATGAAAGGTTGCACCCTTTCGACCCAGCAGTCGTGTCTGTTGGCTGCCCAAAAGATGCACCCAACAGTCACAACTGTTGGCAGTCAACAGTCACAACTGTTGGTATTCCAACAGTCTTGGAGCGGGTTGGTTCGGATCCGGATACCATACCCGATTCAAAAAGAACCAGGCCGGGTAGGGAACCCGAACCCGAACCCAGGCCCGAGCCCGAGCCCGGCCGGCCGGCTGCCGCCGCCAGCGGCGGGCGCGCGCGAACGTGCGGGCATAGATCCCTCCCAATCGCGCGCGAAAACTCCAAGTACCCAAAGGGCACGCCCTTTGTTCTCAATTTCTTTATTTATACACCACAAACTTCCATCCCACGGCCAATGTGGGACTAAATGCTTTAAGCTACCTTTAGTCCCGTTTTGACTTTGAATTAGGCAATCTTTGGACTTGAATATCTCATTCATTCAAAGTCGGAATTGAACATGTGAATATACCACGTTCATCACCAATGGAAGGAGAACACACTCCAACCATCATCCAGTTGATTCGATCAACGGATCTCGCCATAATTCATCTCGAAGATTCGCCTTTCATATTCTTCAATTCCAACAATTATTTAGGTGGAAATCTATCAAATTTCATAAAAAAATCTAATAGAAAACATAACGATTATCTAATAAAAGTACAATTTAAAAAAGTACTAAAAAAAAGCTAAATATGAGAAGGTATAAACTTTCCCTTATCTTGAAACATTTCTTCATTTCTTGAACTGCATTTAAAACCCCATGACTCCGGACATGAAATAACAGTTGATCGGCAGATCCTCAAATTTGAAATAATTTATAAAGTTTCATAAGAAATTTGCTACAAATTCATAATAATTAAAAAACAATATCTACAGAAACATATCAAATTCCCAAAATAGAATTCTTGTTGTTGTTTTTGTCATTTAATTTAATTTCTCTTTTGTCTTTTCATTTAATTTCTCTTTTACCCTTTCTTAGTTTGTCTCCTTTAGCACCAATCCCGACTGTCTCTTGAATCTAACTGTTTTGACTTCACTTTCTTTCCTTCTCATCTAAGAGAGCTTTCTCACCAGATCACAATTATTATATATATATATATATATATATATATATATATATATATATATATATATATATATATATATATATATATATATATATATATAGTACCGGTGAGAAAGCTACCTTAGGTGAGAAGATTAGAAAGGATCATAAGAACCGTCAGATTATCTATTGGATGGTTGAGATTAGTTTTTGAGTTGATTAAGTTAGTTTTGAATTGATTAATTTAGTTTTTGGGTTTTAGTTTTATTCTCTCCAAATTTAATCTCAACCGCTTAGAAATTAATCCGACGATTTTTGTGCTTCTTTCTTATTAGCTTTCTTGAAGGATCACATCTCTCTCTCTGATATATATATATATATATATATATATATATATATATATATATATATATATATATATATATATAATCCTTTGGGAAGGAGTCAAGCAACAACCCTTCCCACTTAAATTCAGTGTAATAGTATTCAAATACAAAATTCACTATGTTGAGGATGATCTACATTATTTAAAGTAATTAAAAATAAAAATTCAAGGGTTTAGAATTCTTTTTACTAAGCGTAAAATGAATGGTTGCTGAAAATAGTGAGTTGGTTAGTTTAACAGTGCAAAATATTTGAAACCTAACAAAAGTTGATATGTGGGGTTTTTTAAATGTTTAGATCATGATTAAATGGTCGGATCGAGAATTTGTATGTCTAAAATTATATATATAAATAATACGGTACTTTCGGCTGTAAATTTTGTGCTTACTTGAAGCATGAACAAGAAAATTAGAAAACAATTGATTTTTAATTTTTAGTTATTTTAAATTATATAAATCAACTTCAACGGAATAGATCTTGTGTTTGATTGCCGTAACATTGAATTTGAGTGGGTAGAACTCATACTCAAAACCTCCAGAAATAACCAACTCTAATTATATGTATGTGCATGCGCGCGCGCGCACAACAAAATGATTCTATGAGAACGATTCTCGAGCTAAGCTTTGTGAGAACTCCACAGTGAGCCATTTTATGAATGATCTGAACCGTTTATTTTGATTTACATATTCAAATAAGGTTAATGATGAAAAATCACACGTTTCCGGACTTTTTTACCTATGCATCAAATGACATCTTTTTTCTAAGGCTAATATAACATATGTTGTATAATAACTTAATATACGGGGTTAAAAGACATGGAATCACGTGACATGATATTGTTAACCTAATTTAGTATGTGGATAAAGATGAACAGTTCAGATCAAACATCGACAACCTTCTTCAAGAGAAAAAAATGTAACACTGCTCGAGCAATGCCAGCTGGCATTCGTAATGAGGTAATAAGAGAAACTCACTATTTTAAGAAGTAATTTATTAAGAATATGAGGTGGATAGTTATTTATAGTAGAAAGTTATTAAAAAAATGAATTTTAATGGACACATTATAGACCTTTTCCAATTATGGAGATATGACATTAAAAAAAAAAAAATTGCTTCAATATCCATGGCCACAGGCTATCCCTCTGCCTATATATACATATGACCATGAATTAGGGTTTCTTGTGCTTCCACCTTCAAGTTCTATTTTGTTGTTGTCATTGCTATTTTGACAACCATAGAGGTAACTGCAATGCCATGGGCTTGCCCTCGAGGTCTGCTCTGTTTGCAATCGCCTTATGGTTGGCAAAATAGTTGTGATTATAACAGATAAAAGGAGCCTGAAATCTGAAAGAGAATATAAATGGATGCAAATATATGAAGGCAAAAAAATTCTGGTGATCTGCTTGCAGGTAGAAGATGTTACTGTAAGAGCTCCGCTCACTCATAAGTTGTCGGTTCGAGTAATATAGATACAAGTATCCGATACGATACAAATAAGAGGATACATTTAAACTGAAAAAAAAAAAAACTACTGACACAGATTTTCTGTGGATACGGAAACTAAGGGCGTGTTTGTTTCGCCGCAAAACGCAAGTCGTAAAACTTCTTTTCCATTTTCCGTTGTTTGTTTCGCTGAAAAACAAGTTGCAAAATGCAATTCTTCTTTTCCCACTTGCAGTTGCTACAGTTAAATTTGTAGTTATGTAAATCTCACTTTTATACTCATATTTTCCCACTTGCAGTTGCTACAGTTAATTTGTGGTCATGTAACTCTCACTTGTAATACACTTACAGCTCAAAACAGTTACTTGATAGTCAATATATAATTTAATATTATTAAATGTTTAATGCTTTAAATAGTGTTCAATTTCTTATTTAATTATTTAATTATTTTATATTTTTAATCTTTAATTTTTTTATTGTTTTTAATATTGTTTTAATATTTAATATTTTACTATTTTAATTTAATATTTTTATTTATTTTATTTAATACTTTATTATTTTATTAATACTTATTCCATTTTTTATTATTTTATTTAGAGTTACTATTTTATTAATATAACAATATTATACTTTAATATAAAATTACTATATATTTAATTATTTATTTTTTAATATAAAAAATTACTTTATTAATATCATAATATATTTTATTATTATATTAATATTTTATTATGTTAATATTGTAATAATAATTCAGTATAATAATACTATAATAATAATTTATTATTAAATTATAATTATATTTTACTTTATTAATTTTATATTTCTATAATATTACAATAATATTATAATAAAATTTATATTATAATAATTTTTAAGTATTTTTAATATTATAATATTATAACTATATTTTATTATTTTTTAAGATTTTTTAATATTTATATTTTATTAGTATTCTTAAAATTTTATTAATGTTCTTTAATTTTCTTAAAATATTATATTATTTATTTAGTTAATATTTTAGTAATATTTTACTATTTATACTAATATTTTATTAATATTATTGTTATAAATAAAATATTAAGATTATTATTTTTTTATCTCAAATTTATTAATACAATTTAATTTGCAATAGTAGATTTAATTTAATAGTATTTATAATATTTAAATCACTGCTACAGTTAATTTTGTGGTCAACTTTTTCACTTACACTTTTACATTACCAGCCAAACACTGTAAAAGACAATATACTTTACCATTTACACTTTCACTTTATCAACCAAACACCGTAAAACACAATATACTTTTCCATTTACGCTTCACTTTATCAACCAAACACCGTAAAACACAATATATTTTCTCTGCTACAGTTCACTTTTTCCATTCTCATTTTACGACTTGCGACTTGCGATGTTTTGCAACGAAACAAACAGGCCCTAAGTATATTATTTATATATTTACATATGTAATTATGATATTTTACATTTTATTTCTCAAAAATGATATTTGCATTTTAATTAGAGAGCAAAAGGAACTGCAGGAATTTCATAAGAAGTTAAAAAAAGGAAAACTGTATAAAATGAGTGAGTTGTGCGGTTAAATTCATTTTCACTAACTTATTTTATTTTCCTTAAACAAAAAGAAAAAAAAAACTTATTACATTTATATCAAATTCATTTTAATTTATAATTTCGAATCTTGGCGAAACCTGTCAAGTTTCTTGTTGGTATCTTGTCGTTGTTTTAAATCCAATACTGAATATTTGTTGAATTTCATATAAAAGTACCGACAAGAATCCAACAAGAATCTATCAGATTTTCAAAGATTCGGTGCTTCATAGTTCTAGTTACTGTAACTTTTTAGGCCCAAATCTGAAATAGGCCCAAATATTTATTAGGCCCAACCCATCAACAAACAGTCACGGTCTCCTCACAGAGTCACACTTACAATTAAATCATTTAAATCCCAGAAAATTAAAACAGAACCCGGAGAAAAACCAAAAAATAATTATTTTTTTAAATACTGATGATAAGGAAAAGAATAATAATAATATTATTATATTTATATTTATATTTATATTTATATTATTATTTCCATTATCATTATAATAATAATAAAAACCCTAATCCTATCTCCTCGTCGTCGTCGTCGTCTTGGATTTTCTCTCTGGTCTCTGTTCCGCTCGCGATTCCCCCCTTCTCGGATTCGATCTTTGCGTCGTTGGTCTGGGTTTGACTTCCTCTCGGAAAAGACCAGAGGTTCAAGTTCAAAGGTGGGGATAAGATGGATGATGTTGGCGAGGGTTTGGGCGAGAATCGGAGGGTTTGCTTTGAGGTATGGTGATTTCTAGGGTTTTGTTAGATCTTTAATCTTGAAGCTGTAAGATTTCTTTGGACGAGGATTATGGCTGGTTTCTAAAGTGAACATTTTTATTAGTTTTTTTTGGGTTGGGAACAGTTTGAGCTGAGAAAAAGGGCAAATCTTGAGATTTTGAATGGTTATCTAGTCTTTTGAGCATTTGGGCTATTTCTTAAGTTGTTCGATTGGGTGAATCTTTTAAAAAGATGGAAAATTTAATTCGAATCAGGTTACTTGCTGTAGGTCTCATAGATAATGATCAACCAATCCTGTGATCGTTTACGTGGAATAAATCGTGGGTTTTTGAATATATTATTTTGTTTCTCTGTTCTAATGTTTACAAAGTGACAGATTTGTTTTTGGGTGTTTTAGCACTTCCAATCCTGTATGAGTCTCAAAATCAGTAGAGGATTGCAGTTTAGATCATTTGGTATTGTGCAGCTATAATTTGTTTGTTTACTTGCTAATACTGGTAAACAAATTGTGAACTCTTCAGGTTATTCCATGATGATAACATTCGAGGGATTGTTTCAGTGGCATTAATATAGGACTGAAAAGGCTGCTATTTGATTGACATCACCTAGAACAGACTTATCATTTGGAAACTGTAAATTTGGGCTATCGGCTACATTTGAAATATAACATTCTGCAGTATCTGGTGCATTGGTTATTGAGCGAGACTTGTGATATATATAGAGAAGAGTACTTCTGCATGGCCCTTGGTGGTAACATTTGCATGGATGTCCCTGAATCCCATACTTCAGATAGTGAACTGTCTGTTGATAGAAATGAACTCAGAGACGTTCCACTCAGCAAGCCTTCTTCAATTTCTGGCATCAAAGCCATAGTATCTTCTTCAAGTGGGGTGCATGAGCTTCTTGAATGCCCAGTTTGTACATATTCAATGTACCCTCCCATACACCAGGTGTGCTGCTCCTTCCCGGTTTTAGTTGTGTATAGCATTGTTTTATGGTTCTGAGTTGCTGGATCAGAAAGCACAATATCATGCTTTTGTCCGCGATGTCTTTCCTCACTTGGGACAAATGGCTTAGTTGTTGTTGATGTCTTTCTTCATTGCTTGATTTTTTTTCTCTGGTAAGCAGAATATTATCTCTAGTTTGTCAGCGCAAATAATCAGGTGTACTGTCAACATTTTTTCACTCAATAACATAGTAATTGCAAGTTCAACAATTTTAGTACAATCGCCTGGCAAAGATTAGTAAATTTCTAACTTCAAGCATGCCGGTTGAGTATGGAAGGGTTTCCTTTTAGTTGGGATTTGAGGCATAACCCCATGAGAAATGAAATATAGTTATATAGCTTAAAGGTAGTGACCTTTAACTAATGGATCTTTCTTACTTTGTCGTAGTTTTTGAGAAGTGCTTTTTATTGTCAACAAGTTCATAGCATTATATCAGTGACTACTTGTACATGAGCTTTACAAGTGTATCTTCACATTCTCCACTCTTTATTTTTAAAATACAAGTTCACCAGAGGTGATATAATTTCATATATGTTACTGTCCCTGGACTTTGCCAAGAATGGAGGGTTGAGGGATGAATTTTTATGTGCCAATTATTTTCTTTTATGATATCATGCAATGAATATGTGACAGGTACATGATTGCAATATATGTTTTTACTTTTTACGAATTTTTTTGGTTGATCGCATGTCTTTCGAGTGAGTCGTAATGCCTAGTCATAAATTTGTGAGTCTGCAACCCTTGCCATGTAATGCAATTATCCTCAGTTTAGCCCCTCCCCATCCACCACGCCGACCACCACCAACACCACCACAACCACACAACGAAAAGCAACACACACACACACACACACACACACACACACAGAGAGAGAGAGAGAGAGAGAGAGAGAGAGAGAGAGAGAGAGAGACTTGATTGATGTTCCAACATCCATGCTAAGAGGATGAAATCTACATGGTTGTTGAACAGTATAAGATAGAATAAGTTTACAAATGTCAATTTCATTTTGTTATCAATTTGTAAAAGATGACTAATATCACATGATCATACTTTTGATATACTTCAAACTATAACTTGTATTTATGATAAAAAGCTAACCCCATGTTGCTTTTCAGATAATTTGCTAAAAGCCTAAATGAATTTTAGAGATTTTACTATTCCTCTTGGAACTTGGAACTAAATATCTTCTAATGTTATTTTTTTTGCATGACCTCAATGTTCTGGTTATAAATCGAGGCTTGGGGCGGTTACCGGAACATTTATATTTATATGGACAATTTTTAGATGCTTAGTGCTACACTTGCCGAGATAACTATACTTCATTGCTATCAATTTGGTACTTTCCTGTTAGTTGTTTTATATATGTTTTCGTCTTTCATGTCAACCTATTGGATTCTTCTAGACTGCGTAACAATAATGATTTTATGAAGAAAGAAAATTTATCATTATATCACTTTTTTGCAGTGCCCAAATGGCCATACTCTTTGTTCAAGCTGCAAACTTAGAGTACATAATCACTGTCCTACTTGTCGACATGAACTAGGTGATATCAGATGCTTAGCTCTTGAAAAGGTTGCTGAGTCACTCGAACTCCCCTGTAGATATCAGAACCATGGGTGCCCTGGAATATTTCCATATTATGGAAAACTGAAGCACGAGCAACTGTGCCAGTTCAGGCCCTATAATTGTCCCTATGCTGGATCTGAGTGCCTTGTCACTGGCGATATCCCAATGCTCGAAGCTCACCTGAAAAATGATCATAAAGTAGACATGCATGATGGATGCACATTTAACCATCGGTATGTTAAGTCCAATCCCCATGAGGTCGAGAATGCCACATGGATGCTCACTGTAAGTCACTTATTTCATTATTGTTTACTTCTGAAGTGTTAGCATAGGCTACGAATCGGTACCAAATCTTTCTGAAGCTGTTCATTTAGACGGGGTCTTGGTTGTAAACATGTAGTCTTAAGTGCCACTCCATGAGACATTAACTCCTCCCCATTATGCAAGCATCAAGATGCCCTTTGCAGTTAACATCAACCTTTTGTTGAGCTACGTTGTTAATCTGCTGATTATTTTATGCAACTCTGACTAATTGGCTAAGGTAGAAAATTGTATTCAAATCAGTATGTGCGCATAAACATTTGAAAAAAAGTGTAGAACTGGTGCGCAGCCAAGAGATCCTAGGTAGATACATTAGGAGATTATAATAAGAAATAAAAAATAATTTATTCTTGAGATAATTATAATTAAGTTTAAAGTTCTCTAAACAAAGGAATGTGATGTTGATGTGAAACATGTATGTGTGTTTGGACAGAAATTGGTGATGTATTTGAAATGTGCAACATTTCATCAAAATACAACCGTGGGTAGAAAAATAGTTAAAATTTGTAATGTGAACAGATGATCTAACAAAAAGTGCAAGCGCAAGTTGTACCGTTTTAATCTCAAATAAATTAATGCAAATACTAAGTTACGATGGCACAATTATACGTACAATATTATTAACCAGTAGTTTACGAGTGTAACAGATTCTCACAACCTCATGAGAATTTGTGGCAGCGGATAAATTGATAAAACACTAGAGAATTGTTATCAAAAATCACAAATAAAGATTGTGTTTAGAAAACGTACTTACTGAGGATCATGTCGACCTCAGTGTCTTGTTGATAGTTGTTGGATGCGTAGCTCTATCTTCCACAAGTTCAATGCCTCGAGAACGACTCGAATCGGACTACGAAAAGTCGAGAAACAACCAAAAATCAAAACTTGAACGCAAGGGGATCTGATCCGCAAACGGGTCTGCAATGTAGATGCGGATCCGGATCTGCACTGTAGTGGGTCGAGCGTTGGAGTTGTTGAGTTGGGTTTTATTGATGGGTTTGAGAACTTAAATCCGCTTGGTGATTGATTGGGTTTAGGTCTTGAAGTGTTGGGTAGGTTTGTAACTTGAAGTGGGTTGGCTGAGATTTATATGGGGTCGGATTGGGTTCTGTTATGAACCCGAATTGGGTTCAGACGAGGCGGTAGCAGAGAAGGGAGAAGGTTGAAGACATTTTCAAGGAGGAGATGAAAAAGGCGGTTGCAGGGAGAGGAGGCAGTTGACGAGGCAGTGGCAGAGAGAAGGAAGATGAACAGGTGGTCAAAGGGAGAGACGCAGGTGGCATGTGATGGGATCAAGGTTGTGGTGATGGTGGTTGTCAAGGAGAGGGAAGGGGAAGGCAACATGTGAATAGGGAGGGAAGAGGAGGCGGCTGCGCAAGCGGGTGTGGCGGCAAAGCAGCAATAGAGAACAAGAAGAGGGGTAGGAGAAAGTGGGGAGGGCTGACGGGAGAGGGGGAGAGAGCAAGAGGAGGAAGAATTAGGGTCAGGGTTTAAGATAGGATTAAGGGGTAATTAGGATTTCACTCCTAAAAGGACTTGAGAGAAAATTATAATCACTCACAATATATTTTATTAAAATTCCGTATTAATTCATTTAACTAGTACATAAGCCTATTTATAGGCTTTACAAAATCTAACTCTCTTTACAAAATCTAACTCTCATAATACAACGATGTGGTACTAAAACTAATACAAAGAAACTTAAAAAAAAAAAAAAAAAAACCAAAAATACAATATGAAACAATACATAAAGACTACTTAAACTATTTAAATAAAATCGAAGCGACTCGTCTTCTCCAACGATGATATACACACCAAGGTCGTGGCTGGATGTCCGCATCAGATGTTTTGTGTAGTCTGATTTTGATTGTAGCGGAGATGGATTCATAGTCTTGATATTGGCTACTGATAACTTCTACTTTAGTGGTTTCGTTGTTTTTTTGCTTCTTTCCTTTTTTCTCTTCACCTTTTTCTTCATTTCTGTTATGTTTCTCATATTGGTCCTACCTAGGTTAGTTCCAAGCTTAGGCGGAGGACAAGATTGAGAGATGGAGCTCTCCTGAACAACCAACCCATGTTGTTCTCAGGGAAATGTTTCTAGGTTCTTAGCATCTGTTTTGCGCTATTGTCGAGTGATATATGTTCTTACTGCAGGTTTTTAATTGTTTTGGCCAGCACTTCTGTCTCCACTTTGAGGCCTTCCTTCTGGGGACGGCTCCCGTCTACATGGCGTTTTTGAGATTCATGGGCGAGGAGGAGGAAGCGAAGAAGTTCAGTTGCAGCCTAGAAGTAGGTGGGAACGGTCGGAAGCTAATCTGGCAAGGTGTGCCGAGGAGCATCAGAGATGGTCACAGGAAGGTCCGAGACAGTTATGATGGACTGGTTATTCACCGCAACATGGCCCTCTTCTTTTCTGGTGGCAATCGGCAGGAGCTGAAGCTAAGGGTGACCGGTCGCATATGGAAAGAACAATGACAATTCGCCTCTCGTCTCGATTGCCTCTCCTCGGACAACAAATGGACCTCGGGGCAGCCGATACTGTTTGCTCAACTTGTGAGAGTGCCTTGTTCATTCATAATGTGCAATACCAATCTGTTGAACTAGGTTGCATAATGTTGCAAAGGAACAAATAAAGTACAAATAGGTTGCAGCCCATGTATGAATTATTGGAATCTTTCTAACTCATGCAAAGTGTCCACTATGTGGCAAATTTCTGTCTCTCTGCTTTTTGTTCTCCATTCTTCTTTCTTGCTTGCTTGCTTGCTTTTCTTTGTTTATTCCCCGTAGAAGTCTATGCTGAGTTAATAACGATTGCAGCACATAAATAGCTTCTCTCTGTATCAGGTAATGCAATTGAAAATTTGAGCTTATGAGGAGCACTGAAGGCTTGAAGCAGAGATAACCTCACTACTATATTTGTTTGAGATTACAAGGTTAGCATATGAAACAGGCTACTATGATTGTGAGTTAGAAGAATGATATCATAATGAAAGCAATAGGAGCTTTTAAACTGAGATTTGAGAGAGTTTTAAGCTCAAAATGGGATTGTGAAATTGGGTCTTGTTTGGAAATCAAAATGGAGTTATTGAAGTTGGGGCTTGGACGCCCACAAACTTTATAAAACTGAGCTTTGGTAAACTCCACTTTGAGTGGATTTTTTTTTCAAACCAAGACTAACTTGGAAAGAGAAGTTGTAGGTTGCCAAACACTGACTAAAAGTTGGCGAAACTTTAGTTTCAGAAAGCCTCAAAAAACTGAGATTGTATAATTACAGACGTCAATTTCATTTTAACTTAAATGAAACCCCAATTTCAAAAATTGTGTTACCAAACTAGGCCTTAAAAATTAGTGATCAACCTCAACCCCTACTTGGATGCAACTTCATTTGCATCAAGCATTAGATTGTATTAGAAGTCATTACAGTTTCATTCCACACGTCATAATTGAGTTTACTTTGTACTGGTGGCTTGGCCCATTCGTAACACCCTTCTTTCTCAAGAGAGAAGTTTCAAATTTAATTCTCGCAGTTGTCAAATGAAAATTTTAACTTGAAAAATTAGTGCTGGGTGTGTGTGACAGGCTTGAGGGTCACCTCTGGCTTCTTTCTCAAAAATAATTGAGTATGCTTCCATGATTGAGCTTCCACCGTCGTTTAGTCACAATGCATGGGCCAGCCAGCAAGGCAATTTCACTAGCTTTTCCCCAAGACAAAAAAGCCGACATGAGACTGTGAAGAACAATCTACTAACTGTTGCTCCAAATCTTTTAAGAGAGGAGACGAGTGCTTCATCTTTGCTAGCCAATTCTGAGGATAGATCCACACTTCACTTTCTTGATCACAACAAAAGCTGCTTGGGTTGGCTCCGTCAGTGCCAACCTCTTTTCATTTGGGCTTCAATTAGACTTCTTGAAGCTAAGAACTTTGTCTACTATATCTTGTTCTGCTCGCAAAGATCCTGGGAAATAAAGTGAAGGAGAGAGGAGAGAGACAACAAGCATGGCAGTAGAGTTCATGGTGATGCTCAAGCTGAAGCTTCTCGCCGCCGGCAGCCACTACCACCTTCACATCGCCCTTCTCTGGTTCTTCCTGCTCAAGCTTCCCTTGGCCGCGAGAATGAGGGGCTCGTACGGCGACATGGTCCTGACCCTGAGGCTCTTCTTCTTCCGGTTGAACCGGGTTCTGCTCTCCGATGAGCCGGCGAGGAACCAGCGGCGGTGGGAGAGGGCGGTGCGGCTGATTCAGGAGAGGGTGGCCGACGACGGGCGGTCGAACTGGCAGGCGACGGAGGATAGCCTGCATGCACTGTCCATGATTGCAATGTAGCTGCTAACTGTGTGCATGCGTGAATGGTGGCAAGACAATTGTAGGTTTCATTTTTGAAATTTTAATTGTAAGTATCTGGACTGGACTGATACATAAATGTTTTAACAGCGCGGGGGTTCTGTGCAAAATGAGCAAGTGAGGATTCCACCAAGCCTTCACAACAAACTGAACCGTGTCCTTGTTTCGTAAATCTTGGTTTCTTTTGCTTGTAAATACAACTATTGCACCAAACAGGAACCAGTCCTGAATCTTTGTTGTAAACTCTGATAAGAGCTTAAGTTGATTGTTGATAATTATTTCAATTGGGAAAATTTGGAGGATCTAATTGCTAGATTGTCCTAATGAGTTCATTAGACCATTTGATTCTCTCTCCAGTCACAAACTACTTCATTGAGGGAGTAATTAGGGAAATTTGAGCAGTTGTTGGGTTCTATTGCGCATATATTAATATGAGTATCAGATACCATACAATACCGATATATAAATATACAAACTTTGGGGGGGAAAAAAACTAATACAGATACAGATACATCATGGATGGCAATTAAGTAATATTATAATTTAATCTCTGAGAAAAAGTGTTAATGGGTTTGTGAGGTTAAAACCAGTCAACTTATTTCACCAATATCTAAGTTAATGGCATTCTAAATGATCTGAAAACAGATACCTTGATCTATTGTTTAGGCATTAATTAAGATTTTGAAACTCTAGAAACAAGTCAGATTCAATGGATTCAGATTTGTAATATTATGTTAGGAATTGGATTTGTTTCGAATCCAGATCTGGACTACTAATTCTACATAGAAATCACATAGAAATAGTTTAAAGAAAAAAATTGTACTCGAGTCCAAGTTTTTCTTCGCTTCAGATCAAATTCAGATCAAACTGTATGTATTGTTGGATTTAGATTCTGAACAATGAACATCATACAAACTAGTTTTTTCGGTCAGGATGGGTTCTGGTACAAGTATAAAATTCTTTGGGTGAATATGTGCTGGCTTCGTTCTTATTGGTTATATTGCAGTTCATGTGGACTAATTATTTCTCAAATTAATGTGAACCTGACCCATTTTGGGTCATCCTGATTATAATGCATATTAGAATTTGAGACTTTGAGACTGCAGACTCTCTTCATTTTTTTTCTTTAGCAAAGGAATGATTTCAAGGACTTGACTTTGTCTGTAATGTCTTGTTACATGGTTTCTGACCATACACATGTTTGTCCATCACTAGGAACTTGCTAGTTTACTGATAGTTTCTGTATTTTCTGCCAAAAATTTGCAAAACATTTCAGGACTTGCCAACTCTGTATCTGCAATCAATACTTCCCTTCCTGTTCAGCATGTTGGGGTGGCTGTTTGTCGCTTTAGACAATTATGGTAAGATCTCCTGACTGGCATTGCTATTTGTCAATAATGTTCTTGATGTCGGGCTTGCGATTTGAAAAAAGATGAGAGATGAAAGAAATAGCTAATGATTACTCAATGGATACATGAAAAAGCCTTCCATCTTTTCGGATCTCACACCACTTGCTCGATTTTTGCTTCACAGTTAAGACTTCACACCCTGTCATAGAAGGCACACCCTCAAGGGAGCAAGCTCAAAATATTTTTCTTAAAATTCTGATGACTTTTATTGAAAACAATGGAGTTTTTAAGTAGACTTACAACTTATTCAGTTTCCTCTCAGAGTTGATGTGGGATTAAAATAAACACAAGGGTAAAACAAATACAAGACTACTAAATAAAAGAAATACAGACTCTTGACTCAAAACAAAAAGAAGCTGACACGATATTCCCATCAGTCCTTTTAACTGATTGATCCAATTTTTGTGTACTGGAAGCAGATAGATCCTGGTCGAGTCAAATGTGATTACGAAGGTTCCATCTTTTGTGTTTGTACCAACGTGAATCTTCATTGGATTAGGTTGTTGATCAAGCTGTATTTTGGGAATGCAACTTATGCATCTTTACGTTCATGTCAAATAATTGCATACATATTGAAGTGAAATTGCATGTCTTGACAAAGACTGAGGCATCTAACCAAATTGCACATCATAAAAATCAGACTGAGAACGTGGCTGCCACAAATTGGGACCTAAGACCATACCCATGTCTACCCGATGCGGGACTATTTGTTCGATCGAAGTCCCAACACTTGGAAGCTGATGCGTAAATATGAAGTTCTCTGTGTTGGGAATCCAAGCAACAGAAAAGATGGTACACCAGATAATAGTCACCATAGCACGAACAAGTAAATAAAGGGAAAAAAAAAAGAGAGAATACAAGATTTAACGAGGTTCGTCAATTTGCCTACGTACTCGGGGTAAGGAGAGAGTGCTTATTGAATCAATCAATTACAGGTCACAAATATTGGCGACAATACCCCTCTTTATATAGCCAATGAAGCCACGGAGAAAAGAAAACTAAAAATACTTAATTCGGATCATAAACGAATTCTGAATCAGATTAGAAACAGGGTCACTGCAGCTGCATTAGTCAACTAGGCCAATATCCTAATCGACTAGTCTGTAGTGAAACAGATTTGTCAACCCTCTATTTGTATCATTAGTCGACTAGGTCATTGGCCTATTCTATTAAGCTAGATTCCTCTTGTGCAATTCCAACTTCGATACGACCGACACGCTCTCGTATTTGACATCATTGATTATATCACTTTTGGCTAAACTCCAATAGAGTTTAGAAACTCTTTCAACAAGATTTTTAATTTTGTGTGGGTCATAAAAATCATGTATCCGTTGAAATTGCGCGGATTTTGATCCGAAAAAACTCGATAACCCAAGTTGGCATATCTGAGAAAAGCATTGGTTTGGATTTTGGATAATCTGAAACAAAAATTAGAATCTAACTAAATATTGAGTGTCATTCAAGTGAGAGTTTTAGATTTCTTAGTGGTTTTGAGCCCTACAAACTTATGACTCCCCAAGTAGATTGAGTAGGACCAAGTAAGTTTGATTGAACAATTATGTTGATGATATAATAATGAACTATTACAAATAATCGCTGATTGATTCTCACTAAGGAGAAGACTTGTTTGTTTCTGTTAAAGTTGAGGCCAACAATCAAAATAAAACACCAACAATTCACAAATCAGCTTTTAACTTTTCACAAATATTTACGCTTATTAGCAGTGTAAACTAATCTTTTGTCCAAAATGAGGCATTGATAGCCAAGGAAAATAATCAACTCCCTGAAGGGATGCATGTAAAGAATTTGAACAAGATCCAACGATCAGAGACGAACAAGAAGAGATCACAAGCAGCAAAAGCACAATTTAAATCTTCAATTATTACCTCAGAAATAGGGACCAACTCTTCTAGTGTCCTAATGAAAGCTAGTTAACAATTACATAGAAATTCTACATCAAGTGTTCACTTCAAATGGAAAGATCAACATTTCAAAAACTGAATTTTGAACATAAAAAGTTTTGATATTTGCAATTCCAGTAATATAAATCTGTAACAAAAGAATATATATAATTTTTATGGTGAGAAGAACCACCTACATTCGTAAACAATGTGATGTGATTCTGCATCCTTCAGTGCAAAAAAACATCTGAAAAACTGTATCTCAAAATTTTTCAGGAGCCTGCAACAGACGACGGGAATTAGGAATATAACTGAACTCCTGTCACTTTTATGTTGATCAGTGCAAGTCACTTTACTGGTTCCGGCAACTATTCAACATGTCGCTGCTAAAATAACCTGCAGCCATGACTCCACCTGTGATCACCCACAGCATAACCACAGCAACCGAGGACATCAAGTGTCCAACCTGGCCATGCTCGAGTTGCATCAGCGAATAAACTAGGAGCAGCAGTTGACACACATGAAATCTATGTTGCAGCCGAGACAATGAGAATAATAACCGTGCTAAGTAGAAACAGAGGAATCTTTTATTTGCCTTGACATCAAAAGAGCTAGATGCAGAACATTTTGTTGGCATTGCTGTACTGGATTCTTCAGAACAGTTATGCTTGCTTTTTTTGCACCCAACACAACATGGGCAATGCTGTATGAATCACCCCTCTCAACTGCAAACTGCCACTCTCGCGTTGATAACTCAAACCAGTCTTTGCTAGCATATCTCGTGGCCTTAACCTCGATATACTCCTTACTGCTTTCTTCCACCCCAATAATTAGATCATACGGTAATCCTGTCTCAGTTACTTCGTTAACCCATCTAACAATTCCAGAACCAAGTTTGTTGACGAAGTATTTATATGCAATCACCTCCCCAAGCCTCCCTGTCCTCCATAACTGGCTCTCATCATGAGTTTGGAAAGAGAGCTTGAGCCTCTCTGGAGCAGGGACCAGCATTGAATCACCCAATTTATTGTGGGGTTCAGAACCAGGATACACCAAGCCATCGGCAGAGTCCAGCAACTCCAAGCTAGGTTGGTTATTTGTCATTACTGAGTCTTGCAACTCTATTGCAATAGATGCCTCTCCTATAATCCATTCCCCGTCAATCTCAACAGGAATTGGAAGATCTTCTGTAAGAGGAATACTATCAAGAAGTCTGCTAGACTCTCTCTCTGTACTGTCAGATGGGGGTTCCCATGGTCTTGATGGTTTTGTTAAGTGATAATTTGCCCGAGCATCACTGACATCGGGGCAGTTTTCCAACCAGTAGGTGGCCAATTTGGACTTGCGCCTGGTCTCCTTTGAGCTGTCAAAGTGTTCTGATCAACGTTCATGGGAGCAAGCACTGGCTGAGAATTATCAATCTCAGGAAATTGTGAATTTTCAACCTTCGGAAGTTCCATTAATGATGAAAAGTACCAAACATGTTCATCAGCAGGTAGCAAAGAAACCTTTTGACTGTTCAGAATAAAGAACTCTGTCTGCTCACTGGTTGACCCTGATTCAGCCATGGTTGTAACCATGTGAAGAAAATTAGCAAACTGTAATTCAGGAGACCCATTGAAGAAAAGGCGGGAGAGCTCCAAGTATATGGAGTGAGAATCTGTTGTAAGAGTTGTATACAGAATGTTTCCCTGCAGAAACAGCAAATAAACTTAGTTTCCGTAGTGTGTGTGCGCGCGCGCGCATGCTGTAAGAGTTGTATATAGAGTGTTTCCCTGCAGAAACAGCAAACAAACTTAGTTTCCGCAGTGTGTGTGTGTGTGCGCGCGCGCACGCGCGCATAATAATTCTTCTGCTCAAAAGGCACCATTTTGTCACAAAGGCCTGGCTCTGTTGTCAGGGTGTGGGGATGGGATATCGAACGCCGAGGTTCTAGACCAGCCCACATCCTTTGATCCGAAAAAAGGAGAGGACAAAAAAATGCTTTTAAATTCCTTTATGTTTCCACTAAATACAATGAAGAAGCATCAGACTGATGAAAATTAAGAGACTCTACTATCAGACTGAAGTTCATGCTTCATCTTAAGAGTATCAGACACAATAAGAAATAATTTTATTCATTGTGAAATTAGTCTGTCTCATGTCTTTCTAGAATCGTTTCATGAAGCTATTACTTTGTAAGGATGTGCTTCAGAAAGTCTATTATGCTTACACATTGAAGAACAAGAATTAGACAAATGGCCCAAAGAATATACATTATGCAGTGCATGGCTTGTCTTTGGAGTATCAGCCACTCCTATTAAAAGACTCATAGCAGGAACATGCTATCTGAAATGAATATTGGATTTATGTTGACTGACAACCTTATATAACATGCAGAAATAATAGATTTCAAAAGGATACAATGCATAGCGATGGTACACCAATAGACATAGCAACTAGCATAGTTTATCATCTGACATAAAACTATAGTTTCTTTTCTAACTTTTGGTATTTAATTATAAATCATTCCAATAAGAATCAATGGAGAAGTTTAATATAACAAAAAGTTTGCATTACACGAAGATTTAAAGTTGTATGAAGAAATTTTGAAATGAAAAATCTTCTTTAGTCAAACTAAAGACTCAGTATATACAAAGCATGCTGTTGTGTTTTCAGCAAACCATCTTCAGCCACGTTTTTTGCACCATTAGGCATACATGCAAGTTTATCATAGAAATTCACACAATTTATCAGTTAGATTTGACAACTTCAGAAAGGATTTGGAAGCATATCATTTCCACTCAAATCTAATGATGAGGCATGAAAATTGAAAATCCACTCTACTGAAGTTAGTGTACCAACAAAATCAAATATCAAAAATAATTATGAGTTTCATTGCCAATGCATCAAGCAATCAAAGGATAAACAGAATAGACTGAACTGGCAAGGTGATTATATTGTGTCCTAGGATGTTTCAATCCCAGTAAAGGTTAGCCAACAAGGGTTTCAAAATGTTTATATCATGTTCAATTTTCAATTTGTACTAGCCGGGCCCAAAACAGTAAGTTGATTAGATTTATGCTTGGGATGATTCAATCGTAAAAATGAAATTGAGAGCCATGGTTTAAAATGTCTAGACTGTAGGAAGAGAGAGAGGAAGTCGAGGAAGTCGACGATGATCCAGAAAAATAGCAGCAGCAGCAGCACGGTCGACCGGTCGGTCAACCGTAGCAAGGAAGCAGCAGCAGCAGCAGTGGAACGGTCGACCGGGTCGGTCGACCGATTGTGCACAACGTGCACAAGGTTGTAGCGGTCGACCGTACGGTCGACCGACTGAAGGTGCCTAACTCTAGGTTTGGCACGGTCGACCGGCACGGTCGACCGGTGCCTAGGTCGGTCGACCGACCGGTCGATCGACAGTCGGGTCGGGCTGTTTCGGGAAAGTTGCTGAATTGGAAACCTGCTCAAGTTGTGAGCGGATTCCTAGGGTTTTTTCTGGGGTATATAAGAAAGGCAGAGCTCTCTTCATTGTTAATGCTGAAAACATTGTATTGATTCACAAAAATCAATAGAAAATCTCTCTTCCTTACCCCGAGGACGTAGGCGAAATTGGCCGAACCTCGTTAAATATGATTTTGTATTCTTCTCTTTGATCGTGTTATTTGCTGTTGGTGGTACTGTTATTTTGCATCTGGGATTTAGGGTTTCCTCTACGTGGTTGTTATTCGGCGCACAACAAGTGGTATCAGAGCTTCCCAGGTTCGTCGTGAGATTATCTGGAGATTCGTAGGGCATCGGTTGCTGATTTGGTGGAGATCGTGTGTCGATCTCAGATCAGCCTTGGAACTGTTCGTGGGATTATGTGTCGATCTCAGAACAACGCGAGGAGCGCTCAAGGAATCATTGGAGGAGTAGATCTAGTCAGAAACTCATCTAGGGTTTCGTGAGAAGGTAAAGATCTGATCTTTATCTAAGTTTATCTATTTCCGCTTGGTATTTCCGCATTACATAGAGGATCCAGTTAGAGAGATGGCAGAAGAAAGTACATCAGCTAGGACCATGAATCCACATCCGAGGATTGACGTGGTGAAGTTTAATGGCATTAACAATTTTGGCATGTGGAGGTGCGAGGTGATGGATGCCCTAAATGCATCTAACCTCGAGGATACTCTACGTCTTGAGAAGAAGCGAAACACAACCACTGAAGAAGAGTGGGAGAAGATGAACCGATTTGCGTGTGGCTTGATCAGATCGTGTCTAACACAAGACATCAAATATCTTGTGTTACACGAGATATCTGCGCGGCAGTTGTGGGAGATCCTTGAAAGGAAATATCTGACCAAGAGTATTGAATCAAGACTACAGCTGAAAAGCAAGCTGAACGAGTTTCAGATGAAGAAGGGATGCTCCGTGAATGAACATCTGAATCGCTACACGAAGCTTCTTACGGATTTGGTCAATGTGGATGTCAAGATAGATGAAGAAGACAAGGCAGTAATTCTCTTAAACTCTCTTCCTACGGAGGAGTATGAGACGTTTACCTTAACCTTCATAAATGGGAGACAGTCCCTTGACTATCATGAAGTGTCGTCTGCTTTGGCAAATTATGAGACAAGGAGAAAGGAGAGACAGCCTTCTCAGTCAAGCTCATCAGCAGAGGCGCTAGCAGTAAGAGGCAGGGGTTCATATAGGAAGGACAAAGATGATAGAGGAAGATCGAAGTCCAGGCCAGGTTATCGAGATCTGAAGAAGAACCAGTGTGCCTTCTGTAGAGAATTAGGGCACTGAGACGTTAACTGTCTAAAGTTCAAAGGGAAGAAGGAGTTAAAGACTGAGACAAATCTTGTAAAGGTGGTTAGTACTCAAAGCAGTAACTCACCGGCAGGTGGATCAGACTCAGACTCGTCGGTTTTCTCATTCTAAGTCACTACTCCCATCGTTGGCTACTCAGGAGATAATGAGTGAATTTTGGACACTGAAGCTACATACCATGTGTGCCCTAATCGGGATTGGTTTTCTAGCTTTGAAAAGCTAGAGAGATGTTCAGTCATTATGAGCGATGATCATCCATGTATCATGGAGGGTGTAGGTACAATCCAAATCAAGATGTTTGATGGGATGGTAAGGGAACTGAAGGAAGTGAGGTATGTACCTCAACTGAAGAGAAACCTAATCTCTGTTGGAGTTTTGGAGGCATTGGGCCTTGTGGTGTCAATTAAGGAAGGAGTCCTTAAGATGACCAAAGGCCCGATGGTGGTACTGAAGGCCGATCGCAGGAACAATCTTTACTACTTGAATGGTAGTACTATTACAGGACAAGTGGCGGCTTCTACCGGTTCAGATGAAGACTCAACCAGGCTGTGGCATAAGAGGCTGGGACACGCAGGAGCAAAGTCTTTGCAAACTCTTGCAAGACAAGGCGTATTGAAGGGTGCCGAATCCTGCAAGCTGGAATTTTATGAACATTGTATCATCGGGAAGAAGACCAAGGTGAAGTTCAGCACAGCAACACATTGCACCAAGGAGATTATGGACTATGTTCACACTGACGTGTGGGGACCTACCAAGACTGCATCAATTGGAGGTAACCATTACTTTGTGTCATTTATTGATGATTATTTTAGGCGTTGTTGGGTATATATCATGAGACACAAAGGGAAAGTCCTAGAATTGTTTGTGAAGTGGAAGAAAAACTTGGAGAGAAATACGGGAAGGAAAATCAAGGTCCTCCGTTCAGATAATGGAGGAGAATACAAGTCTGATCCTTTCCTTCAGCTATGTCTTGATGAGGGCATAGAGAGACACTTCACAGTGAGGGAGACACCGCAACAGAACGGGGTAGCAGAAAGGATGAACAGGACTTTGCTAGAGAAGGTCTGTTGTATGTTGTCCAACGCCGGTTTATCGAAGAACTTCTGGGCTGAGGCTTTGGCATATGCATGCTACCTTGTGAACAGGTTGCCTTCGTCTACGATAGGGGGGAAACTCCTCTCGAGGTTTGGTCGGGAAAAACAGTTGCTGACTATGATTTGCTAAGGGTTTTTGGTTGTCCAACCTATTATCATGTCAAAGATGATAAGTTAGACCCAAGAGCAAAGAAGGGTGTGTTCGTCGGTTTCAAGAAGGGAATCAAAGGGTTCAAGATTTGGGATCCAACGGACAGGAAGTTTCTTCTCAGCAGGGATATCACTTTTGATGAGGCTTCGATGTTGAAGCCTAAAGTCTCTCAGCAGGTGAAGACTAGCAAGACCAAAGATGTATCGCAGCAGGTGGAGAATGATGCAAATCCACCATCTCTAGAGAGTTCAGCATCGGTGAGGATCATACCTAGGGTGACACAGGGTAATGATCAAGCAGATGAGGGAGATGCTGATGATGAAGAGGGTCAAGAACAAGTCATGGGTAATGTTCCTGACTCTACTGCAGTTGGAAGACCAAAGAGAAACACTAGGAGACCAGGTTGGCTCACTACAGATATGGTCGTGGCGTATGCACGTTCGATCGTTGAGGAGGCTATTCCGTCCACCTTCAGAGAAGCTGAAATCAGTTCAGAGTCGAAGATGTGGAAAGAAGCCATGGAAGAAGAGATGAAGTCTCTTTACAAGAATGACACTTGGGAACTCACAAGGTTGCCCAAAGGGAAGAAGGCGATAGGCTGTAAGTGGGTGTATGCAAAGAAGTAGGGATCTCTCAAAGAAGATTTGGTGCGATACAAGGCCAGATTGGTAGCAAAAGGCTATGCTGAAAGAGAAGGAATTGACTACAATGAGGTATTTTCTCCTGTTGTAAAGCATTTATCAATTCGTATCTTATTGGCTTTGGTGGCACAGTACGAGTTGGACCTTGATCAACTCGATGTAAAGACCGCCTTTCTCCATGGCGATCTAAATGAAGAGATCTACATGTCTCAGCCAACAGGGTTCAAGACTGCAGGGAAGGAACAAATGGTATGTAAGCTGAAGAAGTCGCTGTATGGACTAAAGCAGTCTCCAAGACAGTGGTACAAGCGGTTCGACAGCTTCATCAGAGGAAAGAGGTACACACGTAACCACTATGACCCATGTGTGTACTACAACAAGCTACCGACAAGGGAGTATATCTATTTATTATTGTATGTAGATGATATGCTTATTGCTTCAAGGTCTAGATCTGCGATTGATGCACTGAAGAGGGATCTATCTTCAGAGTTTGAGATGAAGGATCTTGGTGAAGCAAAGAAGGTGCTAGGCATGAAAATTACTCGAGACCGAAGGGTTGGCAGGGTGAGCTTGACACAGAAGGGGTATTTGCAAAAGGTACTTCAGAGGTTCAACATCGGCAAGGATGCGAAGTCTGTAAGTACACCGCTGGCTCCTCATTTCAAGTTATCTGCTATGATGTCTCCAAAGAACGTTGAAGAACGTGAGTATATGACTCACGTCCCATATGCTAGCGCAGTCGGTAGTCTTATGTATGCTATGGTGTGTACGAGACAAGATCTGTCACAAACTGTCTCTATGGTCAGTAGATATATGCATGATCCGGGACAGGGTCATTGAGAGGCAGTGAAGTGGATTCGCGGGTACATCAAAGGTACCATTGATGTTGGTCTGGTATTTGAGAAGGACTCCACAGGGAATCAGGATTGTATCGGGTATGTTGATTCTGATTATGCTGGTGACCTTGACAAGCGTCGGTCTACAACGGGGTATGTCTTTACATTCTCTCAAGCACCGGTGAGTTGGCGCTCCATTCTACAGTCTACCGTTGCATTGTCTACCACAGAGGTCGAGTATATGGCCATGACGGAGGCTAAGGAGGCAATTTGGCTTCAAGACTTGCTTGATGACTTGGGGGTGGATCAGGATCTACTGAAGATTACCGTGACAGTATGAGTGCTATTTATTTAGCCAAGAACCAGGTATATCATGCACGGACGAAGCACATCGACGTCAGGTTCCATTTTGTTCGGGAGATTCTTGATGAGGGTGATATTGAGCTGCTGAAGATTCACACATCGGAGAATCCCGCCGACATGCTTACAAAGGTGGTGTCAGGAGTCAAGTTTGCACATTGTAAGGCTTTGCTCCACGTCCTTCATGTAGCATGAGCTTGTTGAAGCTCATTTGGATGAACTACGGATGGCTTGATCCCTTGGGCAGGGTACGTAGGCAACCACATTGGTGCAGCCACTTTTGAGTCAGTTCGGCTCAGATTTGGAGAAATCTTCACCGAGGTGGAGAATTGTATGAAGATCGAGGAAGTCGACGATGATCCAGAGAAACAGCAGCAGCAGCACGGTCGACCGGTCGGTCGACCGTAGCAAGGAAACAGCAGCAGCAGTGGAACGGTCGACCGGGTCGGTCGACCGATTGTGCACAACGTGCACAAGGTTGTAGCGGTCGACCGTCCGGTCGACGACTGAAGGTGCCTAACTCTCGGTTAGGCACGGTCGACCGGCACGGTCGACCGACAGTCGGGTCGGGCTGTTTCGGAAAAGTTGCTGAATTGGAAACCTGCTCAAGTTGTGAGCGGATTCCTAGGGTTTTTTCTGGGGTATATGAGAGAGGCAGAGTCTCTTCATTGTTAATGCTGAAAACATTGTATTGATTCACAAATATCAATAGAAAATCTCTCTTCCTTGCCCCGAGGACGTAGGCGAAATTGGCCGAACCTCGTTAAATCTGGTTTTGTGTTCTTCTCTTTGATCGTGTGTTATTTGCTGTTGGTGGTACTGTTATTGTGCATCTGGGATCTAGGGTTTCCTCTACGTGGTTGTTGTTCGGCGCACAACATAGACTCCATACCATGATAAAAGGTTTACATTCTCATTTGATAGGCCCTAAAAAGCTTTCAGAAACATTTTCTAGTATTTGGTGCATAAACAAGAAAATCCAAAATCAATTGATACTTCGTTCCTAGGCACTCTCTGATATAGGCCAACCTGAATGGACTAGATTTTTAATTTGTATGGCTTATTGTTGGATTTGACTGGAAGGACTTCCTTATCTATGGAACGTGAGAGAGGGTGTGAGTGATATAATAAAAGCTCAAACCAATGTCTCTGCAATCAAACACCACTCACCCACAAAACCATGAAGTATTCAGCATTTAGAATGAAGAAGCTTAAATTTAATCATGTAAGCAAAGCACTTAGATGCCAACCTGAAGAATACAACCGCATTCGAATCGTTTCTTAGAAGTGTTCCCACGTCCTTTAAGACAATTTTTATAAAATAACTTGTCAACTACAATTACTTGCAGCTCACTAAGCTTCTTAAATCCACCATGCTTCAGGCTGAGATAGATGTCTGGGTACAACTCATAAATATAACGCTGCGCATATGGAAGAATCCAGCTTATTACAGAAGCTTTTTCTCTATTGTCATGAGTGCCATAGAATATTGCTTCACGAGAAACAACCTGTCAAGCAAGCAGCATTAGACACGAAAAATTAAGGATGATTGGAGAAATAAATTAATATCTACCAGCAAGGAAATTTTCCTTGTGTATGACATGCATACCTCTGAAAGAAAAGGAACACCTATGTTATGCATTAGTGTCGCAATCTTTCCAGACAGCTTTTCCTTGTCTTCTTTATTGAGTTCGCCAAATTGTAAGAAGTCGACACCATCAGAACACTTAAATTGTTGCTTCAATTCATCGTCATCGGGCCAACATATCAGACCAAAAGAAGGGTGGAGAGACACCCATTTGTCCTGCAATGTTGGAAGCACTGTGCATTCCGATCTCAGAAGATTTTCTTTCAACTCAAGAATTGCTCCTGGATCATCTGATTTTAGATCATGAGCCCATTTCACAAAAACCTGAAAAGCCTGAACAAGACCAAAGGAGGATATATTATAAATATGTAAAATTTTCAGATATATTGTTCACAGGACATTTAATGCCAGTTATTCCAGGACATAAACAACATAAGAGTCGTCATTCAAAATCCAAATGGAAGACCTAACCATCCACCACAATGTACACATTTTGAAAAGATATACATACCCAAGGAATAGAAAACATATCAAGTGAGCTTCTTACGCGCACAGTTTATGGCAAAATTAGTTCATTTCATAACATTTTATGCATCACAGATGAGATCTCCCAAGTATATATGATCTTCTGTCAAATATTCTCAGATATGAAGATTAAGATGCATTGGATTATTAACTCAGATGCACAAACATAAATTTGGGACTACACCCAACGACATCTTTGGTTTTCCCAGGAATAAAGAGAACTCCTAGACACCCATTTGGGAACAACAGTACTTGAAAGAAAGAGAGCTTACCACATGACCTGCCTCTGAAGGCGGTGCAATGGAAGATAACTGCAGTAGCATCTGAAGATAACTACCACATGGTGGGGTTTTGGGCACACCACATACATTCACAAAAAAGTCATAAAGGCCTGGGTAGATAGTTGACAATGCCTTGGAAGGAACAGAATCATTATCCTTGGTTGAGCAAAGAGAGTTCAATTCCTTTGTCTTGTCCACACAGCCAGTTGGATCATGCCAATACAATTCTTTTGGAGACAAAAATAAACCAGAGACAGTGTCACTGTGTCTAAAGTTACCAAGAAATGGAACAAATATGAAAGAACTTGACGTGAACTCATCATCAATCTTTACTTTCGATCTAATAAGTCCATCAGAGATGAAAGTGTAAAACTTTGACATTTGAAGAATGCTGAAACAGGAAAAAAAAAAAAAAAGAATGTTAAACAAAAATACTTACAATGATAAATTGCTAAAGAAATAGCCATGGATATCATAAATTGTTATACACGTGGAAAACGGATAGCTGATGCCTTAATGTTCAAGACACCTCACAATTTAGCATAATTAAACAAGCAATGAAGTGGGCACCATCAGTCTGTATAATGAGACACAAGGACTAAATACTGAGCATTTTAGGGGGAAAATGTTTTTTAGGTTTTAGAGACAGAGAGAGATGCTAGAACTTATAATCTGATATGAATGTTTCTTCAATTGGATAGGCATTTGGTGAATGTTAAAATACTTCCACTCAATCATACCAAGGTTTGGCTCTTTGTGCTCACCCACACAACGACTTCGTATTTAAATAAATGTAGTGAATTGCAATTGCATAACCTCATTTTTTTTATTCGAGAAAGAGAAAGAGGACAGTATAGGTAATAGTTTGCAAGCTACTTGCCCTTTTCCAGGTGGTAATGGTCAAAATAATTTGTAAGAGTGTGCTATTGAGTATCTACTTCTATCAAATAATAACGATCACAAATTTAACTAGGGGGGAGGGGGGGGGGTGGGGTAGATAGATTGAAGGTTACATGCCCCTTTTCAGGGGATAATAATCACAATAAATTCTAGGAGTATACTTTTGAGTGTGAACTTATATCAAAACTTAGTTGCAGGATTGTTTCTCTATACGGCTAGAGGGCTCTTAACATTATGGCACCGAGTCTCACTTAGTTACATTTGACAGCCAATGATCAGAGAAGGTCCTACTTGCGTCGAGCTAGTTCAAAGAGAGCATAACTGTCACTAGCATTTTGGCATGTGCAAATGCACGTGGAAAAAAAAACTCTATAAGGGATATGTGTGTAAACTTTGAAGACTCAAAATGATAAAGAAAAGCCTGGACCCGGTAAATTCAAAGCAATATCACTTTGTAACAAAAGAGGTGTTCCTTGTGTGTGTGTGTGTGTGTGTGTGTGTGTGTGAATCAATTTTTTGGCACTCTAATTTACCTTTTGAGGAAAAGGTTTAACATTTATTTATTCTTTGTCATACTCAGTTATGGATTTCTAATCTTCAGAATATCGAGCCACGTGTTCTGCGAAGTAAATGCTATGATTGATTTCTTAACCAATAAAGGTGCAATAGACTTGTGATTGGGTACTCTTAGATTAATCTTTTCATACAATTGCGAGATCTGGGTTGAGCATAGAGAGTGTTTTTTTTTTTTTTTTTACTCGTTGAGTGAGAAAGCATTTATTTATCAAAAACAAAAAGTTTAACATTTACATAAGAGTGGCTTGATCTATTTGCAAAACTTGAACAATAATTGTTGATAAGATTTTTTATTTAATTTTTTTTCTGATACTAATATTTGTTTGCATTTTGTATACGAACTTGTTTCTATCATAAATTTATTTAAATACATTTTTCAGTGAAAATGAACTTTTTTTATGATGGTGAAGAAGAACTATTTAAGTTTTGGATATTCGTATGTTTTTAATAAGGTTTCTTTGGTTTGAAAAATGAAATACCATATTATTGTGTTAGATAGAGTTTCCTCCCTTATCTAACTTATCTATTTTCTTTTATTTCTTAATTCTCCTCAACTTCAGGTAGCTGAGATCAGTTAGGATATTTATAGAGAATGTAACACCCCATCCTCAGAATACGTACATAGCTATGTGTTCTGATTTTTGGAGCGTATTTACTTACTTTCTATTATTTAAATTCTTACTCATATAGCAGTATGGCATGATTTGACCTTTCTGGTACTCAGATTTGACTGATTTCAGTTTCAAACATTATTTTTTAATATTCTAAACTTTTCATGATTTTCTGAAATTTTTCTGAATTAAGTTGTAAATCTTCAAAACCGGTGTCGACCTGTGCCGCTGACTGACTCTCGAATTTTTAATTTACAAACAGAGTTGAAATTCTAGAAACGGCTTTCACATTATTTCTTAAAATTATATTTTCTATCTAAATGAATTTTCTGAGATTTTTTAGAATTTATCAAAAATCCGGCCGACCCGGTGTAGACACCGTCCACGGTGTTTGAAAACGGTATTGAATTTCTGAAAACCGATTTCACTAAATATTTTAAAATAATATTTATTATTTTTGAGAATTTTTGAAAAACTTTTCAAGATACTTCATTTTTAGGCTTTTCCTGAGTTTTCGGTGTTTTCCCAGATACACGAATTCTATCCTGATATTTTGCTTTTTCTCTCTCCTTGCTGACGCGAGGTTTACCAAACCTGGATTCAACTTTTAATGCGGAGACTCTCTCCATTCCGCATTTAATGTTATGTCCTTCAAAAAAATCAACTCAGATCAAGTCACCCATGTCTTTTTGTCTCTTCTGAAATGCGATTCTCGCATTTTCTACTGGACGCAAGTCCCATTCTCGCGCCTGGGCAATTGCCAGACGCGAGTTTGATTTTATGAGACGCGGATCTTTCAAAATTCTATAGAGACGCAAGTCTCATTTCATTCAATAGCAAACTTGTAATATATACAACTTCCCTTATATATATACCCCCACATTCCTTCTCTCTCTCTTTCATTTTTCTTCTTTTCCTTCTTCACTTCCAGCAAACGCCAACAGCAGCCATCAACCACTGTGCCTTCCTCTTGGCCGGCCACCCCCTCTACCTCCTTCATCACCAACTCCTCCACCATTCTCTCCTCCATTTCCTCCTCCATTCCAACAACAACAACTTCTCCACCTTCTTCTTCCTCTTTTCCACCAAGAAACCCATCTTCTCCAACATTTCCATCACCACCTACACCACCTTAGCCACCACCAACCACGCCATCATCCTCTCCTCAGAGTACTCTTTCCAACGAGCTATAGCTTCGTTCTCCGAAGCCTCATTTTTAAAACTCTATTTTTCCCTTTTGAACTACACTTGCACCCTCTAGATTTCTTGGGCTTGGAGCTTTGGCCACCTTCTCGAGCCAACTCCGGCCAACTCAAGCCGCCGCCGGCGACCGCCGGCCAAGCCATGGTCGGCCTACCTCCCCCTTCTCTTCCTTCTTTCTTTCCTTTGCTTTTCTTTCTTCCCTTCCTTCTTTCCTTTCCTTTTTCTTTTCTTTTCTAATTTTCCCCCTCAAACCTGCGTCTCTCCCTCTCCCATCACTGTGTCCCTGTCTCCTCCTTTCCTGCGTCTCTCACATCTCTCTGTCTCTCTTTCTCTTATTGTGTGATTGCTTGACGCAGAGTTTACCCACTGTGTCCAATTAATTATTTAACGCGATCTTCGCGTTCTTGTGCTAACGCGACGCGGAGCACGTGCTCGTGTCTGCGTTCTTCCTGTGTTATAACTTAAACGCAGGTCTCAGACCCTGCGTTTGTGACGTCCCCGCGTCTGCGACCCCTGCGTCTTCATTCTCCTTTTTCTGATTCATCCTTTTCCCTCCTCTTTTAATATAATATCTGTTATTGAACGCGTTGACGTGTTGGTTACCTAGATTTCGGAGCTTGGGATTTCCCGGTGTTTCCTAAAGTTTTAGGCGAGTGTTCTCGCTTTCTTTTTGGATCTTCCTGCTTCGTCGTGTTGACTAGTATTGTATTATTTTTTTAACATACTTGCATGTATCATGCTGTCACTTGTCACCTTCCTAATATCACCTCCCAGTCATATGTCTCATGAAATCTGATATACTACTACTTGCTACTTGCACCCGCGATGACATATTGATACTTGGCTTGAGATTGTTATACTTACGAAAATCATGTACTTGTTATCCTGTATTATATACAGCGAATTGAATTTATAATACTCATGTACTCTTGAACTCCTGAAATCCTGGTCTTGTCTTGCACTTACTTTCTCGTAAATTGATAATTACGCAATAAATCATAAAAAGGAACAACTTGCATCGGGTCGGGGGAAACTTGCGGCTATCAATATATGTTCGTATTTACAGTGGCACTAGGTATGTTGTGCAACTAAAACTTCCGGTCTGACCTGTAGGCCTCCAAGCGACCGAGGGGAGTGCTGGCTCCCTCCTTGGTACCATCTTGATAAGGGCATTCTATAAGACCCTCCTGTAGCCCTTGCGGCCCGTTCCATACACCAGCAATGGAACGTCCTGGACCGTGGTCCCGGGCATGTACAGGACCCACTGTAAACATTGTTCGTTGATACCCCCGCTGGTTTCCAATAACAGCCTCGATTTACTCATATGTGGATGTATGTGTGCCGGGACGCTATTACACATACCTAGACATATGGGTAGAACGAGTAATAAGTATAAATATTAAAAATAGTAACAATAGATTTATTCAGGCCTTATCACTTTCATTTCATGTCTCCATTTCATGCTTACTATACATGTACACTCGACACAGTTCTTGATGCTGAATACTGTTTGGTTATATCAACACACATATACTTATCTATGCACGACACTTGACATTCACCTGAATATTTGTTAGGGAGTTTCTGATTCCCCTGGACTTGCATGTTCAGGTTTTGAAGCTTGGATTGAAGCGGAGCCCTCCACTGAAGATCAAGCTTATCTCTCGGAGCAGGCTGACTGGTCCTAGCTCCTTCTATTCCTGAATCTTCCTGCAAGCTCGATGTTCTTTTTCTCGGCCCGTGAGCACCTTTTTGCTGTACAAATTGTAATTCTTACTTTGTACCTGGCTGTGATATAATGTACATGTACGAATATATCACGCTCTGTGATAACTTTGTAATCCTTATGTTAGAATGTATATATGCCACGTGCTTCCGTACTCTTTTACTTGCCTGTACTGATGCTTAGCGTATATACGTGAGGGTATTTCTGACCTACGTATATACGTCGCAGTAGCATCTCCGTACCCGCCGGATCGGAGTGTTACAGGTTGGTATCAGAGCCCAGTCTCTCACACCTACAGTACAACCAAACTGCAAATTAATGGAATCTTAATTTGCAGTTGGAATACATGAGTTTCGGTTATACATTTCAACTACAATGTACAAAGTTATCCATTCCTTCTTGATATTCCGTCCCTTGATTCCTAAAGTCCATCTATCTTTTGCTTTCACTCCTCTTCCAGACATCTTTTACCAACATAGATATGGATAGAATGGCAGGACGTAACAACTCCGGACAACCACAGGACAGACCCGCAGGGGGAAATGCAGATATTCTAAGAATTATCCAAAATATGGTGGAGAATCAACAAAGGCAGACAGAACTCCTTCGGCAAGGATTGATAACAGCTCCTCAGGAACGGAGGCCGGGCAACGTGTCAGACTTCAGGCAGTTGCAGCCGGCAATATTTACAGGGAGAGAGAGACCGCTAGATGCCGAGCAATGGCTAATCGACACCACAGACCTCTTGAAGGCAGCACGGGTTCTAGAGGAAGATCAGGTAGAGGTCGCCAAGATCCAACTAAAGGATGTGGCTAGAAACTGGTGGCTAGCTGAAGAAGCGAGACTGGATAAACCCATCACTTGGGACCAGTTCTCTAAGAGCTTTTATGATAGATTCTTCCCTACCACAGCTCAGAGGGAGATGGAAGAGCAATTCATCCGACTTCAACAATGGAATCGATCTGTTGATGAATATGCTACTGAGTTCTTAAGGCTGAGTGGTTTTGCTCCGTATATGGTAACCGACGAAGAGAAACGGGCAAGTAGATTTCAGCAAGGCTTACAAATGGATATTCAAGTCATTTTGATTCCCCAACAACTGAAAACATATTCCCAGGTCCTCACTGTAGCTCGAGAGGTGGAGCGAGGACTAGAGAAAAAGAATCTTAATCAGATGAGGAAACAGACCATAAAGAGGCCATTCCAGCAATTAGGCAGAGGAGGTCCAGTCAGAGCTGCAAAAGCCCCAATGATTAGGAGACCATTTCGATCGGTCCCTCTTCAGATAACTCAAACACCTCCTATATGTGCTTATTGCCAGAGGACAGGTCACACGCAGCAGGAGTGCCGTAGGGCAAATGGTTTATGCCTGGCATGTGGATCTGGTGATCACACAATAGAAGGTTGTCCCCATAAGAGAACTGGGATGATGAACCGAACCCTACCGGCACCTCCAATAACCATTAGACAAAGGGATTCAGGGCCAGTGGTTAGGAGGACCCCTCTCCCCCCACGACAACAAGTTTTTCGCTCAGCTCCAAGGGGAGGCAGAACAACAGCAGGTTGTGGAAGGGAACGAGCCTACAACTTGACAGCGGAAGAGGCCCAAACTTTTGGAGAGGTGGTAACAGGTAAGATCATGGTGCACTCTAAACCTGTTTTAGCCCTCTTTGATTCTGGCGCTTCTCATTGTTACATTCAGATAGTTTCACTGCTTTGCACTCTATACCTTTTGAATATTTAGACCACCAGTGGGAGATTAGTACCGGTAATGGGGTAGTCATCTCCGATAGAATTTGTATAGATTGTTCGGTGGAACTGTGTAACAAGACATTAGCAGTGGATATGCTCGTACTAGATACTAAAGGGTACGACGTAATCTTAGGCATGACTTGGCTTAGCAAATACCATGCGGTTATTGATTGTCGAAACAAGAAAGTTATTTTCAGAATACCGTTTCAGCCTGAGTTCCAATTTGAAGGAGAACATAAACCTGCTAAGGGAAAAACACAGATGACTACTGCTGAAATCCAAGAAAAGGGAGTACCAGTTTGGAATGAGTTTCCAGAAGTATTTAAAGAGATCTCAGGACTTCCACCTGATAGAGTAATTGAGTTCTATATTGATATCATTCCGGGCATAGTCCCAATATCTAAAGCCCCATACAGAATGGCGCCCATTGAGTTAGAAGTTCTAAAGAGGCAGTTACAGGAATATTCTGATAAGGGATTGATTAGACCGAGTACTTCACCATGGGGAGCTCCAGTACTATTGGCCAATAAGAAAGATGGTGGTAACCGGTTGTGTATAGACTACAGAGAATTAAACAAAGTTACCATCAAGAATAAGTATCCCTTACCAAGAATTGATGATCTTTTTGATCAACTTCATGGGGCTCGAGTATTTTCGAAATTGGATTTACAATCAGGTTATCATCAACTAAAAGTGAAGAAAGAAGATATTCTGAAGACAACATTCCGAACTCGCTATGGTCATTATGTATTTCTAGTTATGCCCTTCGGAGTGACCAATGCCCCTGCAGTCTTTATGGATTTGATGAACCGATTTTTCTCGCCATATTTGGACCAATTTGTCGTGGCGTTCACCGACGATATCTTGATATATTCTAAAAACGACAGAGAGCATGCAGAACACTTGAAGATAGTGCTACAGACTCCGGCAGGAACAACTTTATGCTAAGCAAAGCAAGTGTGAGTTCTGGTTAGACCGTATAGCTTTCTTGGGTCATATAGTTTCAAAAGAAGGAATTTCAGTTGACCCTAATAAGATCCAGGCAGTAAAAGATTGGCCAATCCCACAGTAACAGAAATTAAAAGCTTTATTGGATTAGCCAGATATTACAGGAGATTTGTACAAGACTTCTCCAAAATCGCAGCCCCATTAACAAAGCTCACCAGAAAAGGAGAAAGGTATCTATGGTCAGAGGAATGTACTACAACATTCGAACAATTAAAGGAAAGACTGATTTCAGCTCCAATCTTGAAGACTCCCTCAGGAACAGGAGGGATGGTTATATATAGTGATGCATCCAGAAAAGGCCTAGGATGTGTATTAATGCAGCATGGTCATGTCATAGCTTATGCATCTAGGCAATTGAGACCACATGAGAGAAATTACCCAACCCATGACTTAGAACTGGCGGCGGTAATATTTGCGTTGAAGATCTGGAGACACTACCTTCTAGGGGACAAAGTATTAATCTATACTGATCATAAGAGTCTTAAGTATATCTTTACACAGAAAGAATTAAACATGAGGCAAAGACGGTAGCTTGAATTGATGGCCGACTATGACATAGACTTACAGTACAATTCTGATAAGGACAATACAGTTCCAGATGCATTAAGCAGGAGACCAGAGAACAAAGTATTATTACAACTTACTCAACAGAAGGAATTGCTTCGGAAAATCATAAAGTTGGACTTAATGCTAATACAAGGAACTGATGAGTCAGGTCAGTTAATGACCTTCCTGATTCAACCAACCCTGATAAATGAAATTAAGGAAGCTCAAAAGGAAGACCCCAGATTACATAAATTCAGAGCTCAAATAGAAGTTAAATTAAGGACGGATATCTGTATTCATTCGAATGGTGCACTTTATTTTGGTAACAGAATCTGTATACCACAAGGGGAAGTTCGGCAGAAAGTTTTAACAGAGGCACACAGTTCGGCTTATTCCATACACCCAGGAGGAAATAAAATGTATCAAGACTTGAAGCAGAAGTTTTGGTGGAATGCCATGAAGAGGGAGATAGCCCAGTATGTAGCAGAGTGCTTGGTTTGTCAGCAAATAAAGGTGGAACATCAGAGAACAGCTGGACTTCTACAACCATTACCGATACCCGAATAGAAGTGGGAACATATCACTATAGATTTTATTACAGCTCTACCCCGCAGTCCTAAGGGTAACAATGCAGTATGGGTAATCATTGACCGCCTCACAAAAGCAGCTCACTTTCTACCTTTCAGAGTAGGTCAGTCAACAGAAGTTCTTGCAGATAAATATATGAAAGAAATAGTTCGTCTGCATGGAGTTCCAGTTAGCATCATGTCAGATAGAGACCCGAGATTTCGATCACATTTCTGGGAAAGTCTCCAAGAAAATTTAGGAACTCGTCTGAAATTCAGTACCTCATATCATCCCCAGACAGACGGACAATCTGAACGAACTATCCAAATTCTTGAAGACATGTTACGAGCCTGCATGATAGAATTTAAAGGGTCATGGGAAGACTATATTCATTTGGTAGAATTCTCTTATAATAACAGCTATCAGGCCAGTATCAAGATGGCTCCATTTGAAGCATTATATGGCAGAAAATGCAGGTCGCCAATATGTTAGGATGAAGTCGGCGAAAGAAGACTTATGGAACCAGATATTCTAGTTCAGACAACAGATAAAGTCAGAATTATCAGGGATCATCTCCAGGCAGCACAGAGCCGACAGAAGAGTTGGGCAGATATTAATAGAAGACCGTTGGAATTCAGAACAGGTGATCATGTATTTTTAAAAATATCACCAACCAAAGGGGTAATCCGATTCGGTACTTGCGGAAAACTTAGTCTGAGATATATCGGTCCATTTGAAATTTTGGATCGTGTGGGAGATGTGGCTTACCGATTGACATTACCACCATCATTAGAAGGAGTACATAATGTATTTCATATATCACAGCTGAGGAAGTATGTCAAGGATAAGAGTCACATTCTAGATCACTCAGAATTAGAACTACAACCAGATTTATCCTACAAAGAACAACCGATGGCCATTCTAGACAGAAATGTCAAAACACTGAAAAATCGGGCAATACCGTTAGTACTGGTTTCTTGGAATAGGCATGCCCCAGGAGAAGCTACGTGGGAACGAGAGGATATTATTCGTGAATGTTACCCCCAACTATTTACATCTTAGTTGGTAAAATTCCTTACCCGTATTCTTTTCTACCACCACATCCCCATTATTGAAATTTCGAGGACGAAATTTTTGATAAGGTGGATGGATTGTAACGCCCCATCCTCAGAATACGTACACAGCTGTGTCCTGATTTTGGAGCGTATTTCCTTATTTTCTATTATTTAAATTCTTACTCATATAGCAGTATGGAATGATTTTACCTTTCTGATATTCAGATTTGACTGATTTCAGTTTCAAACATTATTTTTTAATATTCTAAATTTTTCATAATTTTCTAAAAATTTTCTGAATTAAGTTGTAAATCTTCAAAACCGGTGTCGACTAGTGCCGCTAACTGACTCTCGAATTTTTAATTTACAAACAGAGTTGAAATTCTAGAAACGGCTTTCACATTATTTCTTAAAATTATATTTTCTATCTAAATGAATTTTCTGAGATTTTTTAGAATTTATCAAAAATCCGGCCGACCCGCGGCGGATTTCAGGATTTTTATTTTGAAAACGGGATTGAATTTCTGAAAACCGATTTCACTAAATATTTTAAAATAATATTTATTTTTTTGAGAATTTTTGAAAAACTTTTCAAGATACTTCATTTTTGGACTTTTCCTGAGTTTTCGGTGTTTTCCCAGATACCGGAATTCTATCCTGATATTTTGCTTTTTCTCTCTCCTTCCTGACGCGAGGTTTACCAAACCTAGATTCAACTTTTAATGCGGAGACTCTCTCCATTCCGCATTTAATGTTATATCCTTCAAAAAAATCAACTCAGATCAAGTCACCCATGCCTTTTTGTCTCTTCTGAAATGCGATTCTCGCGTTTTCTACTGGACGCAAGTCCCATTCTCGCGCCTGGGCAATTGCCAGACGCGAGTTTGATTTTATGAGACGCGGATCTTTCAAAATTCTATAGAGACGCAAGTCTCATTTCATTCAATAGCAAACTTGTAATATATACAACTTCCCTTATATATATACCCCCACCTTCCTTTCTCTCTCTTTCATTTTTCTTCTTTTCCTTCTTCACTTCCAGCAAACGCCAACAGCAGCCATCAACCACTGTGCCTTCCTCTTGGCCGGCCACCCCCTCTACCTCCTTCACCACCAACTCCACCATTCACTCCTCCATTTCCTCCTCCATTCCAACAACAACTTCTCCACCTTCTTCTTCCTCTTTTCCACCAAGAAACCCATCTTCTCCAACATTTCCATCACCACCTACACCACCTTAGCCACCACCAACCACGCCATCCTCTCCTCGGAGTACTCTTTCCAACGAGCTATAACTTCGTTCTCCGAAGTCTCATTTTCAAAACTCCATTTTTCCCTTTTAACTACACTTGCACCCTCTAGATTTCTTGGGCTTGCAGCTTTGGCCACCTTCTCGGGCCAACTCCGGGACCGCCGCCCAAGCCATGGTCGGCCTACCTCCCCCTTCTCTTCTTCTTTCTTTCCTTTGCTTTTCTTTCTTCCCTTCCTTCTTTCCTTTCCTTCCTTTTTCTTTTCTTTTCTTCTCTAATTTTCCCCCTCAAACCTGCGTCTCTCCCTCTCCCATCACTGCGTCTCTGTCTCCTCCTTTCCTGCGTCTCTCACATCTTCCTGTCTCTCTTTCTCTTATTGTTGCGTCCAATTAATTATTTAATGCGATATTCGCGTTCTTGTGCTAACGCGACACGGAGCACGTGCTCGCGTCTGCGTTCTTCCTGTGTTATGACTTAAACGCAGGTCTCAGACCCTGCGTTTGTGACGTCCCCGCGTCTGCGACCCCTGCGTCTTCATTCTCCTTTTTCTGATTCATCCTTTCTCCTCCTCTTTTAATATAATATCTGTTATTGAACGCGTTGACGTGTTGGTTACCTAGATTCCGGAGCTTGGGATTTCCTGGTGTTTCCTGAAGTTTTAGGCGAGTATTCTCGCTTTCTTTTTGGATCTTCCCGCTTCGTCGTGTTGACTAGTATTGTATTATTTTTCTAACATACTTGCATGTATCATGCTGTCACTTGTCACCTTCATAATATTATCTCCCAGTCATATGTCTCATGGCACCTGATATACTACTAATTGATACTTACACCCGCTATGACATATTGATACTTGGCTTGAGATTGTTATACTTACGGAAATCCTGTACTTGTTATCCTGTATTATATACAGCGACTTGAATTTATAATACTCATGTACTCTTGAACTCCTGAAATCCTGGTCTTGTCTTGCACTTGCTTTCCCGTAAATTGATAATTACGTAATAAATCATAAAAAGGAACAACTTGCATCGGGTCGGGGAAAACTTGCGGCTATCAATATATGTTCGTGTTTACAATGGCACTATGTATGTTGTGCAACTAAAACTTCCGGTCTGACCTGTGGGCCTCCAGGCGACCGAGGAGAGTGCTGTCTCCCTCCTTCTTGGTACCATCTTGATAAGGGCATTCTATAAGACCCTCCTGTAGGCCTTGTGGCCGGTTCCATACACTAGCAATGGAACGTCCTGAACCGTGATCCCAGGCATGTACGGGACCCACTGTAAACATTGTTCGTTGATACCCCCACTGATTTTTAATAACAGCCTCGATTTACTCATATGTGAATGTATGTGTGCTGGGACGCTATTACACATACCTAGACATATGGGTAGAACGAGTAATAAGTATAAATATTAAAAATAGTAACAATAGATTTATTCAGGCCTTATCACTTTCATTTCATGTCTCCATTTCATGCTTACTATACATGTACACTCGACATAGTTCTTGATGTTTAATACTGTTTGGTTATATCAACACATATACTTATCTCTGCACGACACTTGGCATTCACCTGAATATTTGTTAGGGAGTTTCTGACTCCCCTGAACTTGCATGTTCAGCTTTTGAAGTTTGGATTGAAGCGGAACCCTCCACCGAAGATCAAGCTTATCTCTCGGAGCAGGCTGACTGGTCCTAGCTCCTTATGTTCCTGAATCTTCCTGCAAGCTTGGGGATCTTTTTCTCGGCCCGTGAGCACCTTTTTGCTGTACAAATTGTAATTCTTACTTTTGTACCTGGCTGTGATATAATGTACATGTACCAATATATCACGCTCTGTGATAACTTTGTAATCCTTATGTTGGAATGTATATATGCCACGTATTTCCGTACTCTTTTACTTGCTTGTACTGATACTTAGCGTATATACGTGAGGGTATTTCTGACCTACGTATATATGTCGCAGTAGCGTCTCCGTACCTGCCGAATCGGGGCTTTACAGAGAAGTTACCTTTAAAGTGTTTCATCTTATCTCTCCTTTAATTTATTTATAGGAAAATTATTTATTTCTAATTTTTAACGTGGATTTATTCAAAATTTTAGCTGTCAAGATCTTTTAGGATCTTTATAAAGGGATTATCTGATTAGCTCACTCAATCAATTTCAGCCCTTCTTCAGCTCCCGCATTCAATCATAATGGTCTCGGGAAATCTCACGTGGACCCCAACAAATTAGATGGGCATAATTAAAGAGAGAGGAGTCTTTTCTGTGCCGTTTGATTCAACGGACGAATGAGATAAGTTTGGAGGACATGAGACGAACGTGAGGCCAAAATCAAATGTATAAATTTCAGACCCTCCATGGGTTAGCGTTATAATAGTAAACCTTATGTCTTACAAATCGGTTGAAGCAATTCCAATGGCTACAACGACAGAACCATGATATTTATCACATATCACATGGGTTCAAGGTCCAATTTTGATTGCTTGTATACAAGTTTAGCTAATAGCTACAGGCGATGGCAGTTGAAGCAATCCCACAAGTCAAGTTGATTCAAAATTCACCATCATTGTAGTATGTGATCAACAACAATGCATGGGTCATCATATACCCAGGATCTGCTCCTATTGACTTTGTTTCCTCCAGAACCATCACCTATTCTCTATCAAATTATGTGTTCCCGAGGCCATAGATAAGTTGCTACCTTCATTTTTTATGCAATCAGGTCTCGCCTATAACTTCAAAGTTAATATTCTTATGCACTTCATCTGTCCTTGAGGGAATTGATGGCGAGCAATGACTCCAATTTGTTTCTATAGTGGATGATCCTTGGAGATTTTATTATAGATTTTTGGGGAAAATGTGTCCATTCCCCTATATGTTTTTCCCCAAGTACTCATTCAAGTTCTACTAGTTGTTGAGTTCATTTTGAGAAGAAATCTAGGTTAAGTGACCTACGTTTTGATGACTTATGCATTGAAAGCTTACCCATTTTTTAGAAGTTTCTGGTTATTTATCCTCCAATACTCCATTAGTAAACATATTTGGTCTTAACATATGAGGGTTTGTGTACAACAAGTGCTCAACAGGTTTACCATGTGTGGGATCCATACCATCCACGTGTTGCCGCTGCCTTGTGCACGATCTATGCTGCTGCAGGGTTCGGGCATCAGAAAGATGGCTCCACAACCCAAGTTTCTAAATGCACCATCATTGTGTTATGTGATCAATGGCACTGCATGTATCATTACCTACCCAGAATTTGCTCCTGTTAACTTTGTTTCCTTCCAACGCTGCCACCTACGCACTATCAAATTTTATATCTTCCTGTGGCCATAGATTTCATTTGCCAAATCAACTCATTTCTACAAGATCAAGGTTAATGCTATTTTGCACTTCAAACCTTATGGTCAAGTCCCTGGCCAGGAGAGAATGTGGACAGTCTGTCCTTCGAGATATTATCTTTATTATTATTTATGTTGCCGGTTAAGGAAAAATTAAGTTATTACTTAATGTCACCTTTTAGTTATTAGTTGAATCTGTCTAAGATTTATTCAAATTAGGATTTTTTAGAGGAATTATCCAATTATGAATTAAGTTTGATTTACGAGGAATGTGGTTTTGTCTTCTCATTAAATTAATTACTTGAGTTTCCTTAACTAAAACAGAATTATTAAGCTATGATGATGGACAGGATCATTGAGATTATCTAATTTGAGTCTTAAAAAAAAACTCTCCATTCTATCATTTCATCTAATTTCTATCCCATTCTAATCATTCTTCTTACAATTCCTCTTTCCCCTTTTAGCTCAGGAATTTCTTCCTTCAAAACCTCTGCAGCTCTACTAAAATAAGAGGAGGGGGACTTAAAAGAACTAAATGTAGAAAAATGATAAACCTAGACAACCACCGAATCTTGGATGAAGACTATTGTTTTGTCGAATCATGAACAGCAAGCATTGCAAGCTCAAGGAAGCATGGACATGAGAGACAAATACACCACAGAAAGGAAATATGGAAAATCCCCCCCCCCCCCCGGCTCCTTCAACCAACACACACACACACACACACACACACACACACACACACACACACACACAAAAGGATGGCAATCAAAACCCGACCCGCTCTAGATGGGTATGGGTCAACAGTCAACACTATTCGGATATAATCCGTCTATGACCCAACCCGTTCACCCATTTAATAAACAGGTCGGGTAACGAGTTAACCCATCAACCCATTTATGACCTGTTTTCCCTTTAATATAATATAATATATATTGTTATAAAAACCCTCAACTCTCATTTGTTTTCTCTATTTGTTTAATATTTGATATATATATATATATATATATATATATATATATATATATATATATATAGAGAGAGAGAGAGAGAGAAAGAGATAGACTTGTGTCCTTTCCAAAGGATTTGAGTTCAAATCCTTCCCACTCAAGTACCAACATCCGACATTCGAATACAAGATCCACTCTGTTGCAGTTGATCTATATTATTTCAAGTATTTATAAACCAAAAATCAAGAATTGAATACCTTTCGCCCATGCATCAAGTAGGAAAAAAAACGGACGGTTTAAATAGTGAATTGGTTAGTTTAACGGTATAGAATATTTGAAACCTAATAAAAATTATTTTGAAGGATTTTAAATGTTTAGATCATAATCAAATGGCCAGATCAAGAATTTGTATGTCTAAAGACATAGATCTAACCAACTCACTACTTTCGACCGTCCATTTTGCGCCGCTTGATGCATGGACAAAAAATATTCAAAACACTTGATTTTTGGTTTATAAATACTTGAAATATATAGATCAACTTTAACGGAGTGGATCTTGTATTTGAACGTCGGATGTTGGTATTTGAGTGGGAGAAGGACACAAGTCTCTCTCTCTCTCTCTCTCTCTCTCTCTCTCTCTCTATATATATATATATATATATATATATATATATATATATATATATATATATAATTTTATGACTATATTGAAATGTTGGTAGTGGTTTTATTTGTCCATTTTGAGCATCCCTTTTGGTGTTAATGAGCATGAAAGGTTTGCCCCAAAATTGGGCCCTTAAAATGGGCCAAAAAGATTTTTTTTCCTCCTAATGGGTCGACATGTACCCAACCTACTAACCCGCAGGTCGGGAACGGGTCGTGTAACGGTCCCAGTTAAAATTTTCCATTTGATTACAATCATCACAGATTATCCAAGCGAGGGGCCCATCAAGATACAATACTTCCATTCTACTAACATCAGAATGCTCTATACTTTACATCAATCTCCACTCTGATAGCATGTATGATCTTAACATGATTTAGCATTTCAAAATATTGGTCCGACAACTCATAAGAAAACATAGTCTAATACATTACTAATCCAAAATATAATACAGGCTTTGAGTCTAGCACCAAACATTTCAATATTTACAAGTGCATAGCTACATCCAAATAGAAATTATGCATAGTTTTCTACAACCATATACATATCAAAAGAAACAAGCAAAAAGGGTGAAAGGTCTCCGTTGACACTTATCCCGCCTATATTGCCATTAAGCGGGTCCCTTGCCTTTGTCCAAACCTGAAGGTGATAATGAGAATAGAGTGAGCTCAACAGCTCAGTGAGTAAAACAATGATTATATGTATATCTATTAAGTAGGTCTATTTGGACTTATCATCAGGTTGGCAATCGTATTTTTATACCATGTGTGAAATTTTAAGTATTAGCTGAAGCTCCGACCCAACACAGTAACAGGTCCTATTAGTCGACTAGGTCATTCCTATAGTCGACTAATACCATTATTAGTCGACTAATTATTGAAGCTATAGTCGACTCGGGTTGATCCAAAAGTGTTTTTATTCTCTGTTGGTCGTCAGTAGCTTATGTAGTCGACTACCCTAACCTGTATAGTCGACTACACTATGTATTAGTCGACTTATACATCACCTATAGTCGACTAGGTAAGGATCAAAAAGGTGTGTTGCTCTCTGTTTGTCCCTTATAACCAGTTCTAGTCGACTACCCTTTCTGGTGTAGTCGACTGCTATAGGCTCTAGTCGACTATTCATCACCTATAGTCGACTAGTCATGGTCAAAAGAATATGTCTACTCTCTATTTGTTTCCTGCAACTGAGGCTAGTCGACTTACAGTGTTTATATAGTCGACTAAGAGGTGTTTCTAGCAACTTGTCTACCCATTTTTCCCTTCCGTAGTCGACTTAGCCCCATGGCTAGTCGACTAACAGTGGTGAATTTGCCTAGATAAGTCGACTTATCTTAGAGTCTGGAAATATCAATTCTTTATAGTTTTAACATACAATTTCTAATTTAACCATATTAGCATAGATGATCAACATAGAACATAATCGCAGCATGCATACATAATCAACATGAAATATGATGCATATAATCTCAACATGCATACATGATCAACATAAAACATAATCTCCCCTTCGATCACCTCCGGTTCAACCCGGTCCCTTCCTCCGATACGTTTACCACGTATTATTCTCCCCTTCATCACCTCCGGTTCAACCCGGTCCCTTCCTCCAATACGTTTACCATGTATTATTCTCCCCTTCGTCACCTCCGGTTCAACCCGGTCCCTTCCTCCGATACGTTTACCACGTATCACAACATGTAAAGATCATATCCTTCATGTAATAACCACATGCAAGGATCCATGAGACAATAATAACATAAAGGATTCACATGATTCCTACTTTACATGATGCCAATATTATGTATAAGTAACCACTAACAACATGCAAGCCTTTCCAGGATAACTAACATGTTATATCATTCCAATATATGTGTAGCCAAATATATGCATGAAGTCAAGTATGATGTTCATTCATAAAACTATTTCTTTTTAAGAGGCATGTGTTAGACTACTATGCATACACACTAACGTGTCGATCATGCATAATGTAAGCATACATGGGTGTAACCACCACAAAGCATATAAACTATACACAATCATCATCATTCATTTTCACATCTATTCATAACTTAAAAATTTCCCACTTTATCTCAAGTTCTACACTCCTACTATTTTACTAGGGTTCGGGTGTTCTACTCACTCTTTGAAGCGGTTAACTCCTTATCAAGCTTGATCTCCCGCTACGATGGAGTCTACAAGGCCATAACAATGTCATAATTAGTTCATAGCTAAAAGAGCACAAGAGGGGTAGGATTCTTAAAGTTTTTCTTACCTTCAACCAATATCACTCCCCCTAACTTGTTGTTCTAGATCACCCTTGTCTTCAAGAAATCCCTTTTTATAGTGAGGTTAGGTCACCACTTTAGCTCGTTCTATTGGATTTTTGGAGGAGTTAAAACATGAAAATAGAGCCTTTTTCTTGTATATGGAAGGGGAGTTTGTGGGGGATGAGAGGGAGAAGGAGTGTGTTTGTGAAGAAGTAATGGGGGAAAAAGAGAGGGCTGCAGCTGCTGTTTTTGCTGCTGCTGCTTTTTTGCTGCTGCTGCTGCTGCTGCTACAGCAAAGGGGAGAGAGAGGAGTTTTGTGGAGTTAGGATGAAGAGAAAGAGAGGGTATTGTCAAATGAGATTGTTCTCTTCATTCCCCTCCTATTTATAGCCCAATCTCTTCCATAAAAACATGACAAGTGTCCCTCCCTAACCCCCATCACTCTACTCCTATACCTTACACTATAAGCAAGGCTCAATGCCTCCCCCCTCCATGAGGTACTAGTACCCACAAGCATGGTGAGGGGTATGGTGGCAAAGTCAACAAGCATGAGGTTATATTCATTTCTTATACATACATACATATGTGTATACATACTAATAGGCATAGTATAATGTGTAGTATCTAGCATGAATACTTACTCCCCCATCACCTCCCTAAAGCATTAAAATGTTAGGAAAAAAGTGCTTATTAAGACAAGTGTTACAGGTCGTCTATACCAACCCTGAATAAACGGATAGAGTATGAGTCAAGGGTATATGGGACAACCCAAATATGACCCGACCTGACCCATTTGCCACCCCTACACACACCAAGGAAAAAAAGAGGGAGGAATAAAAGTGCGCGGCAGAAAGGGTTGAGTGGGTTGTGGTGGGGGTACCTAACCAAATCAACTACACAGCTTAATAATTTGATTGTTATTGGGTTCAAAGCAATATGGCCAACTTGATCTGATCAACCATACAGACCTGACTCAGGTATGTGCAAGTACCGGGATTTGTTCAAGAGCAATTTTTAAAAAATTCAAAAATATGAGTACCCTACAACCTAACCATACAAGGGAAATACACCACGACAGTGGGAGAGGGAGAAGAGGCGGGGGTTCATGGGGTGGGGGTAAACCTAACCAAAACAGGCTAATAAAGTCAAAGCAATATGGACAACCATATCTGATTAACCACAAAAAACCAACTAGGGTATGTGCAAGTACCAATGGTTTGTTCAACCGAACGTTGTACATCGAGTAGGGTTTTGCCCGACCGTGATTCAGTCCGGACCGAAAAACAGGTGGAAATCCTCTTAAAATCCATCTGCACCAGATCAAGCGGCTACAGAAGCTTAGAAAAGAGCATTCTGGTCGGGTTTGGTTTTTGATTAAAAGCCACCCGACTCGCATCGATTAAAACCCGAGACCGAACATGCACCAAAACCAACCCAGAACCCACTATACTGATATATAATATAACATACTATTAATTGTAGTTGTTCATCTCTATAAATATATAGGTGAAAGTGGGTTAGCCAGCCGGTGACACTCCTCCCTCCTCAGAGGGAGGTTTCATGTTTGATTCCCACTAGTGTCGAACGAGGAGTTGAGCTTGGGTAATTAATGTGAGGTGTGAGTATTTACTTTTCAAAAAAATAAAATATATATATATATATATATATATATATATATATATATATATATATATTATACCCTTGTCTTTCTCATCCCCTCTCCCCCTCTCGTTCACTCTACTGTGGGAGCGTGGCTTGGCGTTGCTACTCCCATCTCTCATTCACTCTACACCTCTGTGACGGCATGACCTGCAGTTTGCTACTCCCTTCTCTCTTGTTCACTATGTGCCTTTGCAGCAGCAGCCTGCGTCATTGCTACTGGTGCCGAAGCCGAATCCAAGCCGTCTTCCCCAATTCCACCTCCTATCCTCTCCACCCTGGATCCCTCTAACTAACAACAACAAACTCCTCTCACTATCAGATTTTGAGATGGAAAACATCAAATTTCTATGATCTATGAACGTTTTCTCTTCTCAACTTCAGGTGTAGATTTTTGTAAGTATTTTCAAAACTTTACTCTTTATGCATACACATGATGATTTATGGAGTATATGAATTCGATCTTTCAAAATGATTTTTTTATGAAACCTAAAAGCAGTAATTTTATAGAGAAATTTTGCCATGAAATCTGAGGTTTCAGGTAAGTAGAGGTTTATGGTCAGTGTGAATGCAATTAATCAGATTTCATGGCAAGAACTATGGTGGAAGAGGTTTATAGTGAGAAAAGGAATATTAGCAAATTCTTTAACTTGGCTTGTTAGATCTTTTAACTGGATGTTGGCAATTTGTAATGCTGCACCAATGTATTTATATGATAAAATTTTATATATATTGTTGGTGTTCAGTGTTCTAAAAAACGTGTTATATAACTCGTTAATCGTTATAACGTGTTATATAACCTAACACCGACCAATCGTTACGTAACAGGGCTAAAAAATGCAATGTTTCATAACTATATTTATTTTGCCCGTAACGTTTGTTACGTTACGTTATTAACGTAACGCACTGTAACTTACATTACGGTGCAAGTCGACTTTTTATAGACCTCCCAAATTCGCTCGATCTAGAGCAAAAAAAGTCCCCCAAAAGAAAAGTCAGACTTTTCACGTCAGTTCTATCTAGAACCACCGTTATCTAACTTTACAAAATTTTCACGGCGGTTCTAAATAGAATCGCCGTTAAAAATCAAACTTTACAGACTTTTCATGGCAATTTTTAGAACTGCCGATTTTTAACGGCGGTTCTATTGAAAACCATAGTGAAAGTAAAGTCAAAACCATCGTGAAAAGTCTAAACCCATTTCTGTTGTAGTGCATGTGGGTTTGTGAGTTCGTAAGATCGAACCTGACCCAATTACTAATTATAACCCTAAATTCTCAATTTTTTCTCACAATTGATCTCTCTCGAATCCCCAAAGGAGAAGAACCCAAACATGTTGCCTTCTCGTCGTCATCCTCTCGCAACGATCTCGTCATCATCCCCTTGAAGTCGTCCTCTCGCAGCGTTCTCGTCGTCCTCCTTTCGTCATCGTCCAGAGGTAATTTTATCCCCTCTCGATCTCTCTCTCCATCGCTCTCTCATTATAATGGCTAAAAAAATAGCATGACAGTAATTATCATGCTTGTTATAATTCAATCTACAATTGCTGTTTGTGTAGATTGAATAGCATGACTATAAGTTCGGATCCAGTACATAAATATGCAGATCATATAACCGGTGAAAATGATTGTGATACTTGCTAAAAATTGTTGTGAGACTTGATAAATGTGATACATATTGTTTTGATATTTTTATTTTTTAAATTATTTTTCTATTTATAAAATTTTTAAATATAGCATATATTTATTTTTATTAAACAAATATTAAATCATGTAACCCAGGTTATGCATTACGTTATAACTTATATTAACATAACAAAAAAAAAACGTTATTGTTACGTTATCGTTATTTTAAACATTGGCTTATATAACTATATTTGGTGGTCCAGTGTCTTGTATCACAATTTTGAGGTTGTACTTTTCTACACTTCTAGTTAGATTATTAGTTTTTCATTCATAAATGACTTGATTAATAGCTGAGCTAATTGCATGAATATGTTTGTTGTTTCATTAATTAGAAGGGATATCTTATGTTATTTTGTTTGCTCATCAAGGTAATAAAGAAAGAATGTAGAAGAAAGTTAGAATAGTATGGTTAGGCATGCCAGTCCTAGCCCCATTTTAGAAACTGACATATTCACTCCTAGTCCCAATGAATGTCGAAACGAGGATCTATAAACCCCATACCTGCAAATGTTAATGAAATTCAACAAGGGGCTGAATAATAATTTGGAGGACAAAAATAATCTTGTGATTCGTAGAGAGAAAAGAGTGATGTTTGGGAGTATTTTAAGGAAATAAAGTAGTCTGATGGCCCTAAACCTACTCATGCTAAATGCAATTATTGTCCTCTTAAATTATTTTGTAAAAGTGCAAATGGAAAACCATGGCTAGGCATAGGTGTCCAAAACGTCCTTATACAAGGAAAGGAATGACAGTGGGCAAAAGCTCTCGTCTTTCGTGATTATGAAAAGAACATGTCATTCTAAGCCATAAAGCCTTCAGAAGGCTCTATCATTTTTTCTTTTTTCTTTTCTCTAACAGCATACTTCCCAATTTTCTCAATCTTCTCATTGCATGGATTTGCTCATTTCATGGATGAAGCCTTTAAGATTGGGATGGCTTCTATTTAATTAATGCCTCAGTACTTAATAGCCTATTTTGCCCTCTATTTCTATCTTCTTCAAGGTTTCAGGTATGTGTTTGGCTCTGGCCTCTCAACAATTTGTTCTTTGTTGCTTTAGATTATACTTGCTGACTTGTAAAGTTTATTTCTTGTGTATCACTCTTAAATGTAGTTTCTTTTTTAACTTTCTTCTTTGGTTTTTCTTTAGATTGTGACATTGTGTTTCTAATCAATATTAGTATTTGCTTCATATTTGTCTTCTTTTGTTTTAGTTTCACTTTTATTTGATGTAAGCATTTTGCTTCAGATTCTTCTATGATTTTTAGTTTTGCTTCAGATTTTGTTTCTTTCTTTTGCTTCAAATTATTATTATTTTTTTTAAGATTTTTCTATTTTAATCTTACTTCAAGTTATGCTTGTTTATTACTTGAGGTTTGCTTCTCTATTACTTCAAGTCAAGGTTTGAGGTTTCAGCCGATACGTATCAGTTTCCTCTAATATGAATCAGTTTCAAAGCTAAGCGATCCAAAACAATCTGATGTAATAATACGGGTGGATCACAATAGCCTTCAATTCAAGGAGAAAAAAAAACTAGGGTTTTAGAAAAGAAATAGAAACGGGATACTAGGATTTGATTAAAAAAAATAAGAACTGGATAAATTTGGGTTTCACACCCCTTGCACACAATTAGGCTTCACACACCTTACACCAGATTGGGCTTTACACCCTTACACCAACCTCAAGATCTCATATCTCAAGAATTTAACTGAAATTTTTCATTTATTCATTAAATACCAATAAGAGAATTCTTGAGGCCTATTATATAGGCTTTACAAAAGTCCAGTCTCAGAATATGACCGATGTGATATTAAATTCCAAATAAAAAACAATTAAATTCAAAAAAAAACTAAAACATAATAATAAACTAGGAGTGATGTCCTCATTGTTTCCCCCAGGGTGAGGAAAAACTCGACCCTATCGAATGTGGGCTCCTCACACGAGCGTCTTAATCAGGTCATAGTGGTGGTCAGTGAACCGTTAGTCATGTATCAAGTCTGAACCAAGGTGGTGGAGGTGAGAATGGCCTCTGTGACGGATCAGCTGCAGTCATAGATCTGGGAAGGTACATGCATCAGATTGAGTCGAATCCACTCTACTGAAAACTGAACTGATACCAGGATCCCATAGGAAATCCAACTCATCAGTAATAGAAGTAATCCTCCTCAGGACTGTAATAGGACATGTACGTCGAGCGTAAAACTGTCTCACAGTTCTGAGGAACCTCTCAAAGTGAATCACAACTATTATCATATTTTTAACTGGAAATTTCTACAAAAGGCAACAAATTTGTAATCATCATTGCAAATTATTATTATTTATGGGTCTCATCATGCATTTCAGGCAGATGCAATGCAACAAACTCATTAGGTAAAATTCCTAAAGATAGGACAAAGATATATAACTTTCCTAGGAGGACGTACATCAGATATTGCTAACGGTAAACATCAATAAGACCAACAGAAATATGACGAAAGTCAGAAAATAGCTCCAAACATTCACTAAAAGAAGAAACACTGGGAGTAACATGATGAACTATAGTAAAAAATTCACTGACTCACTTGAAAAGAAAAAGTAAGAAGCAACCACATAGCCACAATCTACACAAGAGAACACAGATAACTTACTAGATGTAACTACACTAGTATCAACTGTCTCATGCTTAATTCCGTCTTCTATCGTAGGTATGACAAGAGAATACTTAGCAACCTGCACGGGCATATTAGACTCCACTAATACATGCTCAAAATCACTAGTATCATCCTCTAAAACATCGATATCATTAGGTATTGATGTACTTGACTCAACTAATGCATACCGAATGTCATTATTTCTCTCCTCATGAACATGAGTCTCATCAATTGCGGGTGCACTAGACTTTACTAAATCATCAACAACATCATTAATAACCTCAAAAGGCATGTGGACATCCTCAACAATCCTCGAATTATCAATGTCATCAATTTGCATATTATCAATATGTTGACTCTTCGCGGGGTACTAGTAATCAAAATGTTCAAATTCTCCAAACTTAGAACACTTGATCGCAGGACACTCGTAAGCATAGTGTCCATATCCCTCACTTGTAGAACACCGCTCTCTGATTTTGAAAGCGAACAATTCTTCCTCTAAAGCCAAAAGAAACGTCTCTTTGACAAGCTTCATGACATGTAAGATCAGCTCTCTTTTGAAATCAGGTCTCAATCCATTATAATATATATATATAGTAGGAAGATCTATCTGAAAGCCACAAATACAAGCTCCTTAAATTTAAGCTTATACTCAGTAACAGACAAGTCTCCCTGACGTAGATAAAACAACCCTTTGAATAATTGGGATTTAGAGGGAATATTTCCTTAAGCTTTTCCATCATTTCATCCCACGTCTCTATAGGTCTGGAGTATGTTATCTCTAGTTATCTTTCTGCGGTAGTCCAATAATCTAGAGCTGCAGATTTTAGTTTACTTGTAGCAAACCAGACTCTACACGCATTAGAAAGTTCATACAAGTCAAAATAATAGCCCACGTGCGCTATCCAATCACAAAAATTTGTGAGCGTCATATGTACCATAAAAATTGAGAGGCGTTACACTGCTCTTTCATTGGACTTCTTTTCTAATAACATACAAAAATCATAATACTTACACTCTCTAGTGCAATGTTGTGAATACGTGTTACGTAACTCAGAAACACGCCAATCATAATAATTTCACTCTCTGGTGTGATGTGAATCCGTGTTTCATGACTCTAGGGGACGCTGCCAAAATTTCGTACTAAACTCAGATATATCTACAACTTAACCTAAGACAGACTGCAATGCAAAAGAATACAAACAAGCGGATGATTATGCAAAGTCCTTAGACTCAGACAAAACTAAATGCATGCACTAAATGATGAAAATTACAATCCTAAAAGGCTCAATCTCTAAATGCAAGCAAATGTAATCCTAAATGATGATATTAAGCAACCGACAAATGAGATCAATCAATATCAACAATTATGTATGATAAAGTACAAATAAGAGCACAATTAATAATTGGATCAAGTTACGATATCACCTGAGGGGATGAGACACGCTCAAGCGTAAGTCCTATAAGAGTCTTTAGACAATTCTCTACAACTGATGGTTGGAATTCTTGCAGGATGGAACAGCTGCAACACGGGCTGGACGTGACTAGAAAAAGACTGCTTCAAAAACAGCTCGAATTGGGCTTAAAACGAGCTCAAAACGGCTTCTGAACCAATCTGCGGAGTTGGGTCCGAGAGAACCGAGTCAGAACTTGGTCAGGCAGGGTCAACTCGCTCTGCTGGGGCCGGTTCAGATCGGCTAGAGTCGACTGGAGTCGGCTCGGGTCTGAGCCACAGCTCGGGTCGTCTCGGGCAGAGATGGATCCGAGTCTGCAAGCGGGTCGGGTTCTGTTGTTGTCAGTTAGGTTACAGTTGAAGCGGGTCGGGTCCAACCGGGTCGAATTTGTAGTGGTTCAGGTCGGGTTAGACTCTGCTGCTTAGCGGGTCTACCACTTAATTTAATTCGGATCCAGTTTTCTGTGTGGACGATCAAATCCAAATCGCATTGACTTCACCCTTAAGCTTTGAGGGTCGGGTATACTTTGAACCCAATGGGGTTGGCGACTGGGTGGTCAGCGATCTCGAGGCTACAGTCAACGATGAAGAGAAAGGTGGGTTGGATTCGTTGTTACAACGAGTCTGTAGAGTACTGCTGCAGCTATGTTTCACAGTCGCAGTTTCGGCAGCCAACTCGGCGGGCACTAAAACGCATCGATCGCGACGTCTAGGATCAATCTCAAGTGATAATCGCAAAATGCTACATAAAAAGCTCAAAAAAATCTGAAAAAATCACCACAACTCTTAAAAAAATATAGACATCAATATTTATGTATCACATTATATCGAGATTTGAGGGGTAATTGGAAAAATATGATAATTTGAGGGGTAAATTTAGAAATATGAAAGAATTGAGGGGTAAATATAAGAAAAACCCAAATAAGAAATATTTGAGGGGTAAATATGAAAATTTTGAGGGTAAATATAAAAAAAGAATTGAGGGGTAATTATAAGAGAAGGGGGAAGAGAGAGATCAGCTGAGAGAGAGATCGGAGGGAGGGAGAGGGAGAGGGAGAGGGATCGGAGGGAGATCGGCGGCGGGTAAGGGCGAACGACGACAAGGGAGAGAGAGACAGAGAGATTGAGTGCATGTGCAATTTTTTGGTTAATAATTAGGAGTTGTGTGGTGTAGGTTTAGTTGTTGGCTTAAAAAAGTTATGCATGTTAAAATAAATATATTAATGCAAGTCAAAAAATAAACCTTAAAAGTTAGGCATGTTAAAATATTTTAAAATTAGTCTTTTAAAATTGATGCATGTTAAAAAATTTATACATGTTTAATTATGCATCTTAAAATTAAAATTATTCTTTAGAAATTTATGCATCTTCGAATTTATTTATCTTAGAATTGTAGAATTAGTCTTTTAATTTTAATGTAGATAAAAATAAAAATTAAAAGATTCTTGTGTGATAAAATATTTTAAAATCTCAATGCAATTAAAAATAACTTAGAAAATTATGCATGTTAACTTATTTATTATTAATCTTTTAAAAAATTTGTATGTTAAAATTAAAATATTTATGTGTGCTAAATTGTGCAAGGTTAATTAGTGCTAAATTTATTTTCAAAACTTAAAAGGAAAATATGTTAAAAATTAACACATGCCAACATTAAATAATATAGATAAATAGGTGACCCTAATATTAAAGTATGAAGTCACTTTTTAACTTTTATTTTCTTCACGAAGAAAGATTAAATAAGATATGGCTCGACGACCCCATATAGAAAAAAATTATATTGGGTGGAGTCATTGTAAGATGGTGGCAGATGATCATAGACATGTAAGATGCAATTACTGCCAGAACGAAATGCACGGAGGTGTTACCGCCTAAAAGAACATTTGGTGAAGGTGTTATCGTCAATGTATTAACATGTAAGGAGGTCCATAAAGAAATTAGGAAAGAGGTGAAAGCACATATATCTGATAAAAGAAAAGCTAAGCAAGCAGCCAAATTTGAAAAGAGAGTACCAGAACTTATGAGAAGGCCTAGAGAAGTAGATTCAGATGAAGACACTGATAGTGAGAATGAGGAGGAAGTAGAACTTTGAAGAGTAATGAGAGCAAGTAGACAATCATTTATGGAGGAACAAATAGCAGGATCTAGTAGAAGGATGGGAGCAGGCCCTAGTTCAACTAAAAAGAGTTGTGACATTAGGCCGCCTCCTAGTTCTAGAACTACTTCAGTTGCTCGAATGGTCCTTTTACACAAAAGAAGCAAGGCATGACTCAATCTACAGAGCTGCAATAAGAGGCTTGAAAGATGCGAAGAGTTATCTGGGTAGGACTATATCTAAATTCTACTATAATCATGCTCATATGTTGCCAATAGTCCCTACTACCAGACAATAAATGCTGCCACTACAGAAGTAGGTCACGGTGTAGAATCTCCCACTGCTTGGGAGATCTCCAACACTTGGATGTAGAAGTTGATGAATACAAAACATATATAGAGACATTCTACAGTCATTGGGATGAGTTTGGTTGCACACTTATGTGCGATGGTTGGAGTACCCCAAATAGAAGGGAAATCATCAACTTTCTTGTGTATTCAACTTATGGGATAGTTTTCCTTAAGCCTGTGGAACAACTGATAGTTTTCAGAATGGTCCATAACTATTTTTGTTCTTTATAATCTTAAAGGGTTGGTTAGGGTCCTAGAGAAGTTCCAGCGAAGAAATATTTAATCATCGAACCTGAAACCGAAAAAACCTCCCGAAACTGATTTTTCTACGAAACCCGAAACCGAAATTGAGTACTCTAGTCCTTTATTCTGTACATTGTTGTGCTAGATAGTTGGCATTAGATTTGCTGCATCTTTTTATAGTACTAATTATCAAGACAGGAGAACGATGAAATGGCACCTTTGGATCAAGGAAGGAGAATTAAACAGATTATTACATTTTAAATGATTAGAAGAATGCCGTTCTCAGTCCAACGGCCTTTGCAAGGTCTTGTTTGTTTTTGTTTCTTTCTTTGACATGCAATTACAAATCAGCTCTTAGCATGACATGGGCGCAACTTCTAGCTACACAACTCCTCCTGGCATGCGCAGCCTTCAATTTAGTTTCAAAGAGGGCTTTTTTTTTAAATTAAAAAAAAAATCTGTATTTTGTAACTTCTTTTCCTAAACACTTGTATTTGCTGTAAATAGCACAAGTTGTATTGTAACTATAAATTTGAGTTGTAGAAGTATAGGTTATACAAATTTTAGACTAATTGTAACTGTGTATTTTGTCAGTGGATTTGTATTTATAAGTGAATTCAGATTTGAAATATTCAAATGGGCTGGTTCCGTCTACTAGTTTGATTTGAGATAAATTTTACATATATTTTCAAGACTGGGACCCGAAAACCATTAAAACCGAACCGACCCGCCCAAACCCGAAACCCGCCCGGACTAACCCAAACCAGTTTGGTTGGGGATCAGGTTAATATATACTCAAACCCACCAGGTTCAAGCGGGCTTTGGGTTGAGCGTTTCAGATTTGGGTCGGATAATTTTTTCTGAAAAACCCACCTGACCCGACCCGTTTACCCCCTAGAACTTTCCACGCAAACCCAGATAGGGTGTGTTCAACGTACCAATGGTCAAGAGAGATATTTTGAAGGGGAAAAAATTCAATCATGCACCATCATTATCATCATATATATATATATATATATATATATATATATATATATATATATATATATATATGAGAAAAATGTATATCAGCCTGCGGCTGAGAGAACTCTCTCAGCCTGCGGTGACGTGGCGCAATTTTGTCACCCCACTAACTTGCGGCCCGCTTATGGTAAGAAGTTAAATTACTAAATACCCCTTATGAAAAGTTACTCTTTCGGTAACTTTTCGTTATTGTTTATTATTATTTGCCCAAAAGGCAATTTTTGGAGCGAACGTTGTCAGACTTAGGTTATTGTTTATTATTATTTTTCCCCCTTTTTTTGCCGCTCTTTATAGGATTTAGCTTATTGTTTATAAATTACTTTTCCCCTTATTTCCTTACCTCTATTTGTCAGATTTAGGTTCTCTTTTTCAGCCTGCGATCAACTTTTTTCAGAAAATATAAACTCTTTCAATTCTATATATCAGAAGGAAGTTAAGCATCGAAGATGTGGTAACTGCCAAGAGCTAGGCCATTACAGAACTGGTTGTCCGTTACTGGTATTACATTAAACCTGTTAATCATTTTTTATAATGATGTATCTTTAAAATTCTTACTATTTCCTTTTTAATGGCAAAAGAAGTAGGTTTGGGTTGCCTCCATCTTGAAGGAACAAAGACTTCAATTTTTTCATGAAGTGCGACCAGGGTCGCACAGTGTAGAGAGATTCATGTCGCAGTCTGCCACTGGCGTGTCATTATAATCAGATTTATTATCATTCTTTAATTTCTACTGTATTATTTTTGTAAGTAGTTGTACTTTAAAGTTTTACTGCTACAAAATTCTCCTACATTGTTTAATTTTTTGTGTATATAATGTAGACAGAGACTTTGGCCGCAGTGTACATGGTTAATTGCGACCAAGGTCGCAGTGTTGTTATTGATAAAGAGGGCCAGCAACTGCAATCTAGGGTCGCAGTACATTGACTGCGACTTAGGTCGCAGTACGTTAGGTAGGTGTTTCCTTTAAATTAACACGCATAGCGACCAAGGTCGCAGTGTTGTTTATTAAGACTGCGGCCAGCAACTGCGACCAAAGTCGCAAACTTCATTTTAAAATTAATTTCGGGTGAAATAATCTAAAGTTTCAAAATCTCTTTCTTATTTGCGAACATGGTCCAAAGATTTTTTAAAAAAAATAAAAAAGACTTAAACGGAAATAAATCTGGAAAAAATTTAAAACCATTAAAATACACAAAGCCTAAAAATTATTCTATATTTTTTGTTCTTCATTTCTGACTCTTGTCTGATCCTCCTATGAACTATTAAATTGGTTTTTACATATAGTATGCGATGATAGATTGCGACTATGGTCACACTACCGCGACTATGGTCGCAGTACTTAACGAGAGCGATAGTATAATCGCAGTTTTACGTATTATTCTATATTTTTTGTTCTTCATTTCTGACTCTTGTCTGATCCTCCTATAAACTATTAAATTAGTTTTTACATATAGTATGCGATGATGGACTGCGACTATGGTCACACTACCGCGACTATGGTCGCAGTACTTAACGAGAGCGATAGTATAATCGCAGTTTACGTATTATTCTATATTTTTTGTTCTTCATTTTGACTCTTGTCTGGTCCTCTTATGAACTATTAAATTGGCTTTTACATATAGTATGCGATCATGGACTGCGACTATGGTCGCAGTACACTCGACTGCATTTTTCTTGATGATTTTTTTCTAAGTTAATGTAACAACGGTGAATAAGTACTGATTCTATAGTCGCAGTTTACGTATGTTTTTATATGTTTTGCTTATAAAGTATGAATTATTTTTACTTATTGCATGCGTAATAGCACTGCGACTATGGTCGCAGTGTTTAAGAACAGCAGTCGCAGTTTGATATGTAATTAAAAGAGCTTATAAGTTAATATAGTGAGAAAGAGACCTTACAAAAAAGAGAATTAAAAGCTTTGAAAAGAAGACAAAATAAGGTTGAATATCAGAAGATCAGGAAATCCTAATCCTCGTCATTATCACCATCATAAGCAGATTCGTCGTCTTCATTCTTCTGCTCTTCCTGTTCATCATTTATTTCCTCATCATCTTCCTGTTTTTGAGGTTTTTTTGTTTCACCGATAAACTCCCAGAATGGATCGTCTCTATCAAGCTCTTCGTCTGATGCGTTGCGAGAAAGCGAGCCTACAGCATCAGAGGACATGCTTTCATCAAGCATGTCTCCGTCAAGTGGCAGAGGAATAATGTCTTCCTCACTAACCCACATGAAATCTTCATTATTCTCATGAATAGGAGGATCAGTTAATACATTATTTGATGTAGTGAGATAGTCAAAAGGAGCGAAGTCCAGACTGGTATCAGATTTACTAGAATATCCTGAAGAAAAAGGACCAATGGGGGAATGATTGAAGTTGAAATCTAAGTGTTCAGAGGAAGAAGATGGGAAGACATGATTCAAGAATGAATTGTTTTTTGGAAGTTTTTGAAATCAAATTGAAAAGGAAGAGCAAAAATATAGTTTCTAGGTATGAGATAATATATTAGTTGCAAGCATTATATAAAGGTCAATATTGTAGAAGAACATGAATAGTAATAATAATTGTTACAGATTAGGGTTGAGTATGGTAGGAAGTGGTAAAAAAATTAAATATTTAATTGAAGATTTATTGCTGGAGAATCCGAAGAGTTTCTTTTTACCAGATGTTTAATACTTGAAGTACAAATTAACTTTTTATAGAATTGTTTGCCTATATCTTTAGATTACGTATGGTGCACATCTTTCCTTTATCGATATTAACATTATTGCATATCTTTTTTCTAGACTGTTGTTGTATCACGGTAGATAGAATATTAATTACTTCATTTAATTCAGTGTAATTAATATAGTATTTTTATAAGATGTGATGTACGCGAACTGATCTCAGGGTCGCATGGCTAATCTACTTTTTAAAAATATAAAAAATCTCTTACATAAGGCATGCGAAAGAAGATTGCAACTTTGGTCGCAGTACTGAAGGAGGTCACATTGCTGTACGATAGAATGCGACTAAGGTCGCAGACGTTATATAAAAAAGTTTTTGTTATACTATGACTGCGACTAGTGACTGCGACTGTGTCGCAGTTGTCATATAAAATGTTGTACGATAGAATACGACTAGGGTCGCAGACGTTATATAAAAAAATTTTGTTATACTATGACTGCGACTAGTGACTGCGACTGTGTCGCAGTTGTCATATAAAATTTAAAGTTATATTGTATTAAGTCTGCGACCATGGCATGTTTTTTAAATTTTCAATGCTTCTGCTTATTTTACATTATGTTGATACAAATTTTTTTAATTATATTTTTCGATGTAGTAAAATTACGAATTTTATAACTGTAGATATATTCAACTGAAATTTTGTTTGTTGATGACTTTATTCCAGTTTAGAATTAAAAAAGGGGTATTTTTGTCAATTTGTTTCACGATTGTTTAGGCGGGATCTTTTTTGATTTTTTTGGCGCCTACACTCTGCGGCCGATATGTGGCATATATTCAGCCACGCCCCGCCGGCAGAGCCTGCCGGCTGAGGTACAGTAACCCCTATATATATATATATATATATATATATATATATATATATATATATATATATATATATATATATATATGTATATGTGTATGTGTGTACATGTGTCCCATGTGTTAGACTCAAGCACAAGTCAGTGGCTTGTTCAACCTGATCTGATCAACCACAGAGACACAACTAGGGTAAGTTCAAGTACTAGTGATTTGTTCAAGAGAGATTTTGAGAAAATACTTCAAGACAACAGCATGCATTGTTATTATCAAAAAAATATAAACGGTGTGCGCATGTGTTAGACTTAAGCACAAGCCACCTTTTATCATGTCCATGGTCCTAGCTTGCATTGACATCACTGACCACACTTCATAATGTAATGGCCTTATAGCATGTGATAAACAAAACCAATAAGAATAATATTTCCAAGGAAAGGAAAAAATCAGAAATATATCTAAGAACAAGTCAAACTATGTAGCACAAATACTTCTATCATGGAGCTGTGCCGTGTCTGAAATGTGTCCGACACGCGTGTCATGTGCTTTTTTAGGAATTTGCCACGTGTCCACGTGTCGTGTCCATTTCAATGTTACCGTGCCCGTGCAATATAGCAGTCAAAATCCAGTGACTTAAAAATAAAACATTAAAAAACAAAAGATACCTTGTCGTACAAGGAGCTTCAGACATTTTCCAGAAATGAAGAATTTTCAGAGCATCATCTAATGATACTTCAGTCTTGAACCCAATATCCTTTAGAAGCAATTTACTTGTTATCTGAATGAAAGTTAATAAATATATACATTAGGAAGGTAAAGCTGCAAATTTTGTGAATCCTTAGCAACCAAAAATAAAGATAAAATATTCTGCACATTAGACAGTGAATTGTGGTGGTTGTGATATTCTAGGGGTACCATGTTAAGATTCCATGTGGGTTACCAGGTTTGGCTCTTTGCACACAACTAAATGAGTTGGCACTCAAACCAGCATAAACTGGTCATAAGGATCAATCAAACCATATCCTGGAATTTATGATACGTATATAGGAAATTGGCCCCCTGAGGCAGGTACTTCAGGCTTTACTGTGAATAACAAAATATGTGGTTTTTCACAACCTACCCTTTGTGTGACCATAGGTTAAGAAAGTTGGCATGCATGTTTGAGAGGCAACAGAAACCAAACCCAACTGTAAAACCAGAACAAATATGAAACCCACAAATTTTTCGGTCTTGAGAAGAAACCTGAGGAACCAACTGCAGACGAGCGGCTGAATACAGGCATAAGATTCAATTGCCTGACCCATAAAAGTAGGCACTAGATGTACTGAAAAGCTTTAACTGTATATCACAGCAAGAATAGTGGACGTTTTGGAGGGGAAAAAAGAAGCTCTAAATCACAGAAACCAAAGGAAAAACAACCGTTAACCAGGGATAACGGAAAACAATAAATAATTCAATAAAATTCTAAAATCAAAGTACAAACTTGCCAACCATAAGCAAATCTAAAATCAAAGAACAAACTTACCACATTTATAGCCTACTACAAAATCTGAGTTCAACTAAAATTTCTAGTAAACTTGTATTCTCTAAATAAAGATAACAATGAAATCCTAAAGCAACTAAAACTTTAAACCATGATAAATTCTAACTAAAGACAAACCCCAAATTGTAAACAATCTCAAACTCTAATAAAGTCTTATACTAAGAAAATCCTAATAATTCATATTCTGATCTTCTAATCCTAATCAAACTTCTGAACTCCTGAATTTTAAGGATAACTTTTAACACCAATCTAATTAGACTACAATTCGAAGGGGTTGTGGAGGTTCCGCATCACTCCCCATACCCAAATCATGGTCACAAATTTGTAATCCACTCCTTGACATCAATTTAACATTGGATCAGCAACTGTTGAATCATAAATTTCCCTTCCAGTGGTTAATGATGCAGACATAAAGATTACAGACTGCATAACTCCCCATACCCAAATCATGGCTACAAATTTGTTATCCATTCCTCGACATCAAACGGACATTGGATCAGCAACTTTTGAATCATTTAAGTTTTCCTTCTAGAGGTAATGATGCATGCGTACAGACTGCGTAAGTTTACTAAACGATAAATTCATAATGATGTTATTCGTGGAGAGTATATGCTTTAACTTAAATCAAGTCAATTGAAATATGCTTCAGAGATCAGTGGGTCAAATGATCAAGAATCGTGATTAACAAATTAAGCAAATCCATCATTCCTTCTACTTACCATAATCACCATCATTGTCTAAACCATTTCCCATCAAAATGAGGTTATATTGCAGTGCAGAAATATGGGAGATAGGCACAATAGAACATTGATAAGCAGAAGGAAATCTTGAAAAGCCTAGTATATGAGTACGACATGGTGTGTGCGTGTATGATCTTCACATAATATACATATAAATAATTCATACATTTGAAGGAATATATACTATGTAGAAATAGATTTTACCTTTTAGCTTATCTTTTTAATCTTTTAATGGAGGAGCTCAACGCATCAACAAATCATGTCTCATGTTGAAATGTAATCTAAACTATTATTTTAATATGTTCTCATAAACAAGGAAAAAACACCCGAAAGTATAATGCATATCAAGAAAGTATCCAGCAAGTTCTAAAGTTGTCTGTGGATGTCTAAAGAGTGTGTGAATGTTAAAAGAGCATCCGCCTTTAAAAATATATAAGATAAAACTAAGGGCACATATCGGCGTGTCCTGAATTCAGGAGAAATAACCTGCAAGTGTCCAATGAGGATCCACAATATATAATACATATTGGACAAAGGCACGGCTTTATGGTAGAAGTATTGGTGCAATATAAAGGTCAGATTTGGATTCTTGGAACACGAGTCTCAATGAAAAAAATTGATGTGTCAAATTCATGCTAAGAATAACTTTGCACAAAAAAGGCTTGCCGGAAATCCCAAAAGGCCAGTTGGTGGTTAAGAAAACCTAACTCATTGTCCTGCAGATTAAACTTGTATGACAAAGGAACAAACAACCAAATTCTCCTAGACACGAAAAAATCTAGATGAACAGAAAAAAGGATAGACTTGCTACAGGGAATCACATCAGCCTATCGTATCTTCTTTTTTTTTGCACCTATTGTGTAATAATACAAGGCCCCTATAATTCTTCGTGCCTATATCATATTTTCCAGGCACAAGTTCTGGAGGACAGATTCCCAACCTATCAAAAAGATAATAGAACAAATGAAATACAATGAATTACCTATCAACTTTCATGATATAAATGTAAGGTCACCCCAACTACTGGTTTGCCAAAGCATATGACCTCGGGTAATAGTCTTAGACTCTGTATCCTTCAGAAGAAAGGAAAAAGAAAATTAAATGTTTAAATGCAAAAACAAGATTGAATTTGACAGGTCTAGTAAATATTCTCAGAAACACCCTAATTAACGTTGATCTTCTATAAAATCTGCTTCTAATCCCACCTAACTGAAAGAGCCCATTACTTATTCTCAAATATCAAAGAATATAATAGGCAAAGTAGACAACGAGAACAGTAGTAAAATGCAATATGGAGATTCACTCGAAAAATAAATAAACAAATAATTGATAAAGTACATCACAAAATAAATGTAACCACCTGAACCAAATTTCATATGGCGGCCAGTTTAAGTTTGAGTGGTTAGATGGGCAAACCTGTGGAAAAGCATATGGGGCCAAGTTTCCTAGAATAGTGCGCACTTCGTCACAGTCATAAAAAAGATCTTTAGATTGGTGAAGGTCATGATCCAAACTAGATGCTATCCATTCAAACTGACGGAGACTTTTCAAGAATGAAGACTCAACGGCTCTCTTACTCTCATTGGTTTTGGAAATGATGTAACTTCTAGAATATGCATTATAAATATCATCCCACATTTTATCAAGAACTTCCAAAAGATAAATACACTTTTCTCGACATCTTTTTGATGAAAATGTAGACAGGAAATTAAGCAACTCAGATGACTCCCAATCATCAATGAATGATGCAGCCACAGTAAGCTCTCCATCAAGCATCATATCTGAAGAGAGAGTGTAGGGCATATCTGACATGGTCCTTCTGATGCAAGTAACTTGCACAAAATCAGTGGCTCCCAACTCCTGGAAAAAATCCCTCCATTTCATCACATCAAATGATAATGATCGAATACTAGGATTGTTTAGGTAAGCAGCATCAATTTCAAGCCACTTATCATCTAGGGTTCCAATTAATTTATCCATACCAACAGGATTTTTATACTCCTTACCAAAGTGAACGGGTTCATCGATTGGACACTTATAACCATGGTTTGTCAATAATACAGGGCATTTTCGCAAATCAGATATCATGCCTTTCTTTTCAAAACAACATCTTGCACAATCATATTGAAAATGAAGCAGTATGAATGATAAATATTCAATCACCAAATTCCTATTTTCATCCATGTACTTATCATCAGATAAGGCTACCAAAATGTGACTTTTTATGACTTCATGAGCTGACAATTGTTGCACGCCGGTTTTGCATAGCATGTGTACAAGATTGTCTCTTTTGGCGTCTTCAATATTGTACATATTTTTGGTTGCTGCAGAGAGAAGGAGAGGGTTGACAGTCCGAAGTTTGGCATATAAGTTGGGAAATTCTGTAGCATTGTATTTTCCTTCGACACCAACACTAGAAGCATCACAAGGTAACCATATTGGACCATCAGCCACAGAACTGCATGAACCATCTGAAAGCGGAATAAATGGAATTTTTCTAAGAGAATTAACAAGATCATGCTCAAATCGAGCATTTGATGAATGATATCCAGAAGAATGAGTAGACAGCATTGAACGCAGAACACCAAGCCATGCGGAAAGCCAATCTAAACCCAAAGACATAATACCATCTCTGGAGCGACATACAGATGAAATAATCTCAATTAACACTTTGGGTCCATAGTCCTGAACACCAAGTAACTTTGCCAACACATCGGACAATTCAATATCCTTGCTCAAATAACCCAGACCAAGATGTTTTTGAAGCAAACCATCAGATAAAAGCATGCGAGCCTGCTCATTCCAACCTCTTAGAACTCTACATGGCAGAACCCAAGTCAAGTCAGGACCATCCAAAAGCAAGCAATTAGACATTCGCAGTTTTGAAATTATCATGTGAGGAAGATGAGAAAAGAATCCATATACTTCCCCTACAACAGGAACAAAACTCATAAAGATGGTCACAGCTTTTCCTGGACATTTCTGAAAGCAAGGAAGGGAACAGAAGGATTGTTCTGCACTAACAAACAAGGCAGGGAATTCTGACAATAACCACTGGTTCCAAGCACTATTTCCATCCACTTCTTCTCTAGAAGAAGGTAGCATAAAATCTCCTTGAAGAATAAATTTCAGCCCATAATTTCTTAATGGAAGAAAAGCGAAAACAGGTTGATGGCTTAGATGAGGCTTGTATTCACCATTCTCACACTCTTCTACAGTGAAGGCTACAGCTATCTCTGTACTTTTTACATCAGATCGAATGAGATTAGCTGGCAACTTTTTGCTAACTACTAACCAAGTCAATGTCTCCTGACCATGAGAAACTTTTACAATGCCATTACCAAGGATCTGCCTTCTCATATTAACAAGTGTGTTACTGAGCACGTTCGTAAATTTGATGCACCTAAGCCGATGCAGGAACAGTAACAAGGACGGATGAAGATCTGAAAACATGGATATTATGGAGGTCATCCCGACCCTTCAATACTTTTAGACCTGAAGGGAAGCACAATACAAGTGTTCCACTGGGTATTGTTACAAAAATTTCTTTCAGCAGATAATAGCTGACTAAACATGTCAATATTGCAAGGTGGAATTACAGTAGGCAAAACAAATCCAATCTGACCTTCAGTGATATCAAACTTCACATGAAACCCATTTGAATGAATCTCTGGAGCATCAGTAACCTAGAGAAGAACCATTTTAATTTAAAATTAAATATCTTATAAATAATCATTTTACTACAAACCGAAGAGTAAACCAACCAAATTGAGCTTCACAAGAAGCACAACATTAGAGCATAGTATGGCATAAACATGCAAGTTGAGATTCATGAAATTAGAGATTGTATGATTTAAATATATGTTGCAGAAAGGGGAGGGGGGGGGGGGGGGGGGGGGGGGGGGGGGGGGGGGGGGGGGGGTGGGAGGAAACCATTGTAATAAATGTTTTTTTAACTGCCCCCCACGCCCCACCCACCCACCACCAAAAAACCGAAAATGTAACGACATATATAGAGGGGAAAAGGCAACAAACTTGAAATATAATTGGCAAGCACACAGAATAGACAGTTATCTTGCAACAGCATAAGCTGCTAAAACAAGAATATGTCAATGTTTTCCTCTTATTGAATGAGTAGAACCTTAGTAACAGATTTAGAAACTTTCTAAGAACTAGAAATAATAAAACTAATCCTTTACAATTACTTCTGACATTACAAACAAGTTAAATCTTTTGCATACTGGATACAAAACAGGGTATAAATGATCTAGTCAAAATAAGTGTGTTCTATATAATGATCAACAAAATTCTTTGCAGCAAAGCTTCAGATCTTTTCACCTTTCATGTTCGTAGCTAGCTAACAATTTTTTCCCGGGACCTATTTTGTTTAGTGCTCCCACAATGCTAAAACTTTTGGTTGCGTCCGCAGCAACGGCATGATCAATTGAAAGCATGAGGACAAACTTTGCTGAGGTAAACATTTCAATATGTTCCAAGTCTTATATATAATATGCTTGAGGGCCATATTCCTTGTAATTACTTCTTGAACAAACTAAAAGCATAATGAAATGTACCTCATAATTCGTCACCAGGAGAAAAATATGTGAGATAAGAACTATTCCAATATTACACCAAATCATTGCATCAATAGAGCAAAACGAAAATTTTAACAACTTGGGAAAAAAAAATATTTGGCACCTAGTCCTAGAAAATATTTAGGCAACCATTAAGATGAAGGACATTAGTACTAAATCCACTGTACACTACATTACATTAGAGAGAAAGAGGCATGAAATTTTTGCAAAGAGGCATGAAATTTTTGCATCCAAATACACAAGCATGATACTCGCAAACAACTTTTATCCTTGCAAGTTCATAGTATAAGATCGTATAGGTGTGAAAATATTTATCATGAAGCAACTCAAAATGCAAATGGAAATCAAATGAAACAATAAGCAGAAGACATGCAAAACATGAAAAATGCAATTGAATAATAAACACTATTCAGCCTACCCGAAATACTGATTTGAACCCAATGCCTTTGTGCCCGATATACCCTGCACTTGATCCCTTTTTCGTGGAATTCCCAATATCACAAAGGGCTCTTATGTTCTCAGCAGAGAACCCCTGCTCATTGTTTAACACAACAATACCAGCTTCTTGAAGAATGAATACGAGTGTGGGTTCCACATCATCTGGGTAAATATTATCATCTGCATTTTGTACCTGGTGTTCAATGAAACGTCAGAATCAAATTGGAGAAATGGTTTTAATTTAGTTTGAAAGCAAATAATTTTCTGCGTCCACCAAATCCTCAGCAATTCAAAGTGCAAACAAATAAACAGGAGAAATTCTAGGTCCACTAACTATAAAGCAATACAAAGCACAAAAAGAATCAGGAGAGATGAGTGGAATACATTGACTGAACTGAAGCAAATCACAACAAGCTTAGAGTATAAAACCCAAATCTGTACATGATACAGTTTACAATCAGATGAATGACACTATTTATCAGATGTATAAAATTTGAACATATATAGTATGCCAACTGCCAGCATTTCCAGTAACTCAGGACACCTAAATCCACAGCAAGACAGTATTATGCATTTTCAATTCTGGTAAGAAGCGAAGTGCAAACCTCACTAAGAGGCTCAGAGGAATTGCAATGGTCAGTGTTTAAAATAGTGCTAGGCATGGTGGGACACGCGGACCCGGCGCCTAGCCACCTTGGCGAAGAGATTCTTTATTTTAGAAAAATAAAACAAAGAACCATGGATTGAAATCACAGTATCAGTATCAAAATCGGTAATATCATTCATTTATCAGTCATTTTGTCTTGTTGGGTCAGCAATGTCGTTATCATATTGGTCATGTCGGTAGTATCAGCAATATTGTATCAGCCGATATTTCAACCGTTGCAAAAAAAACATATTAAAACTAGAGCTTACTTGTTTCCTTATTTGTCGTTGTTGTCTCCTCCCTCCGCCGGAGGCCTCCGGTGAACCTCTCCAACCTCTCCAACCTCCTGGCCCCACTCTGCTACCATGCAGCTGCCGCTAACACTAGCCGCATCTGCCAAAGAGAAGGGGCGGGAATAGGTTTCAGAATCGCTGCACTGAACCTTCTATTCTTTTATTCGAAGCACGTCGATTTACTGTTAGACAAAGCGGGTCCAAGCCAACCAGCTTCTAATAAAAAAATTATGGTAGTGATACACTAACACATTCTTTCCCCCTCTATCATGGCAGACGTAGTGGGTGGCTGCATCAAGATAGCTGGGCGGTGGGAGGAAACAGTGGCGACTACCCCAGTGACAAGGTATTATCTTCTTCTTTTTTCTTTTTTTACGGAAACGCTTGTCTTAGGAGCTTAACCCTAAATCGGGGCAGCCTCGCCTAGGCGGCACCTAGAAACATTCTAATACACTAGCAATGATTCAACAAAAGGCACAAAGGGTAGCAGAATTCATCCTTGGTTAGCAACTAGGTACACTTCTTCAGCCAGCTTTCAAAGAAGAGAAAAAGATTAGACAACTCCTGTTGCAGCAATTCAAACCAAAATTTGGCTCAAGTTTAGCATGTTTACACCCCCTACATCCAAGTACTCAATTATTAATTCTCTTTCTTTTTATATATTTCTACTATCACAATCGAGAAAGCACGTTCAGAGAGATCGCAACAAAAATTTCCTCAAGTAAAGAATCTAAATAAAATATAAATTATAAACTCATCAAACTGGGATTGTGGTCTCAAATCTCAATTTAACTAAAACCTTAGTAAAGGAAGTCGATCTAAATAGAACATTAAACTCATAAAGTTCTTAAAAAGATGGAACATTGTCATGAAGCCACATATCATGCATAGCAAGCTAAGATTCTGTTCACAGTTGAAGTTATATGTTTATTTTCTTTGATTTTGTGTGATGATGTAAAAGATATTGGATTTTTCACATTCACCATATGTGCATTTCCTAGTATGTATCTATGTATGTATGTATTTATGTATATACACATACACAAACATGACCGCGAGCACTTACAATAAATACATTCACAAATAGAGCAAGGTGTTACTAAAGTGACTCCTTAGGTAAATAAATAATGAGTCAGCCCAAATCTCATGGTGGACTACCCAAATGGATAATCCACGTTGTTCTTAATTTCCGTGCCCTAAAATGGTGCCTATAAAAAATAATGTGATTTGAATACCTACCAATCACCAATCAGGTAGTTTCTGTTAAGTTATTAGTATTTGGGTTATTGCGTTATTGGGTGATTACCCATATTTACCCGTATACCCTCCTTGTCTTCTATATATATCGTGTAACTCTCTTTTATCAATATACAATCTTCTTTTAGGGTTACCTATTTCTCTACATGGTATCAGAACATGAGAAGCTCTAACCCTAAAAACCGCCATCTCAAACTCTTCTTTCCTCAAATGTATGATTCCTCCACTCCACCATCACCCTCCCAAGCCTCCTAAGAGGCCGCCACCCCCACAACAGTGTTGCAAGTCTCTAGATATTGCCGCCACCTCCTCCAAACAGTGTCGCCTACCCCCATAACAGCCCTGCACATTCTCCAAGTGTTCCCTAAGTGCCGCCACCTCCTCCACAAGCCACCACCTCCACAAGTGTTCCAAGTCTTCCACAATACCCTACTATTGTCGCCACCTGATCCAAGAGCTCCCCAACGTGCCGACATCCCCCCTCATGTGCCGCAACCACTCCAAAATCAGATTTTTAAATCTGATCTGGCCTTGTTGATTCTCTACAAGTCTTATCTGGTGAGATCTGCTCAGTCTACTGCTAAAAAAAAATCATATTTTTACCTCTGATCTGGCTATTTACAGAACTTCTTGGATGAGATCTGCTAAGTCAACCGCTTAAAATCAGATTTTTATCTCTGATCTGGCTATTTACATGATTTACAAGACTTCTTTGGTGATATCTGCTCAGTATGCTGCTAAAAAATCAGATTTTTAGATCTGATCCTTTTTTAAGGTTGTCTATGCTACTATCTGGTAACTAAGTTACTTGCTTTTCTCTATTACTGGTTGTTTACTGTACTATTAGCTATCTATCTGGTGATTTCTCTAACTGGTTACTATATCTGAGACTACAAGTTCCTCCTCTACTATGATTTTCTCTCCGATAGCTGACATTTGTCCCCAAGACGATGTTGGGGACACTATCGTGAAGTTGAATGGCTCCAACTACCTATTATGGGAGCAGGCGTTCCGCTTTACGCTCAGAACAAATTGGCTCACCTCCGACAACCTCCACCTGCTGATATAGATCTCACATATGTGACTTAGCTTACTGAAAATTATTCTGTGATGGCATGGCTTCTCAACAGTCTAGCGGAGAAGATTAGTAGTAATGTCATGCTCCTATCTACTGTTAAGAACATGTGAGATACACTGAAGGTGATGTATGGCAATGAGAAGAATCCCTCGAGGGTGTTTGAGATATATGAGCACCTGTTTGAGCTCAAACAGGAAGACTGATCAATGCCTGAGTTCTATGGAGAACTCAAAGGTCTGATTGATAAGTTAGAGATACATCAGTCGTCTGTTACTAATGCGACGACACTCGGAGGATATCGTCAGGATCTCGCAGAATCAAAGTTTCTATTTGGCTTAAGTCCTACACTACGATCCCAGGTGCGGGGTTAGATTCTGGGAGAAGATAGTATTTTCTCACGTTGACTGGCACCTTCTCGAGAGTTATGCGAGTATCTACTGGAGCTGATGTTTTCTTTGCAACTTCCATTAAGCAATCTGTCATGGTTTCTGGACGTGACCGTGGTCGTGGCCGCGATTTTGGAGGACGAAGACGTAGATTTGTTGGAGGTGGACGTGGCTCGTATGGAGGCAGACAGAGTGCCTCTAAGAAAGGACCCCGGCAATACACTGTGGACGCAATAATCACATTTCAGAGAAGTGCTGGGAGAAATTTGGTCGACCTTAGTGGGCACAACTTTCTGAGTCTGATTCCTCAGCTCCGCCTAGCACTCCTCAGGACTATTCATCCACTTCCTCTACTCTTCCTGGATCTTCCATGGTTGTACTGACGCAAGAGTATGATCAACTTCAACAGCTAGAGTTCTCTCAAAACAATCTTTCAGCAACTCATGCATCTGCTTCAGGTATGCACGCATGTACTGTCTCTCCTCAAAAGCCCTGGATATTAGACTCTGGAGCCTCATCCCACATGACAGGTATTACACAAAAGTTTATTTTCTTAAATATGTCCACTACTCACCCTTCTGTTAAAATTGTTGATGATACTCATTCACCTGTACTAGGCAATGGGATTAGTTCAGGCTAATCCATCATTGATCCTTCCTGATGTCCTTTATGTTTCACGATTTGATATTAGTCTCTTGTCTAACAATTAGCTTACTAAACAAAATAACTGCAAAATAACGTTTTTCCCTTCTCATTGTGTGTTTTAGGAACTGTCGACTGAGAAGAGATTGGTTCGGAGCATGAGCAAGGAGGCATATATTATTTGGACGATCGAGTAACCCCTACGGGCTTGGTTGGAGGTCAGTTTGATCCGGTTTTACTATGGCACTGGCGCTTGGGTCATCTTTCTTTACAAAAGATCCAGTCTGTTTTGTTGAGTCATCTATCTCTTCTTTAGGTTGTGAGTTTTGTGAGTTAGGTAAGCATCATCGTGCTACCTTTCAGAGTCGAGTCAATAGTCATAGTAGTTCTGCTTTTGAGTTGGTCCATTCTGATGTTTGGGGTCCTAATCGAATGCCCTCTATTAAGGGTTTTAGATATTTTCTGTTCTTTGTTGTTGGGTCTTTGCTCTAAAGTACCGCCCAGATGGATCTATTTATAGATATAAGGCCAGGCTCGTGGCCAAGGGTTATACTCAGACATATAGAATCGACTATTTTGAGATATTCTCACCAGTTGCCAGGATGAACTCTATCAGGATTCTGTTCTCTATTTTTGTTAACTTGTCATAGTCATTGTTCCAGCTGGATGTCAAGAACGCCTTCTTATATGAGGATCTTCATGAGAAAGTGTATATGGAGTAACCTCCAGGTTAAATTGCTCAAGGGGAGACTAAAGTATGTCGTCTAAAGAAGGCTATATATGGACTCAAGCAAAGTCCAAGGGCGTGGTTTGAGAAGTTCAGTCTTACCATTTCTGGTATTGACTTTCACTGATGTCATTCAGATCACTCTGTCTTTATTTGGCGCACAAGATCTAACATTGTAGTTCTGGTTGTTTATGTTGATAACATTTTGCTGACCGGAAGTGACTCAGCTGGGATAGTGGAGATTAAGGGCCTGTTTGTTTCCCCGCAAAACGCCGCAAAACCGCAAGTCGTAAAACTCTTTTCCATTTTCAGCTGTTTGTTTCGTTGCAAAACATTTCGCAAAATACAACTCTCATTTCCCACTTGCAGTTGCTACAGTTAAATTTGTGGTCATATAAATCTCACTTTTACACTCAAATTTTCCCACTTGCAACTGCTACAGTTAATTTTGTGGTCATGTAAATTCTACTTGTAATACATTCGTAGTGCCAAAGCAGTTACTTGATAATCAATATATAATTTAATATTATTAAATATTTAATATATTTAATATTTTTAATAGTGTTTAATTTCTTACCGAATTATTTTATACTGGTATTTTTTAGTTTTTTATTATTTTTAAGATTGTTTTAATATTTACTATTTTATTATTTTAATTTAATATATAATTTAATATTGTTATTTAATACTTTATTATTTATTAATATTTACACCAATTTTCTTAATATTTTATTTAAATTTAATATTTTATTAATATAACAATAATGTGTTTTAATATAAAATTATTATATATTTAATTTATTTATTTCTTAATATAAATAATTACTTTATTAATATTATAATATACTTTAAAATTATATTAATATTTTATTATGTTAATATTGTAATAATTCATTATAATAATATCATAATAATATTTCATTATTAAATTTATAATTATATTTTACTTTGTTAATTTTATATTTTTATAATATTACGATATTATTATAATAAAATTTAATATTATAATAATCTTAAGTATTTTATAATATTATAATATTATAACTATATTTTATTAATTTTCTTAAGATTTTTTTAATATTTATGTTTTATTAGTATCCTTAAAATTTTATTCAGTTTCTTTAGATTTTCTTAAAATTTTATAATTACTTATTTAGTTAATATTGTAGTAATATTTTACTAATTTTACTAATATTTTATTAATATTATTGTTATAAATAAAATATTAAGATTATTAATTTTTTATCTTAAATTTATTAATACAATTTAATTTGTAATAGTAGATTTAATTTAATAGTATTTATAATATTTAAATTACTGCTACAGTTAATTTTGTGGTCAACTTTTCCACTTACACTTTTACATTACCAACCAAACACCGTAAAACACAATATACTTTATCATTTACACTTTCACTTTATCAACCAAACACCGTAAAACACAATATACTTTTCCATTTACACTCCACTTTATCAACCAAACACCGTAAAACACAATATATTTTCTCTGCTACAGTTCATTTTTTCCATTCTCATTTTACGACTTGCGACATTTTGCAACGAAACAAAAAGGCCCTAAGATGTATCTCAAGCGTCATTTTGTGACCAAAGACATGGGACGCCCAAAATACTTTCTGGGAATTGAAGTTGCACATCAAAAACACAATGTACTTCTTTCTCAGCGAAAGTATGCTCTGCACCTTCTGGAAGAAACAGGATTGTTGGGATGCAACCTGTTACTACACCAATGGAAGCCAATGTCGATTTATAGTTTGATGACAGTCATACACTTGATGATCCATAAAGATATAAGAGATTGATAGGGAAGTTGATCTATCTTACGGTGACTAGGCCAGATATATCTTTTGTTGTAGAAGTTCTGAGTAGATTCATGCATTAGCCCAGAGAGACTCATTGGTTAGCTGCGATGAGGGTTCTAACTTACATCAAGAGTTGTCCAGGAAAAGGGTTGATGTATAGAAAACATGGACATGTACACATATCTGAATACTCTGATTTAGGGTATGTTGGTGCAATGCAAGATAAAAGAGAGAGTTTAGAGATAGTGGATCAATCGCAAACACCAAGATATGTTTCGAGGTTCGAGCCACTGCTTTACGTCCCCGCCTTCACACAGAAGGATTTTCACTATGTCCACACAGGTTCTCCCACACAGGGAACCTCCACTGAGGATTTGGCAAATACAAACTAGGAGTACACAACTCCTCTCTCCAACAAAACAACCTCTGCACAAGAGGCTAGGCAAAACAACAATCACCTCTACACTTAGAGGGATGGGCACAAAGCCAAACAACAATCACCTCACACAAGAGGGATAAGGCACTAAGCCAATACCAACTACAATCACCTCTTCACAAGAGGGATAACCACAAACCCAAATCACAATCTCAATCACCTCTACACAAGAGGGATGAATACAAACCCAAAGCAAAGAAAGATATCAACTCTTGGTGATCACAAAGATCACAGACAACCCTTGGTGATCACTATAGACCACAAACCAATTTTTCTTACAAAAATAAGATCCTATCGATAGGATAGAGATGATAGCTCAAGTGTGAGAAAACAAGGTGTTCGAAAATCAAATCACAAAGAAAAACACTTGGGAAAAATACTAGAAGAAGATAGAAATAAAGATCAGAACCAATTTCCCAAATACTCTATTTTTCCTTAATTTTCTAACCCTTAAAAACAAATAAAGATAAATCTTTTAACTACAAAAACTATTTAAAACTTGCTGCTAAAACACTTGTATAGATGGGAAAAATTTCTCTCTAAATTCTTGTTCAAATCAACCAAATAGGGGTCATATGTATAAGCCCTCAAAAAAATTTGCCCGGTCGACCGGCCCAACGATCATATTTCTAACCGTTGTGCCTCCGGTCGACCGCCCGGTCGACCAGGCCAAGCTTGTCTGTCGACCGCCCGGTCGACCAGCCGCACCCGAGAGTTGGGTACTTACAGTCGGTCGATTGTGCGGTCGATCGGCCGTGTAGGCTGGCCTTTTGTGCACATCTCGTGCACATCGGTTGACCGGTCCAGTCGACCGACCCCTGGTCCGGTCGACCGCCAGCATGGTCTGGCTGGGTAATAAGGGATTGAAAACTTAGATTATTTAATACCAATTAAATCACATTAATTCCACAAAAATCAGTTCTAGTAAGATATTTGAATACCAAATATGTGTGACCAAAAATCAACACATATTTCAAACCATTTGAACTATTTTTGTAATATTGAAATTTGGCTTAAACATAAAAACTGTATTTTCCAAAAATCAAACTTTGAAATGGAAATCTAATTTTTATAAAACTTGTATAAATACAAAAACATGATATTTAAACTCTTTTTGAAGCATATTGTGAATGGATAGAATCCAATACACATGTAATAGATATATCTATGCTTTTGACATGAATCCAAAAATAAGTTTTGTTAAATACAAAACTCCAAACACATGAATAGGATCCTCAAAATAAATTTTCTAAATATGTGAAGCATGCATGTATATAGATCAAATCCAATATACATTAAACCATGTAAACTTGTTTTGATTCTATCTATTCATGAAAATCATATATTTGAACTTGAAATCCAAAAACCAGTTAAACTGAAAACCAAACATATTAAACTTGTGTGCGTGTGAACTTGAGTATATCAACACTATCTATCTTTACACAAGATCTAAACAAACCGAAGTCTTCTTGTCGATCCTCATCTTCAAGACGACTCGATTCAAATACGATCCAACGAGCTCGACGGCAACCGAGTGCTAGATGCGATCTTGACGCGCGAGCTCTTGAATCCACATGTGTTAGCTCCCAGAACTCCTTTGTTGAAGCTAATCACCTACTAAGATCTTGATCAAATATCTGAGACTAATTAAACACAATATCATTAGTACTATAACTACATGAGTTAATCATCATCAAAACTAGAGCGATGGGCCTCTGGGCCAACAATCTCCCCCTTCTTAATGATGACAAAACTCATAGAGTTATATATGCATGATTAAAGTTAAGCTTCATAGAAGCTCTCCCTTAACTCATGCATAACAATAAACAATAAAGATATTCAATAAAGTGCATAAACTAAACAAAACATATATGCATAAATAGAGATATAAAACATGCATATATAAACTTACCAAATTCTTCTCCTTTTTGTCAATTCATCAACAAAGGGGTGAGGACAAATCAAATAATAAAGATGTATATGCGATATACATTCATGAAGATGAGAGACGGTAAGTTAGCTCCCCTGCATACATGCATTATTTGAAAAAGGGATGACTAAACCCTAACTCACATAAAGCATAATATACAATGTATAAGTGGAGATGTTAAGCTCCCCCTACACACGTGTATCACATAAAGAAGAGAGGTCAAGCTCCTCAATATGAGATACACCCAACATGAATCTATATATAGAGGAGATGTTAAGCTCCCCTTGCATATAAGCAATACATATCAACATATTTTGAAATCACTTTTAAGACAAATTTTTGAATTTTCTGGAAGTCAACAAAATAAATTTGGATACCAATGAAATCAAATTGTAGTTGACAAAACAAAAGTTGGTACCACTTGAAAAAAAAATAAAGTACCAATAGATTATATCAATTGAAAAACAAATTTTAGATACCAATAGTAAATTTTGATACCAATTGAAAATGAAACATTGTAAGTTTTTGATACCAATGAAATATCTTGTAAATTTTTGATACCAATTGAAAGGTAAAATATGAAGTATATTTTGATACCAACTGAAATACCAATTGAAATGATTAGCAATTGAAATACAAATTAAAAACAATGCATAAGCTCATTAAAATACCAATTACCATTTAAAATTAGGTCAAGCTTAGTATAAACATAATTTGTGCTTTAACAATGTGAGGATATTGTAAAGCAAGCACAATCAAATCATATATATGTATGTATGAAAATGAAAATGCCAAGTGAAATTGATATTAATTGAAATTTGAAGCATACATATATAAGAAACACATATGAGTTTACAAAAATAAAATTTTCATTAGAATCATGTATATCTCATAACTACCTCCCTTTCATGCACATGTTTAAATAGATTTTCAATTTTGAGCATACAAGGCATGGTCGCCCAACCATCTGCCCTTGAAAGGTAGGGATTTTCAAAAACATGAGTTTGAAAATAATTTTAACATGTTTGATAACTCTACCAAATGAAGAATATAAACTAGTTTAAGATAATTTTTGAAATAACTAGTTATAGATTCTTCAAAGTCATGAACTAAAACATATATTTCATGAAGCATGCATTTTACACAAAATTGACACTCAAGATATATAAAGCTCATATAAAACTCATGAAAATGAGTAAACATAAATAATGTGAGTGTACAAGAATCATGTGAATGGCATATTCATGAAAATTATCAATAAGGTTCAAGATCAATATGAAAGTCCTTTTTTAAAAAAAAACATAAAGATTATCAAAACTAAAATTCACAAGCATCAAGGTATATGTATGTTGTCTATACTAAAGTATATATACATATCCAAAAATAAACTAGTCCACAAAAGTGTATTGCATGAAGGCAAGTGGCTTTAGGATATACATATATATCTAATAGTTTTAGACAAAATTAGCATATACATGAAGCTAAACATATTTTTATAAAAACATGTACAAAAATAAGGAATACAAGTTAAAATGCAAGAGTCATCAAAACTAAGTTATACAAGTAAATCTAATGAGTACAAATGAGCAACATAGTACAAACATATAATAACAAATGTGACTCACTAGTTGTACAAGTATATACACAAGTTTTAGTGAAAACTACATCTAAACAAGTAATTAAGAAATGAAGTGCAAAATCATAAACAACCATGATCATTAGATTAAATGCACATACTTTAGAACTAGGATATACACAATAGTTAAACTAAAGTGAGAACATAAAGATGTAAGTCCATATAAACATCGATGCATCTCAAATACTACATACGTATATCACAAGTCTAATTAACATGACATTTAATATAATAATCATGAAAAATCAAAACATGCTAAAAAAATCAATAATATGAAAGCATGTAAACATAAATAGGAGTTAGAGATAGTTACCAAAACCAATGGGGCAAATCTCTAGATCTCCAAACCATGGTGGTTTTCTCACCAAACTTCTCTTGAAAGTGATGCATGCAAAAGTGTCACCATTTAGCTCGGAACGCATCCACCATCAAGGTACCAATCCCTCACGTCAAGCGAGAGCCCACACTACATCAAATAGAATAGGGGTAAATTTTGGTACCCATACCTTATTGGGTCCATGGGGTTAGCACATTTCCTAACCCAAACAAATTTGTTTGCAAAATTTGAAGTATTTAATCTATCATAACAAAACTTTATAAGGTGGCCCTTACGTCCACAATGTGTACAAGTGTATACATGAGCATACATAGTGTCGTGTGTGAACATGAGAAGCATGTGTATGCCGTGTATGGTGTGCATGCATATAAGGAGCATGTTTCTTGCGAAACATGGATTCCAATTTCTTGTGATCCATAGCACATTGGCTCAAATTGGAGCCCAAACAATCAACATTCTTCTTTAACATGATTATATCATTTTCAACATTAGAATTGGAGCATGCAATAGATACACTAGATGGTGAAGCTATAGTAGCATAGCAAACATGTGAATCAAAATCATTTTTCAAAGATTTATTTTCATTTGAAACAAGTTCCAATTCTTTTGAAATCAAAGCTATTTTATTTTTCAAAGAATTGTTCTCTTTAAAACAATATCAAGTTTTGAAGACAAAACCTCATTTTTCTTCAAAACATCATCACAATCATTTTTATTCTTTAAAATTTTGTTTTCATTTAGGGCAAGGTCAAGTTGGGATTTCAAGGAGTCCCTTTCTCTTGAAATCTCATCTCTCTCTTGCAAAATCAAATCAAGTTTTGAAAACAAGTTTTTATTTTCTTCTTTTAATGCACAACTTTTCTTTTTCAAAAGTTTATATTTTTCAAGCAAGTTTTCACAAAATAATGAAAGTTCTTCATTTAAAGCATCGGCAACCATATAGTCCATCTCCTGAAGAACTAACACTATCTAGTTGAGTTTCCGAATGTACCTCAAGGGAGTCATTCCCTTGGACCATGTAGCAAGCTTGTTCGGACTTATCTCCACTAGATTCTTTCTCCATAATGTTTGTCGTTTATAGCTCGGGAGATGTCAATGTGTTCCACACTGCAAAAGAAGAATCACAATGAGAAATCATACTCAAATATTCTTTACTAAGTGTATGCTTTAGTGCATCTAGGGCTTGTGCATTAGCCTCAATATACTTGGCATTACCAAAATAGGTTTTCTTAGTAGTGGCAAGATAGACATGCAAATCTAGGGCTTTTAAATAAGCACTCATCCTAAGCTTCCATATGTAGATGTTAGAAACATAAAACATGGGAGGGGCAAGGTGATCCATGAGTGTATAAATGATATGTGTGCAAATGCAAATCTAGATTAGCTAGCCAAGATCTCACTCCTAGGTGGTTAAACCTAATATCAGGAGCGTAGACTCTGATACCAATTGAAAATACACCTAGAGGGGGGTGAATAGGTGTATGGCTAATCTAATGACAAATGATGCGGAATTAAAAACTAATTGCAACACACCAAGTGTAACCAAAGAGTGTAGCCGAATTTTCCGTGACGGGCTCTGGACAATCTCCTCTAAATTTCTCTAAATAAGAGTTGAGGTGCTATATGAAGCAGTCTTGATTCAACACTAGTGAGGCACAAAATCAATAACAAGCATATATATGATATAAACAATATGATGCAATGCAAGATAAAAGAGAGAGTATAGAGATAGTGGATCAATCGCAAACACCAAGATATGTTTTGAGGTTCGAGCCGCTGCTTTACGTCCCCGCCTTCACACAGAAGGATTTCTACTATGTCCACACAGGTCTTCCCACACAGGGAACCTCTACTGAGGATTTGGCAAATACAGACTAGGAGTACACAACTCTCTCCAACAAAACAACCTCTGCACAAGAGGCTAGGCACAACAACAATCACCTCTATACTTAGAGGGATGGGCACAAAGCCAAACAACAATCACCTCACACAAGAGGGGTAAGGCACTGAGCCAATACCAACCACAATCACCTCTTCACAAAAAGGATAACCACAAACCCAAATCACAATCTCAATCACCTCTACACAAGAGGGATGAACACAGACCCAAAGCAAAGAAAGATTACAACTCTTGGTGATCACAAACAACCCTTGGTGATCACTATAGACCACAAACCAATTTTCTTCACAAAAATAATATCCTATAGATAGGATAGAGATGATAGCTCAAGTGTGAGAAAATAAGGTGTTTGAAAATCAAATCACAAAGAAAAATACTTGAAAAAAATACTAGAAGAAGATAGAAATTAAGATCAAAACCAATTTCCCAAATACTCTATTTTTCTTGATTTTTTCAACCCTTGAAAACAAATAAAGATAAATCTTTTAACCACAAAAACTCTTTAAAACTTGCTGCTTAAACACTTGTATAGATGGGAAAAATTTCTCTCTAAATTCTTGTTCAAATCAGCCAAAGAGGGGTCAGATTTATAAGCCCTCAAAAAAATATGCTCGTTGGCAGCAGGAAAGGGCAGAAATGCCCTTCCGATCGACCGCCTGGTCGACCGGCCCAACAGTCATATTTCTGACCGTTGTGCCTCCGGTCGACCGGCCGCACCCGAGAGTTGGGTGCTTACAATCGGTCGACCGTGTGGTCGACCGGCCGTGTAGGCTGGCCTTTTGCGCACGTCTCGTGCACATCGGTCGATCTGTCCGGTCGACCGTCCGATCAACTGCCAGCGTGGTCTGGCTGGGTAATAAGGAATTGAAAACTTAGATTATTTAATACCAATTAAATCGCATAAAATCACATTAATTCTACAAAAATCAGTTCTTGTAAGATATTTGAATACCAAATATGTGTGACCAAAAATCAACACATATTTCAAACCATTTGAACTATTTTTGTAATATTGAAATTTGGCTTAAACGTAAAACCTTTTTTTCCCAAAACTAAACTTTGAAATGGAAATCCGATTTTTATCAAACTTGTATAAATACAAAAACATGATATTTAAACTCTTTTTGAAGCATATTGTGAATGGATAGAATCCAATACACATGTAATAGATATATCTATGTTTTTGACATGAAATTCAAAAATAAGTTTTGTTAAATACAAAACTCCAAACACATGAATAGGATCTTCAAAATAAGTTTTTCTAAATATGTGAAGTATGCATGTATATAGATCAAATCCAATATACATTAAACCATGTAAACTTGTTTTCATTCTATCTATTCATGAAAACTATATATTTGAACTTGAAATCCAAAAACCGGTTAAACTGAAAACCAAACATATTAAACTTGTGTGCGTGTGAACTTGAGCATATCAACACTATCTATCTTTACACAAGATCTAAACAAACCGAAGTCTTCTTGTCGATCCTCATCTTCAAGACGACTCGATCCAAATACGATCCAACGAGCTTGACTCCAACCGAGTGCTAGATGCGATCTTGACGCGTGAGCTCTTGAATCCACATGTGTTAGCTCCCAAAACTCCCTTATTGAAGCTAATCACCTACTAAGATCTTCATCAAATATCTGAGACTAATTAAACACAAGATCATTAGTACTATAAGTACATGAGTTAATCATCATCAAAACTAGAACGATGGGCCTTTGGGCCAACAGTTCGCTGATTTACTTACTAAGCTGCCTCGCCTCAGGTAATTTCTAATCTTTGTGACAAGCTGGGCATGTTGGATGTCTATGCTCCAGCTTGAGGGGGAGTGTTAAGTTAAGTTATTAGTATTTGGGTTACTGGGTTATTAGGTGATTGCCCATATTTACCCATACACCCTCCTTGTCTTCTATATATATCTTACAACTCTCTTTTATCAATATACAATCTTCTTTTAGGGTTCTATTTCTCTATAGTTTCATTTGTTCTCTTCTTGATAAACCATTCATTTTACAATAACTTGATGCATGGTTGAGAGGAATCAAATTGCATGAAATCATAATGAATGGTGTAGATCATCAATTTGGATTGCACGTCATGAGATTTTAAACCAACGTGTTAGGCAGTTACCTCGGAAGTCACCATAGGAACACTTCACCTATGTGAGACACACATGATATATACATGTGCACACATTAACAGATATACACCAACATGTATATAGACAGATAAGCATATGCACAAGAAGAGTATAAAAAGTATACCACAAAACCAGAAGACTTGACAAAAAAGCAGAGGCGGCAATTGGAATGAAACCAATAGGCAACAATAACTTGCATGTATCTAGATAAATCTACACCAACATCACTAATAGCTATTCGCACATTGTTTCCATCTAAGTGAATGCTCAACATTAATCAATGGGGACAAGAAATTGTTTTTTGCTTCCACCACAAGAAGCATTTGAAGTTCTCACCAATCATATGAATATCACCTCACACCCTCAAACGAAACAAAACAACGCAAACTGCAGCCTCAATAAAGAAAAGTAAACTCAACTACTACCTGATGGTAGAGCCCATGAGGTTAATGTGGTAATAAACAGTTTTACCCAACACCATATAAGAGATACTGCAGAATTTCCCAAGAATCATTGAAACCTATGTTATACTATTTACTTAGAAAATCTGGCATTGTGCAGAAAGATAAAATAGTGCATAAATGAACTGTTCGGAAGCATCCAATGAGACATGTATTGAAGTTGAAGAGCAAATACAGGATGAGCGAGCATAACTTGTATATTTAGATCATAATTTCATTTGACAATGGAATGATGAAAAAGAACCCTGATGAAAAAACCATGGTGGCCTAGGTCAAAAATATCTGATGATATAAAGGTGCCATTAAACTACTAATATTCACCATCAAAAGGCTACTATAATGCAACGATTTATTTCGTAGATGCTTACAAGTTCCAGTAGAAGATGTGAATCCTGTGAATACAGTTCTTGTGAAAGACAATGTAATGCTCTTCCCAGGCGAGCATGCTGCTTTTTCAGCATGCAACGGTCCGAATAATTGAGATTAGGATCTAAACCAAATTCTTCACGTTGAATGGATTCAACAATATAGGTTGCATCTTGGACGACCCTATTTTCTGCAATACCACAGTTCTCACTGAGTGCACCATTACAGTCTCGCCTTCTGCGCTTCCCATCAGCCAAAATACCACAATTTTCGCCCATGTTATCTTCATTATACAATTTAGCCGCATCCGGCTCTGAAGCATCAGCCAAAATACTGGCAGACATATTATGATTGTTTGGTACAGGTTTCTCAGATGAGTCTCCTGTATGAATTAAAGTTCCACCTGGTGCAGAACATAAAGAAGTTCTATCCAAGGTTGTAGAAGAGATGAACAAATCAGTAGAAGCTCTCATACTGAACTCATGGAAATCATCAATCCATTCTGCTATTCCAAGTGATAATCCTATGTCATGAAGCATGAGACGGTGACTGGTTTGGCTGCATTCATGCAAAATGACTGAATATGCATCTTTAGCAACAGATCGAAGTCCTGAGACCAATATATCTGATCCAAAACTCCTAAATTCTAAAGGCAAATAGTCAAGGCACTCAAGAATAAATCTAGATACCTCTATAACAGCTTTATTGATTCCACATAAGCTTTCAGATAACACACTATTCATGCTGATGGACTCAAAACTTTCTCGAGAATCAACAGAATGAATACTGATATTTGACACCTTATCTGGAATGCCATGTCTTTGTGATGCATTTTCATGCATCAAACTCTCCCTATTGGTCCTCAGTTCCTTTGAATTAGTAGAGTTTCTTATTGTGACGTCAATTGCTCGTTGTACATAGCACTTGAGAAGAGATACAGGAGCATTGCTCACTCCTCCATATAAAGACAATAAAGATAACAGTTTCAGAGCTGCTTGAAATGGTGAATGCTGAACCACAGCTTCCAAAAAATCATCAACAGTTGCTGACTGATCAATTCTGATAAACTTCCCATCAATTGTGGCAATACATAATAATTCTTTAGCATCAGCTTCATTTAACAACCAATCAGAGAGAGGTCCAAGTGAGGGAGCATATAAAACATCCCAGTGTGACCAAGATAGCAAATCCGACAACATTGGCACCTTGAGTAAGCAATTAATAGCATCTTTGGAGGAGAAGATACCATGAGAATGAATTTTCTGACCTGTACCAGTCTCCATACCAGTACCTTCTGATGGAAATTTTTCCTGGCATGCCAACAAGCTGCCAATTGAGTGTTTCCCCAACAATGATATGGAGTATAGGACACAGCTCGAGTTGTTGTGATCTTTCTGCCTCTTAATAAGATCTAAAAAGCTTTTCTCTGGTTCATCACCTGCAATGTGAAAGCTGATTGTCGGGAATTGTTTCTGAAGAACCAAAGAAATGTCGGATTTAGATATGTTCCCTTCCTCAGTCAGGTTACTCTCAGCTTGAGATAGCAAAATTCCTATTTGATCTTGAAGCATAGAGGCCCCTGCAGAGGATGGCCCAGGAGATTTGCCATTAAGGTACCCAGGAGATTTGCCATTAAGGTAAGTATACAGTTCAGCTGGAAGTAGGGAAGCATGTTGTTTCAAAAAAGTAAAGAAATTTCCATGGCCAAGAGAACCAAATTCCTCGACAGAAAACTGAGCCGCCAACCATGTTTCACAATCACAAAACTTTTTCAAGGTCTCAAACAGCTTCCCAGAAGGCAACTCTCTTTCATTAGGCATGACAACATCAAGCCTAAAATATTCAGCAACATTTTTTATGATATCATCAACAGTAACTCCTGCCACATCCAAAAGAAAATTGAAAGGTTGTACAGCTTAAAAATGCATAAAGGAGTCACGTGAGTTTTTACATCACATCAAATTTCAGAAGAATAAGGATCCAAACCCAGACAGAACAAAAAGTATATTAGATATATAAGGCTTCAAGAAGATCAACAGACAAGGGAAAATTACTCGTCATGGAAAAAAGTTTCCTCTGAAGGATACATTATGAAAAGTTTCCTCCGAAGGAACTTAGAGCCACAGCACAATTAATGTCATGAAAAAAATACCAAAAAGAAATTTCTCCATGGAAGGTGTTGAGAAGATAAGAAATAACTCACTGCAACCATGCTCATCAATGTCCTTAGTAGTATTTGATACTGAATCTTCTTTAACTGAAGGTTTAATCTCTAAAATTTCAGCAGAAGGAGCATAACCATGATCACCAAAGATTTGAACGGCATCATAGACACTATCCAACAATCCACGTTTAATGGACATTACCTGCAATTTTCAGGTTAACATTAAGAATAGTATGTTAATAGTTACAATCTCAACAACAAGGTGAATTAATCCATGTAAAGATTATATACGGTGAATTTCCAACGGATCAAAATCATAGGATGTGCAATGAAACTTAAAGGCCTCCACCGTGCAGGACACAACAAGAAAACATGACAAGCAAGCGATAAAATCCCCTTGAACACACGCGCACGCGCGCGCGTGCACACACATAAGAAGAAGAAGAAGGAAAGGGAAAGGAAAGAAAAAGAAAGAAGAAAAAGGAAAGGTAAGAAAGAGGGAAACAAAAGAACATTTCCAGAGAAGTGTGTCGAGCTAGTAATAAGATCTCCCTGCCACGTATGAAGTATTTGGGCATACAGGGAACTGAAAACACAGATACATAGGAGGAGCCGACCAATGAAAGTCCTATGACCATTTGAATGTACCATAAGTAGGTCAGTAATTTGGATACTGGACCAAACCTTAATTGCATCCCAATATGTGGGTTGAACCTGACAAACCTTAAGTCCTACAAGAGCTCCCATCCAAAACCCACCGGCTGAAAAACAGAAGTGCTCAAGAGAAGTACATCAAATTATTGACCATGTAGAATATCACTATACACCTGAAGTATTACTATTAGTACACCCAATAATTTTGAAAGACAAATGCGCAAAAGGCCAAATAAATTCCTATAGACATTCTAGTGTTCCATTAATTGATAAATATCTGTATATTAGACCCAACCCTTAATCACGGCCCACTTCTGTGGGTTGAATTGACAAACTTTAAGCCCAACTCAAGGACGCCAAACAAAAGCTCACGCTTGAAGGAAAAATTTCTCCAGTCTCAAATTTGATCAGAATATTTAACCTAAGCGTCTACATAAACAAAACCAGACACTGTCTCCTATAAACACTTCACTCAGCCAACACCTTCCTATTCTCTTTCTCCACCCATTCAAAAAACAAAAAGAACACATAGATTTTCATGTCCAACCTCCTTGACGAACTCACCATTGTGGCAGCTGCGGCACCTTTACAGTTGAACTATTTTGTGGGGGATAAAATGAAAAAGAAAAGCTTATAATGCATCTGACAGGATGTTGATTCCAACATAGTCACTGACCACGGAGATCAGTTGCAAGTTGCTAATCAAGACAGAAATTTTTTAATGACAGTTTCAGAACTATAAAATCCAGAAATGATGAAAGCAATTACTTCAGCAGAAATGAATTTATCTTAAAATATGAATATATATATATATATATATATATATATATATATATATATATATATATATATATATATATATATATATATATATATAACGATAACAAGAAAAGACTAAGGTGATTACAAAAGACAAGATTGAAAAACAATGACAAAACATAAACAGAAAACAGAATATTTCATAAAATATGAGTTGATAACAAGATACGGGGCGGTTTTATCCTAAACATGAATGGGTACAAGACAAGAAAGTGTGGGTTGTAGATCCGGGTATAAGCCTAATAAGAGAAGTAGGATATGTACCCAATCTACACCTAAGCAAAATTATTAAAATTCTCCGTGGGTTCAGCTAAATTTTAATAGTTCTTTTTTCCCCAGGTTTTCCACCTCAGGCAATCTACTACTCAAATCCCCAGTAGCATCTCCTACTTCAACATCAGTTCTTTTCTCAAGCAGTGTGTGTGTGTGTGTGTGTGTGTGTGTGTGTGTGTGTGTGTGAGAGAGAGAGAGAGAGAGAGAGAGAGAGAGAGAGAGAAGAAGAAGAAGATTGTGGAAGAAGAAAAAAAGGATTGTAGAATAAGGTTACTCGCAAAGGAACCTAGACCCATTTTTGGAGTGAAAGGAGAACCATTGGAACTGAATCAACACTCCTGAGTTGCTAATAGTTCCAATAAAGGCGAAGCCTTATGTTCCAGAATACAAACATGGCTGAGGTTATATAACAAGGCACTTGCTCTTTTAGAAGCAGGTATCGCATGTATTAGTTCCTCTATTTTATATTAACAATGCTTTAGTTGGGTTTTTTTTGTGAGCACAATTTTCTAGAATAATGAAAGGTCAAAATTCAATGGATTTCTGGAAATGCAATACTTGTAGGATCGGGTTTCGGGTTTTTGGTTACAGATATAATATAATACAAATCAAATTAAATTGCAGAACTAAATCCGACCTGATAAGCATTATGGTCAAGGCTTTTAAATACAAATCTGAACTTTTCCTGTCTCAATCACATTGGGCTATCAGAATCATTCAAATCCCAAATATCTTCATTTCTGATCTTTGTAGTTGGTTTACTCCCTTGAATAAGGTACACAACAACCGGAAAGATGTGTAATGTAATTGTAGAGAAATAGAAAACCCTTAAAGTAGATTGTATATTAGATAAAAGTGAGTTACAAGATATTTATAAAAAACAAGGGGGTATATGGGTAACTATGACTAATCACCCAATATCCCAATAACCCAAATACTAATGACTTAACATTCCCCCTCAAGCTGGAGCATAGACATCCAACATGCCCAGCTTGTTACAAGAGTAGAAAACACCTGAGGTGAGCCAGCTTTGATAAGTAAACCAGCTAACTGCTTCAAGGATGGTGTGAACTGGAACAAAATCACCTTCTTGGTCCAAGCATATCTGACAATTGACAAAGTGACAGTCGACCTCAATGTGTTTGGTACTTTCATGAAACACTGGGTTCTGACAATATAGATAGCAGACTTATTATCACAATACATAAGCATGGGTCCAGGCTGTCTGAAACCAAGCTCCATCAGTAAAATTTTTAACCACACCATCTCGCATGTCGTATGATCCATACATCTATACTCAGCTTCCGCACTTGAGCGAGACACATCTTGTTTCTTCCTCCTCCAAGTCGCCAGCTTCCCTCCAACAAGGATGCAATAGCCAGTAGTAGACTTTTTATCCCCTCGATCACCAGCATACCCTGAATCAGAGTATCCAGAAATGTGTACATGTCCATGTTTCCTATACATCAACCATTTTCCTGGACAACTCTTGATGTAAGCTAGAACCCTCATCGCAGCTAACCAATGGGTCTGCATAAATCTGCTCAGAACTCCTACAACAAAAGTTATATCTGACCTAGTCATCGTAAGATAGATCAGTTTTGCAATCAATCTCATATATCTTTCTGAATTATCACGTGTATGATTGTCATATAATCATAAATTCACATTGGCTTTCATTGGTGTATTAACAGGCTTGCATCCCAAAAATCGTGTTTGTTCCAAAAGGTCCAGACTCCAGAGCATACTTTCGTTGAGAAAGAAGTACACTGTGTTTTTAATGTGCAACTTCAATTCCCAGAAAGTATTTTGGACGTCTCATGTTCTTGGTCACAAAATGACGCTTGAAATACATCTTAGTCTCCACTATCCCAGCTAAGTCACTCCCAGTCAGCAAAATGTCATCAACATAAACAGCCAGAACTACAATGCCAGACCTTATGCGCCGAACGAAGACAGAGTGACCCTGAATGACATCGGCGAAAGCCAATACCAGAAATGGTAAGACTGAACTTCTTAAACTACGCCCTTGGACTTTCCTTGAGTCCATAAATAGCCTTCTTTAGACGACAGACTTTAGTCTCTACCTGAGCAACATAACATGAAGGTTGCTCCATATACACTTCCTCCTGAAGATCCCCATATAAGAATGTGTTCTTGGCATCCAGCCGGAACAATGACCATGACAAGTTAACAGCAAAAGAGAACAGAATCCTGATAGATTTCATCCTGATAACTGGCGAGAACGTCTCAAAATAGTCGATGACATATGTCTGAGTATAACTTTTGGCCACGAGCCTGACCTTATATCTATCCAAAGAACCATCTGGTTGGTACTCTAGGGAAAATACCCAGTGACAACCAACAACCACCGCATCTATTGGTGCGGAAACTAACTTTCAAGTTTATCTAAAAGCAAGAGCTTCCATCTCCTCTTCCATTGCTTATTTCTAGGCAGGTACCAATAAAGCCTCTGTATAAGACCTGGATATAGACTTAGAAGACAAAGAGAAAGCAAACTGTCGAAAAGTGGGGTTTAGGTGATCATAAAAAACGAAATTAGAAATAGGGTGATCAATGCAAGACCGTTTACCTTTTCAAAAAGCAATAGGAATATCAAGATCAGAAGGAGAAGCTGATGTTGGAGAAGGAGGACCGTCAACCGGAGAGGGGTTAGCTAGAACTGGTTCGAAAACAGGAACCTTTAGGCGGTGAGTGTAGACATATCTAAAATCCTGAACTGGCTTTGATGCAGGTGGATCTGTAGTTTCTACTGGCGGCACTGGTAAAGAAGCTATATCAGCAGGTGTAGACAATGGCACAGACGGTGAAGGCGGAACAGTCTCAGATATGTGACAGGAATATATGTAGAGAAATATGGATCAAACTCAAAATATGACATCAGCAGACACCACACTTCCTTGTGGAGAAATTATAACGGTATCTTTTTGTGCTCTAGAATTCCCAGCGAAGATATATTTTATAGATCTAGGTGATAACTTATCTAGCCCAGGAGTGTAACACTTGTCTTAATAAGCACCTTTTTCCTAACATTTTAATGCTTTAGGAGGTGATGGGAGAGTAAGTATTCATGATAGATACTAAACATTATACTAAGCCTATTAGTATGTATATACATATGTATGTATGTATAAGAAATGAATACAACCTCATGCTTGTTGACTTTGCCACCATACCCCCTCACCATGCTTGTAGGTACTTGTACCTCATGAAGGGGGGAGGCATGGAGCCTTGTTTATAGGGTAAGGTATAGGAGTAGAGTGATGGGGTTAGGGAGGGACACTTGGCATGTTTTTATGAAAGAGATTGGGCTATAAATAGGAAGGGGATGAAGAGAACAATATCATTTGGCAATACCCTCTCTCTCTCTCTTCATCCAAACTCCACAAACTCTCTCTCTCTTCCCCTTTGCAGCAGCAAAAAGGCAGCAGCAGCAGCAGCAAAAAGGCAGCCCTCTTTTCCCATTTCTTCTTCACAAAAACACTCTTTCTCCCTCTCATTTTCCCACAAACTCCCCTTACTTCCATAGACAAGAAAAGACACCATTTTTCATGTTTTAACTCCTCCAAAAGCCCAATAGAACGAGCTAAAGTGGTGATCTAATCTCACCATAAATGGGGTTTCTTGAAGACAAGGATGATCTAGAACAACAAGTTAGGGGGAGTGATATTGGTTGAAGGTAAGCAAAACTTTAAGAATCATATCCCTCTTATGCTCTTTTAGTTATGAACTAATTATGGCATTGTTATGGCCTTGTAGACTCCATCGTAGCGGGAGATCAAGCTTGATAAGGAGTTAACCGCTTCAAAGAGTGAGTAGAACACCTGAACCCTAGTAAATTAGTAGAAGTGTAAAACTTGAGATAAAGTGAGAAATTTTTAAGTTATGAATGGATGTGAAAATGAATGATGATGCTTGTGTATAGTTTATATGCTTTGTGTAAACAATCCTATGGTGCTATGTTGTGGTTACACCCATGTATGCTTATATTATGCATGATCGACACATTAGTGTGTATGCATAAGAGTCTAACACATGTCTCTTAAAAAGAAATAGTTTTATGAATGAACATCATATTTGACTTCATGTATATATTTGGCTACACATATGTTGGAATGATATAACATGTTAGTTATCATGGAAAGGCTTGCATGTTGTTAGTGGTTACTCATACACGTTAATGTCTTCCTTAATGTTGGCATCATGTAAAGTAGGAATCATGTAAATCCTTTATGTTATTATTGTCTCATGAATCCTTGCATGTGGTTATTACATGAAGGATATGATTTTTACATATTGTGATACGTGAAAAACGTATCGGAGGAAGGGACCGGGTTGAACCGGAGGTGACGAAAGGGAGAATAATACGTGGTAAACGTATCGGAGGAAGGGACCGGGTTGAACCGGAGGTGATCGAATGGGAGATTATATTTTATGTTGATGCATGTTGAGATTATATGCACCATACTTCATGTTGATTATGTATGCATGTTGCGATTATGTTGATCATGTATGCATGTTAAGATTATATGCACCATACTTCATGTCGATGCATGTTGAGATTATGTTGATCATATATGCATGTTGAGATTATATGCACCATACTTCATGTTGATGCATGTTGCGATTATGTTGATCATGTATGCATGTTGCGATTATATGCTATGTTGGTCATACATGTTAATATGGTTAAGTTAGAAATTGTATGTTAAAACTATAAAGAATTGATATCCCAGACTCTAAGATTAGTCGACTTACCTAGGCAATTTCACCACTGTTAGTCGACTAGCCATGGGGCTAAGTCGACTATGGAAGGGAAAAATGGGTAGACAAGTCGCTGGAAACACATCTTAGTCGACTATATAAACACTGTAAGTCGACTAGTCTCAGTTACAGAAACAAACAGAGAGTAGACATATTCTTTTGACCATGACTAGTCGACTATAGGTGATGTATAGTCGACTAGAGCCTATAGTAGTCGACTACACCAGAAAGGGTAGTCGACTAGACCTGGTTATAAGGGACAAACAGAGAGCCGCATACCTTTTTGATCCTTATCTAGTCGACTATAGGTGATGTATAAGTCGACTAGTACATAGTGTAGTCGACTATAAAAGTTATGGTAGTCGATTACATAGGTCACTAGCAGCCAACAGAGAGTAAAATATTTTTGGATCAACCCTAGTCGACTATAGCTTCAATAATTAGTCGACTAATAAGTGGTATTAGTCGACTATAGGATGACCTAGTCGACTAACAGGCCCTGTTACTGTGTTTTGGTCGGGACTTCAGCTAATACCTAAAAATTTACATAAATGGTATAAAATACGATTGCCAACCTGATGATTACGCCCAAATAGACATACTTAACAGGCATGCATAAATGTTGTTTTACTCACTGAGCTGTCAAGCTCACTCTGTTTTTATTACCTCCTTCAGGTTTGGATAAAGGCAAAGGACCCGCTTAAAGGCAATATATGCGGGATAGGCGCCAACGGAGACATTTCACCCTTTTTGATTTCTGCTTTTGATATGTATATGGTTGTAGAAACTATGCATAACTTTTATTTGGATGTTTGCTATTAACTTGTAAACATTGTGGTGCTTGACGCTAGACTCTAACCTTGTATTACATTTGGTAGTAGTAATATATTAGACTGCGTTTTCTAACGAGTTTCGGACACAAGGTGTTGGAAATATTAATCCATGCTATCTTAGTAGAGTTTGATGTATAATATAGAGCATTATGATGTTGGTAGAATGGAAGTATTGTATCTTGATGGGTCCTACGCTTGGATTATCTGTGATGAATGTAATCAAATGAAAAATTTTAACTGGGACCGTTACAGTTGGTATCAGAGCTAAGGTTTATAGGTAGAAGGAGTAGGTTAAGTCGGAGGTAGGAGACAATGAAATTGTTAGGACATGTGATTATGGTTAGGTAGTGAGTCTTATGTGACGGATTAACCATGAGTCAAGCGGTAATTAAGTATTTCCTCGCATCAGAATCAGGGTGTCCGCACATCCTGATTCGGGTGAGTTGACTGAGGGTGCGGGCTCTCAGTAACAACTTCTAGTGGTATGGGACACTGGGATGAGGGAATACCTTGAATTATCTATTGAACCTAAGTTATTCTAAAAACATGAGACTTACGAGTAGACTAAAGATAAGTATAAGTGCAAGTGTGTATATATATATATGCTGCTTCTTCCTGATTATAGCCGTATGTTGAGACTATTTCATGGGATTGAGATTGATACGACTCTTTGTTTACATGTAGATGGGGGACTCTGACGTATATTGGCCAGTCTCTAGCTCGCATAGCTCGAGTGTGAGTTGGACGGCGGATTCTATGGATTGGGGATATGAGTCTGACGAGACTGATCCGAGAACATATTTATAGCCCCATACCACATAGACTATGAGGAGGTTGAGTCTCAGGCGTCTAATGAGCCTGAACCAACCATTGTTGATACGGAGAGCTTGGTTGGGGATTCGCTTGAGGTAGCAGAGATGGAGCATACTAGTACAATAAAGGAGGAGCCCCGTAGAGGATTCACTTATGGGGGTGTCTTTTGGGATGAAGCATGGGAAGACGACATGGACCTCTATGATGATTTGGATGACTGGTGCTGCACAGGAGATGAATTACCGGGGGAAGACCCCGAGGAAGACATGGATGATAGCGAAGATAGTAGTAGCACTAGCGGAGATTCAAGTGGGGAAACTCTACCCTGTGAAGGATGAACCTTTGAGTAAACACTTTTGATGTATATATATGTATAAGCCTAGTGTGCTAGATGATGGATATCCTAAGAGTTTGTTGTATATGCCCTGGCACATCTTATATGTATGCACATGGGTTAGTTCGGATATCCAAAGGGTAGACATATCAGTATAATATCTTTGTATCCATGTTGGGATGTACATATAAATATATATAGCAAGTTGTTTGTTTGCAAAAGTGATGATGAATATGGTATTAAAATGGTTGCATGAAATTAAATTTTTATCCAAATTGTTTCCAATTGAGAAGTATGTTGACTAGACGCCCTTATCTTATAGGAAGGACGCATGGATCTAAATCAGCTACCACCAAATGAGTCCCTGTCGCTCGGTGTGTCACACTATAGTGTAATGGGAAGCGCACACCCCATGGACAACAATGAAGATTCTGAAGTCCAGATAGGAGGAAATAATAAGACTCCAGGGGTGATGCCGGAGTGGCTCACACAGTTAATGACCAAAGCAAGTAATAACAACTCCCACCGAGCATTGGAGCAATTTCAGAAAATGAAACCGCATGTATTTGAAGGGGAGGTGGACCCCTTATAAGCTGAAGCGTGGCTTCTCCAGATAGAGAAGATCCTAGATGTAATGAACTGCACCGATGAGCAAAGGGTGTCTTTCTCTTCCTTCATGTTTCAAAAGGAAGCAGAACATTGGTGGAGGGCGGTGAAGCATAGTGTGAAAAATACAAGAGAATCAATCACTTGGGAGTTTTTAGTGAACAAATTCACTGAAAAATATATCCCTGAGACGGCCAGAGACAAGATGGCGTCAGAATTCTTGGAATTACGTCAAGGTCTGATGAATGTGTCTCAATATGATCAGAGGTTCATTCAATTATCCAGGTATGCTGATGCCTTGGTAAAGAGTGAAGCAGAAAGGACGAAGAGGTTCGTGAAGGGTCTGAGATCAGAGATTCGAGTCAGATTGATTCGAGTCAGATTGATTCCTTTGCAACTGAAGAACTATTTCCAAGTTATGGAAAGAGCTTTGGAGGTAGAAATGGATATGCAAGAGGGCCAGGAAGACTGGGTGAAGGAAATTCCCAACTCTAAGCGCCCCCGATATCAAGGACCATCAAAGTCGGTGGCATCAGGATCCACCAGAAATAAAGAATTTGGGTTTAATACCACTCTTCAAAGAGGAGGAAGGGCCAGAGGCAGAGGAACATGGTTGAGGAACAGAGACACTTTCTCAAAAGCACAAGCTACCTCTGTGTCCCACCCCAGAATCTCGGAGGCCCCTTGGTGTCAGAGGTGCAGAGTAAACCATTTTGGAGACTGCCTCCAAGATAGAGCTTGCTATTTTTGTGGAGGAGTGGGACATTTGAAGAAACATTGCCCGGCAAGGCGAGGAAGCCAAGGACAGAGTAGGGGAGTGGGAGGCCAGCTATGAGGATGAACCCTCCCAGGGGACAAGCCAGTAATTTTATGCCACCCAATAATGCTCCACGACCTGCTGCAACTCAGTCATCCGTCCAACAGCCACGAGTTCAAGGGAGAACTTTTGCATTAACTCATCGAGAAGCAATGGCCTCAAATGCAGTGGTGGAAGGTATGATCTTCATATCAGGATATATTGCACATGCATTGTTTGATGCTGGAGCTACTCATTCATTCATATCTAGTGCTTTTGCTTATAAATTAAATCAAGTATCGGAACCTCTAGGATTTCAGTTGGTTGTATCCACACCCATAGGGGTAAATTTGATAGCTAGCACTAGATATGTGAATTGTAAAGTGATGATTGGAGAAATGAAAACATCTATTGATTTGATTAAGCTAGGCGAGATGGAGTTCGATGCAATACTAGGAATGGACTGGTTGTCCGCTTGTGGTGCCCATGTGGATTGTAATAAGAAGAGTATCATCTTTAAAATGGAAGGAGCTCCGGAGTTTATTTTTGAAGGAGTAAAAGTTAGTCATGATATACCCCACATATCAGCCATCAAAGCCACCAAGTTAATGAAACAAGGATGTCAAGGATTTCTGGCTTCAGTTTTGGATACCACTAGCACTGAAATCAAAATTGAGACTATTCCAGTTGTGAATGAGTTCCCTGATGTATTCCCGGAAGATTTACCAGGCTTGCCCCCAGATCAGGAGGTAGAATTTACAATAGATGTAATGCCCGGTACTGCCCCAATTTCAAAGGCACCATATCGTATGGCCCCTGCAGAAATGAAAGAACTTAAAACTCAATTGCAGGATTTATTAGACAAAGGTTTCATCCGACCAAGTGTATCTCCCTGGGGAGCACCAGTACTATTTGTTAAGAAGAAGGATGGGAGTATGAGACTATGTGTTGACTACCGGGAATTGAATAAAGCCACTATCAAAAATAGGTACCATCTTCCTCGGATTGATGACTTATTTGATCAATTACAAGGGTCTTGTGTATTTTCAAAGATAGACCTTAGATCGGGGTATCATCAGTTGAAGGTCAAGCCAGAAGATGTGTCTAAATCGGCTTTCAGGACAAGATATGGACACTTTGAATTTCTAGTCATGCCTTTTGGACTCACTAATGCCCCAGCAGCATTTATGGACTTAATGAATCGAGTGTTCCAACCATATCTAGACCAGTTTGTGGTGGTATTCATCGATGATATTTTGGTCTATTCAAAGAATAGGGAAGATCATGAGAAACATCTTAAATTGTCCTCCAAATCTTAAGAGAGAAACAACTATATGCTAAATTGAAGAAATGTGAATTTCGGCTGGAGCAAGTAGGGTTTCTTGGCCATATTATATCCAAGAAGGGAATATCAGTAGATCCAATGAAAATTGAAGCAATCAAAGACTGGCCTAAACCCATAAATGTCATCGAAGTTCGAAGTTTCTTGAGATTAGCTGGATACTACAGAAGATTTGTAGAAGGATTCTCTCCAATTGTGGCACCATTGACCCAACTAACTAGAAAGAATAAGAAGTTTGTATGGGGGAAGAACAAGATAGGAGCTTCCTGGAGGTTAAAACTAAGCTAACATCTGCTCCTGTTCTAATTGTACCTTCGGGGACCGAAGGATTTGCCATCTATAGTGATGCATCAAAATTGGGATTGGAATGTGTGTTAATGCAACATAAGAAAGTTATTGCCTATGCATCCCGACAATTAAAGATTCATGAAAGAAATTATCCCACTCATGATTTAGAATTAGCCGCTGTGATTTTTGCTTTAAAGATCTGGCGACATTACTTGTATGGAGTGTCTTGTGAAGTTTTTACTGATCATAAGAGTTTGAAATACATCTTCACACAAAAAAAACTGAATATGAGGCAGAGGAGATGGCTAGAACTAATGAAGGACTATGATATTACTATCCAATACCACCCTGGAAAGGCCAATGTGGTGGCTGATGCCTTGAGCCGGAAATCAGGAGGAACCATGGCCACTCTGATAACTCGCCAAGCAAGAATATTAAGGGATATAGAGGAAATGCAAGTAGAGGTGCGAGTCATTGATTCTTCCAATACTAGGTATCAACTGAATCAAGTCAGCATTCAATTTGATCTATATGACAAAATCAAAGAGGCTCAACAAAGAGATACTCAAATAAAGAAGGTTATGAAGAAAGTACTAGAAGGAGAACTCAAAGAGTTTCAAATAGAAAATGATGTACTGCGATTCAGACGCAGATTATGTGTGCCAGATGTAGCAGAGATCAAAGAAGAAATAATGTAGGAGGCTCATTGTACCCCGTATACAGCTCATCCGGAGAGCACAAAAATATATCAAGATCTGCGTCATAACTTCTGGTGGGATGGAATGAAAATAGATATTTCCAATTTTGTCCACAAGTGTTTAGTCTGCCAACAAGTGAAAGCAGAACATAAGAAGCCCCCAGTATTGTTGGTGCCCTTACCTATTCCTGAATAGAAATGGTGTCAAATTGCTATGGACTTTGTTACTGGACTTCCTCGGACATCCCAAGGACTAGATACAGTCTGGGTAGTGGTAGACAGACTTACTAAATCTGCCCACTTTCTGCCTATCCGGATTAATTATTCAATGGAAAGATTGGCTCAAGTATATATCCGAGAAATAGTTAAACTACATGGAGTACCTGAGTCCATTGTGTCAGACCGGGATCCTAGATTTCAATCTAGATTTTGGAGGAGCCTGTCCAAAGCTATGGGCACTAAATTGCAACTCAGTACAGCAGCACACCCCCAAACGGATGGACAGTCAGAGAGGACCATTCAAATATTGAAAGATATGTTAAGAACTTGTGTATTAGATTTTGGGGGAAGTTGGGACAACTATTTACCCTTAGTGGAGTTTGCTTATAATAATAGTTATCAGTCCACTGTTAGTATGCCTCCATTTGAAGCATTGTATGGTAGAAAATGTAGATCACCAATCTGTTGGGAGGAAGTCGGGGATAGAAGGATATTCGGCCCTGATGTGATTCAAGAAGCTACTGAGAAGATCAAGTTGATCAAGGAAAGGATGAAAGCAGCCCAGAGCAGACAGAAAGCTTATGCAGACAACCGCCGCAGACCACTGGAATTTGAGGTAGGGGATAAAGTTTTCTTGAAGGTATCTCCAAAGAAGGGAGTAAGACGCACCGACAGTAAGAATAAATTAGCTCCTAGATATGTGGGTCCATTTGAAATATTGGATAGAATTGGACCGGTTGCTTATCGTTTGGCCTTACCTCCTGCTTTGGAGAGAATGCACAATGTATTTCATGTCTCTCAGCTGAGGAAGTATGTACCTGATCTTAATCACATAATCTCCTATGGACCTCTGCAAATACAAGAAGATATGTCATATACGGAAGAGCCAGTGCAAATCCTATATCGCAAGGAGAAACAATTGAGAAGCAAGATTATTTCTTTGGTCAAAGTTTTATGGAGGAATCAAAACATAGAAGAAGCTACTTGGGAACTGGAAGAGGAGATACGGAAGGACTATCCACATTTGTTCCAAGGTACGTTAAGTTTCGAGGATGAAACTTCTATAAGGAGGGTAGAATGTAACACTTGTCTTAATAAGCACCTTTTTCCTAACATTTTAATGCTTTAGAAGGTGATGGGAGAGTAAGTATTCATGATAGATACTAAACATTATACTATGTCATTAGTATGTATATACATATGTATGTATGTATAAGAAATGAATACAACCTTATGCTTGTTGACTTTGTCACCATACCCCCTCACCATGCTTGTGGGTACTTGTACCTCATGAAGGGGGGAGGCATGGAGCCTTGTTTATAGGGTAAGGTATAGGAGTAGAGTGATGGGGTTAGGGAGGGACACTTGGCATGTTTTTATGGAAGAGATTGGGCTAAAATAGGAAGGGGATGAAGAGAACAATATCATTTGGCAATACCCTCTCTCTCTTCATCCAAACTCCACAAACTCTCTCTCTTCCCCTTTGCAGCAGCAAAAAGGCAGCAGCAGCAGCAGCTATAGGCAGCCCTCTTTTCCCATTTCTTCTTCACAAAAACACTCTTTCTCCCTCTCATTTTCCCACAAACTCCCCTTACTTCCATATACAAGAAAAAGACTCCATTTTTCATGTTTTAACTCCTCCAAAAGCCCAATAGAACGAGCTAAAATGGTGATCTAATCTCACCATAAAAGGGGTTTCTTGAAGACAAGGATGATCTAGAACAACAAGTTAGGGGGAGTGATATTGGTTGAAGGTAAGCAAAACTTTAAGAATCATATCCCTCTTGTGCTCTTTTAGCTATGAACTAATTATGGCATTGTTATGGCCTTGTAGACTCCATCGTAGCGGGAGATCAAGCTTGATAAGGAGTTAACCGCTTCAAAGAGTGAGTAGAACACCTGAACCCTAGTAAATTAGTAGAAGTGTAAAACTTGAGATAAAGTGAGAAATTTTTAAGTTATGAATGGATGTGAAAATGAATGATGATGCTTGTGTATAGTTTATATGCTTTGTGTAAACAATCCTATGGTACTATGTTGTGGTTACACCCATGTATGCTTATATTATGCATGATCGACACATTAGTGTGTATGCATAAGAGTCTAACACATGTCTCTTAAAAAGAAATAGTTTTATGAATGAACATCATATTTGACTTCATGTATATATTTGGCTACACATATGTTGGAATGATATAACATGTTAGTTATCATGGAAAGGCTTGCATGTTGTTAGTGGTTACTCATACACGTTAATATCTTCCTTAATGTTAGCATCATGTAAAGTAGGAATCATGTAAATCCTTTATGTTATTATTGTCTCATGGATCCTTGCATGTGGTTATTACATGAAGGATATGATATTTACATATTGTGATACGTGAAAAACGTATCGGAGGAAGGGACCAGGTTGAACCGGAGGTGACGAAGGGGAGAATAATACGTGGTAAACGTATCGGAGGAAGGGACCGGGTTGAACCGGAGGTGATCGAAGGGGAGATTATATTTTATGTTGATGCATGTTGAGATTATATGCACCATACTTCATGTTGATTATGTATGCATGTTGCGATTATGTTGATCATGTATGCATGTTAAGATTATATGCACCATACTTCATGTCGATACATGTTGAGATTATGTTGATCATATATGCATGTTGAGATTATATGCACCATACTTCATGTTGATGCATGTTGCGATTATGTTGATCATGTATGCATGTTGCGATTATATGCTATGTTGGTCATACATGTTAATATGGTTAAGTTAGAAATTGTATGTTAAAACTATAAAGAATTGATATCCCAGACTCTAAGATTAGTCGACTTACCTAGGCAATTTCATCACTGTTAGTCGACTAGCCATGGGGCTAAGTCGACTATGGAAGGAAAAAATGAGTAGACAAGTCGCTGGAAACACATCTTAGTCGACTATATAAACACTGTAAGTCGACTAGTCTCAGTTACAGAAACAAACAGAGAGTAGACATATTCTTTTGACCCTGATTAGTCGACTATAGGTGATGTATAGTCGACTAGAGCCTATAGTAGTCGACTACACCAGAAAGGGTAGTCGACTAGACCTGGTTATAAGGGACAAACAGAGAGCCGCATACCTTTTTGATCCTTATCTAGTCGACTATAGGTGATGTATAAGTCGACTAGTACATAGTGTAGTCGACTATAAAAGTTATGGTAGTCGACTACATAGGTCACTGGCAGCCAACAGAGAGTAAAATATTTTTGGATCAACCCTAGTCGACTATAGCTTCAATAATTAGTCGACTAATAAGTGGTATTAGTCGACTATAGGATGACCTAGTCGACTAACAAGCCCTGTTACTGTGTTTTGGTCGGGACTTCAGCTAATACCTAAAAATTTACATAAATGGTATAAAAATACGATTGCCAACCTGATGATTACGCCCAAATAGACATACTTAACAGACATGCATAAATGTTGTTTTACTCACTGAGCTGTCAAGCTCACTCTGTTTTTATTATCACCTTCAGGTTTGGACAAAGGCAAAGGACCCGCTTAAAGGCAATATATGCGGGATAGGCGCCAACGGAGACATTTCACCCTTTTTGATTTCTGCTTTTGATATGTATATGGTTGTAGAAACTATGCATAACTTTTATTTGGATGTTTGCTATTAACTTGTAAACATTGTGGTGCTTGGCGCTAGACTCTAACCTTGTATTACATTTGGTAGTAGTAATATATTAGACTGCGTTTTCTAACGAGTTGTCGGACACAAGGTGTTGGAAATATTAATTCATGCTATCTTAGTGGAGTTTGATGTATAGTATAGAGCATTCTGATGTTAGTAGAATGGAAGTATTGTATCTTGATGGGTCCTACGCTTGGATTATCTGTGATGATTGTAATCAAATGAAAATTTTTAACTGGGACCGTTACAAGGAGACAAGTCCTAAACAAAACAAATACATCTAAAAACACGGGAAGTCATGGAGAAGAGGGTTTTGTTAGCATAGAAACAAGAAAATGGAGATCTTTTTATTGAAAACAGAAGAAGACATCCTATTAATTAGATAACAAGCACTCAATACAACATCAGACCATAAATATTTCGGAACACTTATATGGATCATTAAGGTTCTAGCCACATCTAAAATATGTCTATGTTTTCTTTTAGCAACTCCATTTTGTTGGATGTATGAGAACAAAAGATCTGATGAATAATTCCATTTTTGGAACAAAAATTAGATACATCTTTTTTACATACTCCAGGGCATTGTCAGTACGAAGCACACGAATAGAAGTAGAAAACTGATTTTTTTTTATTTCATTAAAGAAAGATTCAATTACACTTGACACTTATGGCCTCTCTTTTAGGAGATACAATCAAGTCATGCGAGAGAAGTCATCAACAAAGAGTAAAAAATATCTAAAACCCTTAATAGAGGGCATCCTACAAGGACCCCATACATGAGAATGGACCAACTCAAAAGAACTACTACGATTATTGATTCGACTCCTAAACTAGCACGATGATGCTTACCTAACTCACAACCTAAAGAAGAGATAGAGGACTCAACAGGTGTAATATCCCCTATTTAATAATACCATATTATTATTTTTAAATATTTACCTGATTCTACCTATTATCTTATTATTATTAATTAACTTGATTTAGTATCATTATTAGTATTATTATTATTTATGACTTGTAGACTCTTATTGCTTATATTTACTTATTTTAAATTATTATTATAATGGTTAGCTATTCCTGATTTCAATTATTACTATTGTTGTTATTATTATTGTAATTATTATTATTGTTAATTATTATGATATTGTTAATCACTATTAGTAGTATTATTATTTTCATTCCAAGCCCAATAAGCTCAGCCCATTCTCCTTTTCCTTTTATTTTCTTTTCCTTTTTATGCTAAGCCCATGAGCCAAGCCCACTTCCTTATTTTCATTCATTTTCTTCTCCTTTTTCTATTTTTCTTTAAGCACAAAAACTAAGCCCGCAAGTCCACTCTCTATTTTTCTTATTATTCATATTACTTATCTCTTTTAACTAAAGCCCAAGTATAATCTATAACCCGAAACCCAAATTCCCATAGCCATATCTTAATTCAAATCCTAGGTCTTAACTAGCTAATCCTAATCCTAATCCAAATCCTATCTTATCAAATCCTTTCATAAACTTTAACTAATCCTAATCTAAATCCTAACAATAATCATATCTATCCTAACTTACCCAAATCTAAATCCTATTTTTAAAATCATAACCTCAGTTAATTATATCCTAAACTACTAAGTCAAACAGTTTGAACCCAACTAAAATTCTGATTTTTAAAATCCCTAATAATCTATAAAAAGCCTAAACTACTTTTTTTCTACCTCCAAAGAAAATCATGACCCAACTCTCCACACCTTCTTCTTTCTTTTCTCTTCAAGTAAAGCATGAACAAAAGCGATCTTGAAGTACAGAGATTGAGGAACGTGATAGTGGAGATCAAATCCAAGTAAGTAATTTATTTTTCAAAAATTTATTTGATATAAATAGTTTATTAAAAATCATGTCTATACTATAATCTCCATGAATATTTTTTTATACATCAAAACCCAATCTAAAATCCAGCTAAAATACATGTAAAGATATACCAACTCATAATTTTAATTTATATTTTTTTTCAAAATTTTTAACAAAAGATTTTCAAAAAAAAAAAAATTAAAAAATTCATTGCTCTCGGCCAAATGGCCGAGAGCAGGGGGCAGAGCCCTTGGGTGCACAGTGGGTTGGGTCGGCCCACTGTGCACACTCTTTAAAAAAAATTACAGCCAGGCCAGACCCGGCCTGGGCAGGGCAGGCCCAGCCTGGTTGGGCCTGTGTTGGCCTGGCCGAGTTGGGCTATAGGGAGGCCCAGAGAAGAAAAAAAAAGAAATAAAAAGGAAAATTTCGGACCAGGCCTGGGTCTGGCCTAGTCCGGCGAGTTCGGGCCTGGTCCGAGCCTGGGCTGTTGCATTTAACAAAAAAAAGGAAAAGAAAAGAAGAAAGAAAGAAAGAAGAATTTCATGTTAAAATAATTAGTTAAAATAGAGAAAAATAGAGAAAAATATAAATAACAGTCTACAATATTTCTACTTTATATGATAAAATTTTCAGAGAAATAGCAACATGAAATTAAATCAAATCCACTTTAAACCATTTCCCTTAATATTAGATTCGGACCCGTTATGTATTTTAATGGTTTAAAACCTATTAAAAATCCAACAAAAATTAAAATTAGTTTAAATTAAACCTACTAAATTCATTAGACCAAGAGGATCATATTCCTAACCCCCAAACTAATTAATCAAGATTAAAACTCCTTATAACTCCCAAGTAGAACATCCTTTTAAAAATTCTAACAATTTCAATTGAAATAAGCCATGTAGATTTATCGGGGCCTTATGATTTCAGTGCTTTGGACTTGGGATCGAGTTCAGGTAAGTGTTTCTTTTCTTTGTGTAATTTTATTTAATTTTGTCGTGAGTGTTCTTTTCTTCTTCAGTTAAACAAGAATTTTGTAATAAATAATTTTATTTTGTTATGTATTTATGCTAATAAAATTTTCTGAGATGATATTTGTGAGTGTTATTTTTCTCATTCACCGTTGTCAGAAATATATATGTGTGTGTTGCTTGTTTTATTTCATGTGAACACCTGTCTTATTATACTAGTATGATTACCCGTATCATTTCATGAGGTACCAGAGAGTGTTCATTTTGATTATATAGCTCACTTGAGTGCCTTTCAGTATCTTTTCATGTATTAGTTGTTCGACGTTATTGGCTCAGGACTATTTGTGGTATAATCTTAGACTGTGACTTGTTTCGATCAATAGACTTACTGATCTAGTTCATATTTGAGGACAGATAGCATCACTCATGTGTAGTATTTATCGGACAATTATTTGGTGAATTGAAACTTGCAAAATAATTACATGTTGATTGATTGGTGAGTCGATGAAGGCTAGATTGTCAGGTATTAGTTTCTTATATGTTTAGTGGTATTTAGAGTATTTGGTAATTCTTAATGTTACCTTATTGATATTGAGCATCATATGTATATGGTTGGATCTTAGTATCGTGATATGAGACATTAAGACTTATGTCATTTCATGTGTAACCGTTTCGAATTCAGATTTAGTTGTGATAACTCTTAGAATCTAAATTGATTGATCTTGGGGTTGATTGGCTCATGATTGAGATTAAATATTCATATTTTATGTGGAGTACTTATCAGACTTGATATTCATGTACTTGATGATAAGTTAGATGAGAATTCATTATATTTGAGAGTGTATTATATATGAAGTTACCTTATTAAAAGACTGATCTTCCGATACTTGGACTGATATGGACTTAGTTAGAGTTAGAATTAATTGATATGAGGATTGGTGTTCGTTTCAGAGGATTTTGATTGGTGTTCTGATGAGATTGATATAGTTGGATCCGTAATTATAGGTATTCCTATTTTTTCCCTGATTATACTGTTTGAGTATTGATGTCTTGTTGATATTAATTATCAGACGTAGAAACATCTTAAATTCCATATTGCTTGAGAAGTAGACGTAAATTGGTTTGACCTGACCTGGTGGCATATATATGCATAATTGACTAGTTACTTGGATTTCTGGATCTTGTGTTTAAACTTAATGGAAGTGAAAGCGTATGATGCTCTTAATTAAGATTGGATAGTGATGATTGGTTGGATATAGATGAGTATGTATTTTATATAGTGGGACTTGGATATATGATGACTTTGAGGATCTGAATTGATTAAATATCTGAATTATTCTATTCATGCCAGCAGGTCATTACTTATTCTGAATATCATGATTTACCTGAAGAACTTGACTGATTATATATGACATTTACCAGATAACTATAATGTCCATGTTACCATAATTGCTGGAAAAATATTGTATACGTTAACAACACCCTCATGTTATACTTGTTACATGTTCTGTTATACCAGTATCTTGTTCACTGACATTATATATTATGTTATACCGGTATCCTGATTACACATGTTGACGTTGTTACCCGCCGAGTTATCCCAGTGGTCTAAGTAACATGTACATTAAATATCTTGATCATCTAAATAACCTGATATTAAACAACTTATACTGGGATTGGGGAAATGGATGGAGGAGACAGTATCTGTATTTTGAGTGGACCAAGGATATAGGTCGCGCAGCCGAAAGAGGGTTCCACTACATGGTTCCCGTGGGGTGACTAGCACCCCGTCCTATTCTTATTCCTGCTATACATGTTCCTGACTACCTAGCGGTAGGGCCTGGTTCAGCGGCAGGAGTTTGGACCGTGGTCTCGGGTATGTACAGGAGCCACCTAAAGCATGGACAATGTCTCCAACCAATCAGTTTCAATAACTTAGGACCCTGATTGACATGTGTAATAGGCGTAGGATGGGATATGTCAATTATAGGTGGCAATTGGTGTTCGCTGACATAATAATAATAAACTGTTCATGATGTACTGTGATTGATTATCTTTGTCTGATACGTGTATATATATTGGACACCCGATGTTACACCAGCCTGATTGGACATCTGATTCTAGTACTGGCTGACTCTACCCGCTTGATTTATAAATCATAATAAACGCCTGATTGAATACCTGACTAGACACATACTCTACTGTGTGCTATCCACATTACTGTTTATTTACTTTATTCGTGTCATTTCTTATTCTCATATATATTTTTTCTTTATCTGCTCACATGTTATACGCACATGTACTTTCCAGTTTATTTTTACACATTCACTAGGAGTTCTGACTCTCTAAATTTGCATATCCAGATTTTTGGATATTTATTGCTGATCAGGTATTTGTAGAGAATTACATGCGTTACGAGGAGCTAGAGTCTCTCTTTTTTTGATCATAGGTATTCTTACTCTTTTATTCATGTTATTCCTTAATCTCTCTATACCATGTCCAGTTGTCATTTCTTTTCTTTATTCATCTGCTATCATTGTGTTAGATATTTATATGTCATATTGCAGTGATATTGATTTATCGTAGTAGCTTCTATAGCTTGTTCAGGTTTCTTTAGGCTTAGCGTATATACGTAGGGTATTCTCCTCGCGTGTATACGTCGTCGACCTTCGTCACGACTCCATTTCTACGTATTTTGGGAAGCGGGGCGTGACAACAGGAATAACAGACCGGAATTTTTGTAACGAAGGATGACCCAAGTGCCAGTGCCGCAGTAAAACCGGATCAGGCTGATCTGCAACCAAGCATGTAGGGGTTACTCGATCGTCTAAATAGTATATGTCTCCTCGTTTATGCCCCGAACCAATCCTTTTCCCAGTCAACAGGTCCTGAAACACACAATGAGAAGGGAAAAATGTTATGTTGCAGTTATTTTGTTTAGTAAGTTGACTGATAGACAAGAGACTAACAGGAAATCGGGGAACATAAAGGACATCAGTAAGGGTTAAGGATAGATTAGCCTGAACTATCCCATTGCCTAGTACAAGTAAGATGTGATTACTGCGTCCATAGTGCCTACATTGTCGGGGTCCTTTCTCAGAGACACTGTCTGCCTCGAGCCACGTCCACCTCCAACAAATCTACGTCCTTGTTCTCTAAAATCGCGGCGACGACCACGACCACGTCCAGAAACCATGGCAGGCTGCTCAGTGGAAGGTGCAGTAACATCAGCTCTAGTAGATACTCACATAACTCTCGAGAAGGTGGTAGTCAACATGAAAATACTATCTCCTCTCAGAATCTGACCCCGCAGCTGGGATCGTAGTGTAGAACTCAAGCCATAGAAACTTTGACATGCGAGATTCTGACAATACCCCCTCAGTGTCGCCGCATCAGTAACAGATACTGATGCATCTCTAACTCATCAATCAGACTTTTGAGTTCTTCATAGAACTCAGTCAGAGATCTGTCTCCTTATTTGAGCTCAAACAGGCGCTCATAGGTCTCAAATATTCTCGAGGGATTCTTCTCATTACCATACATCGCCTTCAGTGTATCCCACATGTCATTAGCAGTAGATAGGAACATGGCATTATCACTATTCTTCTCCTCCAGACTGTTGAGAAGCCATATCATCACAGAATAATCTCCAGTAAGTTAAGTCACATATGTGGGATCTGTATCAACAAGTGGAGGCTGTAGAAAATGAGCCAATTTGTTCTGAGCGCCAATGAAAATGCAGAATGTCTGCACCCATGATAGGTAGTTGGACCCATTCAACTTCACGATAGTCCCCAACATTGTCTTCGACAGAAGTTTCAACCATCGAAAAGGTCATAGTGGAGGATGAACTCGTAGTCTCATGCATAATATACAGTCAGAGAAATCAACAAAAAATAGCCAGTAGTTGCAGTAAACAGCCAGTAATGAAGAAAAGTAGGTAACTTAGGTACCAGATAGTAGCATATAAAGCCATTAAAAAAATCAAATCAGATGTAAAAAAATCTGATTTTTAGTCAGTAAGCAGATCATATCTCACCAGAGAAAACTTGTAGAGCATCCAAATAGCCAAATCAGATGTAAAAATCTAATTTTTAAGTAGTTAACAGATCAGATTTCACCAAATAAGTCTTGTAGAGCATCAAAAGATCCAGGTCAGCTCTAAAAAACTGATTTTTGAGTAGTTGGAGTACTTATTTTGACCCTTGGAGGGCAGTCGGGGACCCTTGGAGGGCAGGCGGGGACCCTTGGAAAGAATTAGGAGGTGGTGGCACCTCTTGGGAAGAATTAGAAGGTGGCGGCACCTCTTTGGCCCTCTTGGATGGTAGGCGGCAATGGAAAAGGGGGGCAATCCTTTGGAAATCAGGCGGCAGGGTGGCAAGTGTTTGGTGTGATGGAAGGTGATGGTTGAGGAGATGGAGAGGAATTTTGATGAAAGAAAGGAAAGAAGATAGTGGATTTTTAGGGTTAGAGTTTATCTTACTCTGATACCATGTAGAGAAATAAAAAACCCTTAAAGAAGATTGTATATTAGATAAAAGAGAGTTACAAGATATATATAGAAGACAAGGAGAGCATATGGGTAAATATAGATAATCACCTAATAACCCAATAACCCAAATACTAATGACTTAACTTAACGGTAATTATTGTATATAAGTGAGGATGTTGTCATGAGGGTATATGTCATCCGTGGGATGTACAAGTAGCTTGGAAACCATAAATGTAAAATATCCGAAAACAACCAGTAAAAACAAAATAGTCCCCCTAAACTGTATATTTATATTAATAAAATTTGCCTTTATTGATAAATCATTTTATTCCAATGGCCGTGAAAACTTTTGTGTGCTTCACACCTGACAGCAGAATCCAAAATTAGAGTGTTCAAGAAAACCTGGTCTTTTGTGTAAGTGCATGCCCACCCTACCCCACGCCACCCCACCCCCCCCCCCCCCCCAAAAAAAAAAAAAAAAAACTCATATCAGATGGCAGCCAAGCTTGAAAACAATAAGTGTTCCTTAAAAGGTCAGACTTTGTGCACGTGTGTTTTGGGTGGGTTCTTGTGAGGTTGTCTTCTTAGGGAGAAGGGAAAGGTACACACCAACCGAACAGAGAATATGCACTAAGTAGGGTACAGCATTTCAAGGGAGACATACTCACAGCAACATGCAACAATCCCGCACAAGGAAAGGTTGAGAATATCTTTCGAATCTTCTTTCTCTTTTTACTTTTGCTTGATGCCACATAGAAGTTAATCATCAGATCAAGGACCTGCAGAAAAGGATTGACATGGAAAATGTTTGGGAACATTAGATGTTCACAGAGCAAAAGAAAATTAAGCAAACTATAACTGGAGGAACAGAAAAAATTTAGCTAGTTTATAATGACTATCGCTATCACCTGCTGGCTTCAGATTGACTTAGCTATGAATTAGAGTGGTCTAAAAAAATACGGGCATATGCTTCTGTGGAAAAGGGTAATAAATTAAACCCATGGCTTCCCCTAGAAGTATAGTGTGTGTAACAAAAAATGCTTTTGGAATTTAGTTAAAACCAATCAACAGAATTCATGAGTCTCTGGTACGAAAATCACACACCTCAGCAGCAGAATGTTCCCGACAAGCATCTTTCCATGTTGTTACAAAATTCTCCATGTCACCAGGGAGAGTAACACTATCCATTTTTTTTCCAAAGCCAATCAATTGCTCCTTTCTAAGAAATTTGTTAAGAGTGTTATCGTGTTTTTTTTTACGCTGCAGCTTTCGTTTCTTGCCAGAAGAAGACCTACCCCAAATATCCGTTAGTTTGTTCTTCAGGGTGTCTACTTTTTCGCCCATGTCAAATTTCAGCCCAAGTCTTTTCACTTCTTCAGCTGCTGATGGATATGGACATCTCTGGCTAATGGCATTATCATAAAAAGAACTCTGATGTGGTCCAGTAGTTATATCCTTGGCATCAACATTGTCATCAGAATCATCACACTCATCATCAGAAAAATCATGAAAACGGTTGTGCTTGCCAACAGAATCATTGCATAAAGAGGAAAACAACTTGACACGGTCAGAAATAGAGTCAAAACACTTTTTATGCGTCTGTTTTTCTAGATAAGTCTGTGCACTGGCTGGAAGTTCGTTAGAATCTCTTTCTTCTTTATTACGTTCTTTACTCTCTAGAGATTTATTAAGAATGGTCTTTTCTGATTTCTCTGCTTGCCGGATGTAGGATATATGCAACCTATTAAAAGCAATTCAACTTGTCAATGGTGAAATTGGCAAACATTTTTAGTAACAATTTGTAGTATTGTGAACACAGCAGTAAAGTCAGAGATGGAACTTCAGCACTAATAGCTCAGTAAATTTCAAAACTAATGGAAACAAGAGAGGTCTTATATGACTGTGCACCTTTAATGCATGTAACAGCCGGACTTTTCATTATAAACATAGTGTAAGATAAATTGAACTGTTAAATTTGGATGTGCGTCTATAGCAAGCTCGGCATGCAAACTTGTAAATTACTAAGGTTACAAATTCCTTTGGCATATGAATGTTCTGAAACATAACAAACTGTAACGTTTAGGAATAGCATGGCTCCCATGAGTAAAAATGGCTTAATTGAGCAAAATGGCTTAAAAGAGAAAAAACTAACAACATGTATCCACCTGTATTCTACAATTAGTAGCCACACAAAAAAATGAAAAAAGAATAAATTGCATCTCAACTACTTACAGAAACTGTACCTAACAAGTCCCCAAAAAAACTCACAAGGCCAAAAAAAGACTGGTTGGTTCAGTTTTAGAAATGTAATAGCCCGTTTGTTTTGAAATGTGACATGAGGATGGCAGTGTGTTCGCATATCATATGGAGTGTGGTAAAGAGCAAGAAAAACTAAACTAAGCCACTTTGCAAAATCATGCACCAAGAGAGAACAATTACCCCAAGCTCCGAATCCGCACACCAAGTTTTTCTTTGCCTGTGACCGACTTCTGCTCTGCAAGAAAATCTAAAAACTCCTCTGCTGAGATTACCCTCTTATTGCACTTCTTCATGAAGCTACACAGGGAAGAAATAATATCCTCGCTTGATATTTTAAAAATCTCAGTTGAATCTGAAGGAATAAAGAAGTAATGTTGTGCAAGAGGGTGACGATATAGAGGACCCAAACCAAGCTCTTCAAACCGTTCAATGCTTTCGTTCTTGCATATTGCCACCTCCAAATCATAAAGTGAAGTAATTTTTTGTCCACCAACAAAGCAGTGTATAAATGCATTTATCTGATTACAAAAAAAAAAAATTAAAATTAAAAAAGAATCAGCTGCAAAAAGGAAATGACCAGTCTACCCTCTTCAGCACCACTCTGTTGAAAAAGCTTGGACATAGAATGTAGTTAACCTCTCAACATATGGAGCTTTTTAAGTATCACTAAGGAACCACTTAGATGAACAGGTTATTGTTAAAATGTATTATACTTATGGGTTAAAATATTTTCAAGAGAAACAAAAATCTTGCAATAAATTGGTGGAGAAACTTAAAAATACTGTACTCGTAAAACTGCTTTTTTTTTTGTTTCTCGCTGTCAAGAATTACGTTCATCTTGAACATTATACCTAGTGTAACCAGACAACTGCCTAAAATCAGAACTTTCAGATCCCACAGATTCATAATCCAAAACTGCAACAGAACACGGCTTGATCAACAGTTCATCAATTAACCCAAGTGATTGCAAAGCTTTAATCAAAAAGGTCTACAAAGAATTAAAAAGAAACAGGGCAGAAATCCTTCATTTTCTTTTACCTACTAATGAAGTAGAAAAGAATAAGCACGGAAATAAAGGCGAAGTAACATAAAATGATCAAAATTCAGAAAGAAATAGTCCATAAGGGACTATAACTTTGAGCATATAGGATTTTTTTTTTTTTTTTTAAAGAAACAAGTAAGACCCATAAATGTAAATAAGTCACATTCCTGACAACCAACACAACTTTCTTAAATCCAGAGATTACATATTCATCAAATGAGTCCTAAACATCACAATTCAAACAGAAACCCCACTAGAGACCTTGAATCACCCGATTTGTAGGATTCCTCTCAGTGCCATTAAATAAATCAAGTTAAAAATCGAACCTTTCCTTCGATAGCAAGTAGACGCCGGAGATAGGGGACATCCTGAAGCTGTAACCCGAGCGAGCTCCAAGAATCCACTTGCAGCGAGACCAGGGCAGCCTGCGAGACCTTCCACGCCGTGACATTCTCACCGGCCGTGACCAAATCCCCCTGCGCCTTGGCTACCGCGCTGTCGACCTTCTCCATCGTCGCTTGAGGATTCAAGGGGACGTTTCGGGGACGAGGAAGAGGAGCACGAGGCAACTGGATGTAGGGGTTCTGGAAATTAGGGTTTTGGGCCTCAGGAATCGAAGGGAGATTTTGAGGGAGAGTATTGAGGGGATTTTGGAAACTAGGGTTTTGGAAGTAGAGGTGAGGAGCGCTCAGCTGCTGCTGCTGCAGCTGTTGCTGGTAGTATTGGGGATTGAAGGGGAATTGAGAGTTAGGGCTTTGGTGGAAGTAGCTGGGCTGAGGGTAGGCTCCGCCACCGCCTCCGGCGGCGGCAGCGCCGTGGTGGCGGGGGTGTCGAGGCCGCCGGCGCATGAAAAGCCCGCGAGTTTTTCTTTTGGTTTTGAACGGGCGGAAGAGAGAGAGAGTGGCAAGCGACGGCGGCGCAGTGAAGCATTTACATATGGGGCAAAAGTCGGGTTCTGGTTCGTTAGCCGGTGAGATTGGGGGTGTTTGCATGCAAGGAAGTGGGGCGGAAGTAAGGAAATGAGGAAGTATAATTGCTGACTTCCTTATCTATCCAAACATCGAAAAAGAAAATAAGAAAACTCCTTTTACTTCTCTCTTTTCTCTTTTACATAACCATTTCCTCACTTTCAAAGTGCTACAGTTAATTTTATGGTCATGTAAATCTCGTTTATAATAAGTTGTAGCACAAAAAAGTTAATTTTTTGATCATGTAAATCTCACTTGCATTCTAATTACAGTCTATTTTTTATTATAATATTATTTTGCGGTCAACTTTGCGGTCAACTTTTTCACTTTCACTTTCACATTATCATCCAAACACCGAAAAATACATAACATTTTTCAAATCACACTTCCTAACAACATCCAAACACCAGAAAACTTACTAACCAATTCCCAAGTTCCAAAGGGAACTATTACCAATTCCTCACTTCCTTACTTCCTCACTTCCACCGTCAACCAAACAGGCCTATTTACTAGTATGCCGTTGTCGGATGGTGTGAAATCGACCGACGGCGATGACAATGGCGACGTTGAGAGAGGGGGGAGGAGGGCGGAGAGGGGAGGGGCGAGAGCGAGGGGACAGGTAAATGAGACTAGAGAGAGGCAGGGGAAGAGAGGAGAGGGGAAGAGGGGAGGCGGAGAGGTGAAGAGAAGGGAGGCGTAGAGCCGGGAAGAGGGTGAAATCACCTAGAGGGGGGGTGAATAGGTGATAAGGCTAATCTAATGAACTAAATGCAGAATTAAAAAACTTAATTGCTACAACACTTAATGCAACCAACGAGTGTAGCCGAATTCCCGGTGAAGGGCTCTGGACTAACTCCTCTTGGTTCCTCTGAATAAGAGTTGAGGCGCTATATGAAGCTCTCGTGGTTAAGCACAAGTGAGGCACACACAAACAAGCCAAGCATATAATTATGATATGACAATATGAATGATGCAAGGCACAAAGTAAAGAGAGAGAGAGAGTAAGAGTCAATGGATCAAACGCAAACAACAAGATTTGTTTCGAGGTTCGAGCACCCAGCTCTACGTCCCCGCCTTCACCGAGAAGGATTTCCAATCCACTAAATTGTCCACCTAGGACTCCCACACAGGGAACCTCCACTGAGGATTTTGGGAAAATACAATAACCAGGAGTACCTAACTCCTCTCTCAACCAATACAACCTCACCCAGAGGCAATGCAATCACCACCTCACACAAGAGGGGTAGGCCCTTAGCCAAACAACCACAATCCACCTCTTCACAAAGAGGGATACAAATCCAACACCAACTCTACCTCACACTAGAGGGAGTAAACCACAATCTCAACCTCTACCAAAGAGGGAGCTAACCACCACTCCAAATCAACCTCTACCCAAGAGGGATACAACAAGTCAAGGAGGGTTACAACAAGGTGGTTTATCTCAACCACAAACAATCTTTTCCCACAAATAAAAGATCCTATAGATAGGATAGCAAGATATGGCTCAAGTGTGAAAAACAAAGTGTTTTGATCAAAGAAAAATCACTTGGGAAAACACCAAATAGATATAGAATTTTTAGACAAAAAATCAATTCCCCAAAAGACTATTTTCTTTGAAATAACAAAACACTTTTAAAACAAATAGAGAATAAGAGTTTGAACCCAAAATCTTTTTGCTGAAAAACACTAAAAGAGAGTGAAAATTTTCTCCTTGAAATTCTTACCCAAAACTTTAAAGAGATGGGGTATAAATAGGCCTCCAACAAAAACTAACCGTTGGGCTGATTTTCAGCCTTGGCTGCTGGCGGTCGACCGGCCCGGTCGACCGCCAACGGTCAAAAATTTGACCGTTGGAGCCTTCGGTCGACCGTCCCAATCCAGAGAGCAAATTGCTCTCTGGCCGGTCGACCGCTCGGTCGACCGCCCAAGCCTTACGGTCGACAGGTCGGTAGACCGCCCCCACCCGAGAGTGGGGTACTTGCAGTCGGTCGACCGCTCGGTCGACCGGCCCAAGTGGCTGGCCAAGCGTGCACGTTTTGTGCACGTCAGTCGACCGGTCCGGTCGACCGACTCTGGGTCCGGTCGACCGCCAGAGCCTGGCAGGCTGCATTTTGGGACAGAAAAACTTGATTTTTTTTAATTGATAAAAAATCCCATAAATTCTCTAAAAATCCACAAAAATAGTTTTAGCATAATACATTGAAATACAAACTTATGTGAAAATTTTCAACACAAATTTCAAACTTTTTGAACCATTTTTATGACTTACAAATTTTGCCGAAAACCAAAAACCGTATTTTCCAAAACTTGGATTTTTCAAATGGAAATCCGATTTTTCCAAAACTCATCCAAATACAAAAACATGATATAGAAACACTTTGAAGTATGTTGCATATGGATATAATCCAATATACACGAAACATATATATATCCATGTTTTTGATATTAAATCCGAAAAATATGCTTTGTTAAAATACCAAAACACCAAATACATGAATAGACGTATCAAAATAAGTTTGTCTAAGATATGAAGCATACATGTATATAGAACATATCTAATATACATTTAAACAATGTAAACTTGTATTGATACTATCTATTCATGAAAACCAAGATCGGTTAAACCAAACCGAAAAACCAAAACTTGAAAACTTAAACACGTGTGTGTTGTGAACTTGAGCATATCACACTATCAAGTCTTTACAAATGGATCTAAACACAAACTAAACTATGTACCAAGGTCTTCTTGATGAACTCCGTCTTCAAGTCGACTCGATCCAAACCGTGATCCACCGAGCTTGACTCCAACGAGTGCTATATATGATCTTTGACGCTCGGGCTCTTGAATCACCATGTGAAAGCTTCCAAACTATCTTTGTTGAAGCTAATCACCTATTAATATCTTGATAAAGTATCTGAAACTAAACATCACAAGATTATTAGTAAACATAACTACATGAGTTGATCATCATCAAAACTAGAGTGATGGGCCTTTGGGCCAACAATCTCCCCCTTTTTGATGATGACAAAACTCATGGAGTTATATATGCATGGATTAAAGTAAAGCTTCAAAGAAGCTCCCCCTTAACTCATGCATAGCAATAAACAATAAATATATGCAATGAATACCAAACATGAGCATGCATAAAACAATGAACATGCTCTTGATACCAAAAAATAAATTCCTTTTTCTTTAACATAAACAAGTTCTTAAATGAATGCTCTTGATACCAATAAAACAAAACATACCAATAAAACAAAAACATGTTCTCTTGATATCAATAACAACAAAACATCAAAACATAAATATGCATATAAACTCAAATACTTCTCCCCCTTTTTGTCAATCATCAACAAAGGGGTAAAACATAATACAAAACAATATAAATTTTGAATTCTAATTGTAATTGAAACATTTTACCAATTGAAATAACAATGAAATTTTGATACCAATGAAAGAAAATATTTTGATACCAATTTAAATTTACCAATTGAAATGAATAGATCAATAGATACCTCTTGAAATATATGGATACCAATTGAAGATAATTTTCATTAAGAGCATATGATACCAAATTAAAATCAATATTCAATCATTTTTCATCATGAAGTATGGGAGTGAAAATCAAAGGTAAACCAAATACCAATTAATTGGAAAAATACGAATTTTCTCCCCCTTTATGAAATACCAAATAAAACGATGCATAAGCTTGTATAAATACCAATTAAAAACTAATCAATTGAAATATGATATGCATTAAAAATCAAGCTTAGCATAACCCAAATTTGTGATATCTTTGAGCACAATTAAAGCATATATATGTATGAAAATTAGATACCAATCGAAATTGATACTATATGAAGAGTAAGCATACATATATAAAACATATACATGAGTATACAAATAAAATGTCAATATTGATACCAATTAAAACGATCCAATGATACCAATTGAAAACATAATATGATCAAGTGTATAACTCATATTTCCTTTTCACCCATTTCATGCACATGTTTAAAATGATTTTCAATATTAAGCATACAAGGCATGGTCGCCCAACCAACCGCCCTTTAAAGGAAAGGGTTTTCAAGAATAGGTTTAAAAATAGAATATGTTTGAAAACTCTTCCAAAGCGAAGAATACGAACTAGTTATATAAAAAATTTGTAAACTAGTACGAAATCCTTCAAGTAAGGAATAAAACAAAAATGTTTTTCATGAAACATGAAACTCACATGATATCCAACACTCAAAGTCAATAAAGCATGAATATGACTCATGAAAACAAACATGAGTAAATAAGAAGGGTGAGTGTACAAATATAATGTGAAGAACATAATCATGAAAGGTAGACAATAAGCTCAATAGAAATTCTTTTAAACATGAAAACATCAAAACTAGAGTCCTTCAAGGTATATGTATGTCATGTACAAACTAAAGTATACATACATATCCAAACATGAAAGAGTCCACAAAAGTATATGCATGAAGGCAAGTGGCTCTAGGATGTATATGTATAGCTAATAGTTTAGACAAGATAGACATATACATGAAGTTAAACACACAATCATAAAAACATGTCAAATAAATGGGAATACAAGTCAAATGTATGAATCATCAAAACTAGGCTATACTAGTACATCTAATGAGTACAAATGAGCGTTCAAACACAAACATATAATGGTCTATTTGTGGCTCACTAGTTGTGCAAGTATATATCCTAATTTTAATGAAAACTAACATTCAAACAAGTAATCAAAACATGAAGCATGGAAATCAAAACAAAAATTTCATATGATCATTATGACAAAAGCACATGCATTAGATTCATGATATACGTGATAGCTAAAACATGGAGAGAACACAAAATATGGGGTCCATATTAAACATGGATGTCTCAAATAACTAAACATGTATATCACTAATCTAAATCTCATGGCATATGGCATAATGAACATTAAAAACATGACATGCTACAAATGAATGATTTAATAAGCATGCAAACATAATGGGAGTAAGAGATTGTTACCAAACCAATAGGGCACATCTCTATATCTCCAAAACATGGTGGTCCTCTCCACCAAACTCCCCTTGAAAGTGATGCATCCAAATAGTCCTCTTTTAAGCTCGGAACGCATCCACTTTAAGGCACTATAACTCTCACGTCATGAGCCCACACCTACATCAAATACAATAAGGGTGGTCTTTGGTACCCACACTCTTTTGGGTCCATGGGGGTTAGTTCCTTTCCTAACCCAAACAAACTTAGTTGCTAAATTAGAATCATGTATACGATCATAGCAAAATTTAGCAAGGTGGCCCTTACGTCCACAATGTGTACAAGTGTACACATGAGCATACATCGTGTTATGATTGTGACCGTGAGAAGCATGTGTATGCCGTGGTTTGTGTGCATGCAAAGATGGAATTTATTTCTTGCGAAACATGGATTCCAAACGTGTATGGTTTATAGCACAATGGCTCAAAGTGGAGCCCAAACAATCCATATTCTTCTTTAACAAATTTATATTATTTTTAATTATAGAAGAAGTGTGGCACGCAATAGGTGAGCTAGATGGTAAAGCTATACTAGCATGGCAAACATGTGAATCAATATCAATTTTCAAAGATTCATTTTTCTTTAAACAAATTTCTAAATCTTTTGAAATTGAAGCAATTTTTATTTTCAAAGAATCACTCTCTTTCATAACATAATCAAGTTTTGAAGACAAGTTTTCATTTTTATTTAAAACTTTATTGCAATCATTT